>CM035441.1:28232481-28594981 GCA_020310875.1 Ceratopteris richardii | reverse complement strand
CTTCTAAGGCCGCACACAGTACTCTGCACTTAGGCTATAGAATACGCAGAAAAACACAGTACACTGAGAGCACAAAGACAGACTTCTTAGGTCTTACAAATGCGGTCGAACTTACAATCTATGACTGACAAGGCCACTATATGTTTTATTAAAGAACATATACAAAGAAGTGTTCGATGGCTATTTGGCCTTTCACATAGACACTAATCGTAATAGAAGTGGCCATCCATAGAACAAAAACAAGTAGCACTCATTATAACCAAGGAAGCCTCATCACCAACTAACCATTGGACACCACCTCCAAGATTCACATCATTTGCATCATCTTTTAATAATGCATCCCCAAGTTGCATTCATAGCGCCACCCTACAAGGATAAGCATAAGACACTATTTATGTGTTAGCCCATGCACTACACTAAGTAGTCCCTTGTGGCTACTTCCGTTGACATTATCTCTAATAGAATTTTCTTTTATTTCTAACACGGAAGTTATTTTCTTTTTTGTTTTTCTTCTTCACTATAGGCAACGCTCCAGACTAATGAACTTTATTTTTCTTTTCCCTTTCATCATTTTATTTTGGGGTTCAAGGATTCGCACAAGATATAAAAAAATATTGAAAAAGTATCTAGAAAGCTATATCTCATTTTTCATAAGTTTTCTAGTTTCCAAAGATACTACCAACATTGTTTCATGCTCAACACCTAAGCTACATGTGTCAGTGTCAATACTCATCTTGTACCCAAGAAAAGGTCTTTAAAGGATAACAAAAAAAACAAATGGAGGAGTGTTGGAGGAAGCTCAAAAGCCATGAAGATGTGCATGATCTTAGTCAAACTCCATGTAAATGTTGGAAGATGAAGACAAAGGGAAGCGATATCAAGGAAGGAAGAAGCAGGGGGCCTACCAAATTTTCCAAGCCCAAAACCCTCTCCACATAACGTTTTCCCCTCATTTTGTATCCAAATACATGTAAAATGTCCTATTTTTGGCCTAGAAACCTCTTTTTGTCAAAATAAGGCGGAACATGTAAAGGTCGAGCAGTATTCAAGACTCAATGGAATCAAAAGAGCCTTCCTAATTTTTCGTGTATTTTTTGGATTTGACTTTGGCCATGAGATGTTCCCTAGGACTCATTTTTAAACTAGGCTAGATAGTACAATGTGAAGATGGTCCCTCAAACATCTATTTAAGAGAATGGACCTCATTTGCTAAGGGTCCCTCTCATTTATCGAGAAATACAAGAACTTCTAGGAGTGTTATTTGCCTCTTGTCTTCTTGTGCATATGAGCATGTGTGCATATGTGTATGCTTTCCTTCTCTTGTTGTGGAAGCATGTGCTTGTTATCTTCCTCACATGTGTCTTCATATCACTGATTGATCACTACATAGGTGACATTTTGTGTGAGACTATTCCCACTGAATGCTAGTAAACATCATCAATCATGTGTGCGGCTCTACGTTGAAGATACACCTACAAAAACAAACATAGAAAAAAAGCCATTTAGTTTATCCTCTCTCATACCACCCTCCTTGGTCGTATTTGACATGCATTTATTTGTTCGCTTTCACTTTTTTCTATGAAAAATTAAACTCAATTTTGTACAAGTATCCCAATAAATCAGAAGGTCAGGAATAAATGAGGTAATATAGGACCGTCTCTTTTTTCTTATTCCTAGAAATATAAAGGGACGCAACATTAAATGGGGCTCCTAGGACTAGATTCCTCCCACTTATTCCTTTTTGAAATGGAAAGGGTTCATGCAAATCTTTTCTTTTCTATTTTAACCTTCATGAGAATCCATTCAGACATGCACCAACATCTCCCTCTCAGGCCTAAGATGCTTGACTCTTCAATTCTTCAATAATTCTTGTAATCCAATCATTGCTTTGAACCTATTCAAGTTAACTCCATCCAATGCCTTGGTCACATGTCTCCACATTGTTGGTGAGAAGATGCCTATGCCAATTGAGTTTCCTTGCTTGCGATCTTCTCCATGACATAGTGATAATGCACTTCTATGTGCTTAGTACTCGCATGGTAGATTGGGTTAGCAACAAGATTTAATGAACTAATATTGTCCCAAAAAAGTCTCTTCCTAATCAATCCATTGTGTTTGTGCATACCTTTTGGCCACAAGTCTTGCTTTATACTTGATAGTTCCATCAGAGTTTTTCTTTACCGTGTATATCCACCTTGATCCTGTGATCTTCATAGATGAAGTCTTGGTACCAACTCCCAATTATGATTTTCATTTAGGGCTTAAATCTTTTGCTCCATGAAATTCATTTACTTAGGTGTCTCCTTTTCTTCCCCATAAGATGAGGGTTCCCCAGAGTTTGAATCCTATGCTCAGTAGATGGAGTGCTTAGTGACCAATGATGTATCATAGACATACCTTTTTGGCTTCTTCTTTTCACTAGTTGATCTTATGATTGTTTGTTGAGATGATTATGCTACATCTCTCAATTCCTTCACTTTGGCTTTACCTTTGGATTTCTAAGAATTAATGTCTCTCCTTGAAGTCTTGTAATAATCTTTACAGTCACTTGATGCTTCAAGTGTATGATCATTATTTCTTAACAAAGTTGAAAACTCCTTCTCTAGGTCAAAGGTAGCTTGAATCTCTTGCAATCACGTTCAAACCATGATGTTTTTTCATAGAAAAGAAAATATCTCCTTACAATGAATTCTTTGTTGCTTGGATTGAACAATCTATAACCTTTTTTTATTAAGGTCACAACCAATGAATACACATTTCTCTGCCTTAGAGTCCACTTTACCTCTTATCTGTGAAGGTCTGTGTGCATATGCAATGCACCCAAAGATCATGCAATGATCCAAGACATGTCTTATTCCATTCCATGTCTCATATGGATTCATGCCATCTGGAGTGTTTGATGGAAGTATATTCACCAAATAGGTGGCTTAGATACTGCATTTGCTCACAAATAGTTTGGAAGTTTCTTCTCATTGAGCATGGACCTTGCAATCTCCACAATTGTTTGTTTTCTTCTCTTTGCCCCTTCATTATGCTCAAGAGTGTATCTAATGGTGATTTCCCTTTTAATTTGTCTCTCTTGGAGATGCAAATCAAAGTCATGGGAGAAGTATTCTCCCCCTCTATCTGACCTTATTTTTTCTAGGCTTTTACCTATTTGGTTCTCCACAATAGCTAAGTAATTCTTAAAGCATGAAAATACTTCATTCTTATGCTTCATGAAATACAAGATATTCCATTTTCTACAATCATCTATGAATGACACATAATACCTTGCTCCAAAAATGGAAGCTTCCTTGCTTAGTCCCCAAACATCTCTGTGGACCAACTCCAAGAGATCTCCATGTTTGTAGTCTTTCTTGGTCAATGGTTGCATGTATGAGTTATCAAACTGACAAGCACTACATTTATATATCATGTGTTGTTTTGATATGTTGGGTAGTCCAAGCACACTATGATCTCTACTGATATTTTTCAGGCTCTTTCTCCTATGTGAGCTAGCCTCTTTTACCAAAAATCTAACTTTGGTAGGGTTTGGGTGCCATAGTTGAACAAGGCAATGTTCTTAGTGTCTTCAAGTTCAAAGGTCAACAACCTAACTATCTTTTCTCTCCTTGATATCTTCTTGAATCCGTGATATGGGTATTAGACATATGATCCATGCTTGGTAAATCTTACATGCAAACCTTTCTCAACAACCTGACCTACACTGATAAGGTTCTTTGTGATGGTGGGCACATAAAGAACTCTGCTTAGTAAGTTCATGCCACCATATGAAGTTTTCACATTACCTATCTTTTGAATTAGATGTCTTGTTTCATCTCTATCCAGAGTCTATGTAAAACACAAGTTCATTAGACTTACCAACTTTCAATGTCATGTTCATGATAACAAATGAATGTTATTGAGCTTGATCATCTGTGTAGTTGTTGTAGTCTCTCCTTCCTTTGTATCCACATGAATAATTGTTTTTGTATGAGTTGTTGTTCTATCCATAAGAGTTGTTGAATCTACATCTTGAATTTCTATAGCCTCCTCTGTTATATCGTCTTCCTCTTTGATTACTTGGGTTCTTGAAACAATTCTCTATAACATGATTTGTTAGACCACATATAGCAAAGGGTGATGAGATTTGAGCTCTCCCCTACTTTGTCTATCTCATTTGCCTCTTCCTCTTGAGCCTCTACCTCTTACCACAAAATTTGCTTGAGAGGCACTTCCTTCATCATCATATTTCTTACCTTTGCCTTTATTTTCCTTGCTATTTTTCTTATCTATGTAGAGGGAAGAGGATTAGCTAGTTTTCACCATTCTTCCTTGGCTTTGCTTCAGGTACTGCATGTCCATGTAGAGGTCCATAGCTATGGCGAAGGCTTCCCATTTGTCATTAGCTTTGATTCAATTGATGAATTGCCTCACAATTTTCTCTTCATCAATGACCTCTCCAATTCTTCCAAGTTGGTCAACAATGCCCTTCATCTTGGTGATAAAATTAGTCACATTTTGCTTGGCCATCTTCTTGAGTGTTGAATACTCTATCCATAGTTGATTCTTCCTAGCTTTGCTCATTGAGGAAAAGAATGTTTCCAAATAATTCCATGTCTCTTGAGATGTCTTAAAATTCCTAATGTGAGGGAGTAAAAAGTCAAAGATAGAGTTGAGAATGTATGAACTTGCCAAATCATCTTTTGAGCACCATGCATTCAACCTTTCTTACTCCTCTTGTGTTGGTTGGCCCTTGGTTCTAAGTATTGGCATCATCTCATCTTTAGATATGTATCCATATAGGTTCCTTGCTTCTAGATAAGCCTCCATTCTAAGAGACCATGTTGAGTAGTTACCTTGCTCCAATTTGTCAATGGATGAGGGGAATCCATCACCCATAATGCCCAACCTTGATCTTTGTACTGATACCACTGTGAAGAGGTGATGGGATAATTGCAGAGATGAGAGAGTGTTGGCAAAAACTTGCTCATCACCAGCCAAGGTGACTTCATAGATACCTAGTGCACTCCTTAAGCTCCCAAAATATGCATTCCTTTGGAATATCATTCACAAAGAGTTGTTACAAAATAGATAAGTTGGGATATCACAAAGCTTGAAAAACCTTTTATGTTTGGATGAGAAGCTCTCAGGAAAATGTTTCAAGCTTACAACTTGGTAAAAAATAACCAGAGAGCTTTTTTAAAATTTAAATTCAAATTTTAACATAACCAGAGAAATTTATTTCATGAATTTGGCCTCACTATGCACTGAGCTATAAGTTTATGAAGTCTAGGGGTCACTCCGACTTTTGAGGAAGAAGAAGATATACAATAACACCACACACACCACTACTGGTCATGCACCTTTTGAAATTGTTTATGGTAAAAATCTTCCCACTCCCATGTCACTCACCCAAATCGGCATGCCGATGGCTGATTCTATTGCTCAAGTTCACATTTCTATACTTCACGATGTTCACGAGCACGCTAGGAAAAGTCAAGAGCGATACACACGTAATATCAATAAAAAACAATTAGCCAAAGAATTCAAGGAAAATGATCTTGTATGGTTGCGTATAATTAAAAGACATCTCAAAAATAGTTTGTAGCATCCTAAAATTAAACTTGCACCCCACTATTATGGACCGTTTTGCATTATAAAAAAAAATCATGATAATTCATTTAGATTAGATATACCATCTCATTGGAATATACACAACTCTTTTTATATTACTTTACTTAAAGCATTTAAAGGAACTTTACCACTCACTCCACTACTTGATGATCCTCCTTTGATTGAAGAACAATATGAAATCTTGGTTCTTGAGAAAATAATTGATCATGATGTCACTACTACATGCACAGATACTCAATACCATCGATATTTAGTTAAGTACAAAAATCACTTTATTAAATAATGTCAATGGATACATAAAACACAATTAGCACCTCATTATGACCACTTAATTTCTGCATATCATACACAAACACATTAATGTAATTCCTCCATGAACATTTCCATGCATGTTTTTTTTTTTACATGGAACATGCGTATTTTCATTCAGCAATGGAACATGTGACTGACCATCCATGTTTATTTTATTTTATCAACTGAGATCACTTGCTTTTTCAACTGAGGGGCATGTTATAAATTATAACAATGCATTGTTGGAGTGTTAATTTATTAATGTATTAATATGTTTTGATGTTTTTGATATAGCAGCTGAAGGTTCATGAGGCGTGAAAACATGAAAGGGTGGACATCAATAATCTGACTTTAGAGCCGACATCAATAAATCCGATTTATAATTTAGTTTGTAAATAAATCGGCATAGAAGGTTCTATTGTTAGAAATAGTTAGAAAAACAGTGGTTAGAATAAGGGGCATTGTAGACTGCAATTTTTTATATTAAAAGCAAAGGCTTTCTAGGAAAGTCACCAACTTTTACTTTCATGCATGCTTTTCAAAGCCACTCTCATGTAACCACTCTTTTTGACGTAATAAAAAATTCCTATAAATACATGCACTCTGTGGACTGGCAAAACATAGTGCATGGGGGGAGATTGCACCCAATACTACATTCGGTCTTGTCTCTTGGTGTCTCTATTTTTCTATGTGTTTTCTACATTCATAACCTCTGTGTGTGTGTGAGCAAGATCCTGATAACAGAATCTGGGAACTATGCTCTTACGAGCACATCTTGGATCCTCACACGCTCAACTGAGGATGATCGTCACAAGGAAACCATGTGTTAGCAAGGCCTTATGGATGCCTAACAATGATCCTCCATGAGTTTGGAGGGGGGTTTTTATATTTTTTGAATGAATCTAGGCCCTTGGATCATGGAGAAATCAACTCTCAACCCTAGAATCAATTACTTTTGATTACAACCATTGGATTCATCAAATGGATGGCTAGGATTGATTCTTCTTATGAAATGTAGGACAAAGGATAAGAGAAAAGGAACCTTAATCTCCACCCTTGGAGCTGAGAAGATTTGGACCATCAGATTAGTGGTGACATGGATTTGGATAACCTTCAAGCCTTCAATTTGCTTAATCTAGAAAATTGTGGTGACCATGAAAACTAGTTTTTGTGTTCTTTGGCCCCCAAATATGCTTTGATGAAGATCAAAGTGTAGGTCTACGTTTTCAAAGCTCTCCTTTAGGAATATGCAAAAAAAACATCAATTTGAATCTCTTGTACAAGTTTGACTACATTTGGAAGTTTGCAAGGTGGTATTTAGGTGTGTAGGAAGCTCTAATAGCCTTCAAACTTTGTGCAAATGTGTAGCCCCATATGATCTTTAGACATGCGAGACCATATGGCTAACAGAAGTTCCTATTAGGGTCTGAGTGGAAAATTTATATTTTTTCAAGATGCACAAGGCATATTAATGTGCTAGAAAATCCATTTATAGGTGATGACAAGGTAAAACCCTGATACAAGGTAAAACCATTTTTGATGACAGAGAAAAATTGTTTAAACTCCGATACAAGTGATGAGGTGGACTAAGATTAAGAAACATGGAATAACAGGAGCTAGGACTTCAACAAGTATGCTTTCGATACAGGATACATATGCATGTTTATATATGAAAGTCATATTTCCAAAATAGATGTCCAAATGATCATGCTCTATCTTTCGATAATCCTAGATTATAGCCGATTTCTTTATAGATACATTATTGATTAAGATAAATTTTTACATAGCAATTAGAGAAATCCTCATTTTCCCTTTTGAATCAAGTGATATGGATATGCAATGCAATGCAAAGATTGAAAAGAAACATGCATGAATTGAAATTGGCAACAAGCAAGAATTTGAAAAAAAAAAGGAATAAACTTGAAAAAAATAAAGCAATATGAACTAAAGAAATGATATATATATATATATATATATATATATATATATATATATATATATATATATATATATATATATATATATATATATTTGTTTTGCTTTTTCTTATAACTATTATTATTATAAATATATCTTTTTCATCGATACACCTGTTTATGATTCGGCCTCATTATTTCATCTTCTTTAATGCCCTCATTTTAAATGTACTCATCATTATCATGTTTCTTGAACAACTTTATCCTTTTACCTACAATCTTCTTAGTGAAACATCATTTAATTCACAAAGAGCATAGATACCATTGTTGTTGACTTGTGATGCAATGTTTGACCCAAACCATCATTGAGTTAGTTTTTTGCATGCATCACACTGAGAGTAAAATGTAATGTCATAAATGAGGACCCAATCTCCTACTTTGATCGACTTAGGACACAATTAATGAGCTTTATCAAAATAAAGCTTGTTCTTCATTTTGGATTCTCTTGATTTTTCATTCTAGATTCTCTTAATTTTTCAATGTCATCATCAAGTCCTAATTTTACCTTGTTCTAATTCAAATGCGCAAACTCAAAAAGTTATTATGTAGAAATTTGACCATGCAAAAATATGAGACTAAATTAGAAACAACGGTTCTTGACAATACATGAGTTCAACACATATATACCTTGTGGTATGTGTGCACGTTGTTCTATCTACACAAAGTGCAAAAGGTAAATATTTAGTTCATTGTTTAATGTCACCATTACATGCTTTAGAGATGTATTTCACAATAGGTAGATGTCCTCTCTCTATTTTACCATTGGCCTCTGGATTATATGCAATAGTGAGAGACAAACCAATATCGTGATATTCAAAGAATTCTTTTGCTTCTCTCACATCTAACTCTTCACGATCGGCATCTACTTTCTCTATGTACCTAAAGCTGTTGGAGCAAGAAAATCATCAATGGATGATTACGTGAAGCCTCGGAATGAAGAAGTGAAGAAAAGAATAAAGCTCAAAGCATGAAGTCAAGTGAAAGAATCAGGAAGAAATGTTATGAACATTTATGTATAATAGCTTTGGAAAAATACTTCAAAAATACTTGATGTAGTGATGAGTTCATACTCATATGTATATATGCACTCATGTACAGTCATGACATAGAAGAGAAATGAAGAATAGATGAAATTATAGTCAATAGATTTCAAGTTTTTCTAAGAGATAGATGTGTAGAGAGTTTTGTCGTGAGTTAGCAACTGGTCTTTCCTAGAATTCTCTCAGCCTGATCATGTCGATCAAGAAATCTTTTGTATACATCTAATTCAAAAGCTAATCAAGCTATGAACAAAGTTTGATGATCTAAGTCTCTTCAAGTTGTGTGTATGACAAGTAGGAACATTCATATGTAGAAGTCTGCAAGTGAAGTTCTTAGAATCGCGCATTTTTCTGCTTAGAGATTTGCTTAGATCTTAGTGCTCAGTGTTAATTTTTTTATGTTTGAGCATTCAAACTCTAACTTAGAAAGTAAGGAAGCTTTCTCTTAAATCATTTAGCAAAACGGGTTAGATTCTGAGAGAAATCAACTTAAAAAGTTGACCATGTCAAAGTCACCATTTTCGGAATGTAGTTTCTGACATAGGTTTGATCTAAGTGATCAAATTAGGAAGGTAATGGTTGTTTTGAAGAACTAATGATCACTATGATTGCCCAAAGGTAGTATGAACATGTGTGTATCATTTGAATGATTAAAAGCAAAGTCATATGGAGAGATTGAAGTTCATTTTTGAAGCAGACTATTGAAGTTGAAGGAAACTTCATATAGAGAAGTATTTCTTAATGTACATGAAAGATAATGTAAATTTTGTGTAAATTTTGGTTTATTCTTTATATAGAGGAGTTCCTAAATCAAGATATGTCAAACATTTGGAGAACTAAAGGTTTTCAACAGTGGTATTAGAGCAGAAAGATCAAATCAAGGTGAAGAAGAAGCAAGGAGAATCCCGATTGTTGCAGATATCAAAGATCTTGTGAATTCAAGGAGCAAAGAGTAAAGTTTGGAAGAAAACCTGAAGAAAAACAAAGCACGAGCTCAAAGGATCAAGAAGGATTAAAGCTTCATATCAAAGGTACATTATATGACCATAAGTCTTAGTAATTGAAGACACAAGTCAAGAGATGGGAGAAAGCTTGCAGATTCACAAGCTACTTAGAAAGAACTATCCAACATGGTCCATGAGGATGGAAGCACACATCATGAGAAAATATTTGATATCATTTATAATAGGAGAAAAAGAAAAGCCTGAGTTTAAGGATCCAAATGTTTCAACAAGAGAAGAACTTGTAGAATTGAAGAATTGGATGAAGAAAGATGCTCAAGCTAGGAGCTCATTTACATGGCTGTAAATGATTGTCTTCTACCTCACATTAGAGGATTAGAAAGTGCAGCAGATGTATGGAGTTCTTTGGAAGAAGATTTCCAAAACACAACCAAATCGAGGAAGAATTCACTATGGGCTGAATTTACAACATTCAAGAAGAAAGGTTCTCAGCCAATTTCTGATTATGTTACAAGGATGAAGGACATTGCACATAGCTTGGGAGCAGTAGATTAAGAAATTGAAGAAGACAAGTTGGTAAGGCAAATACTTACAGGTCTAAGAGGAGATGAAAAGTGGAAACCTTTCATATTGTCTAGAAAAGTACCATTAGATCACTTTACTCCTAATCTTAATCAATTGTTAGGACATATGCTAACATTTGAGCAGGACATTAAAGGAGAGAATGACAAAAGTTCAAGTCAAGCAATGCATTCAAAGGACAAAAAGAAGAATGCTAAAGGCAAGCAGACAAATGATGAAGAAGGATCTTCAAGTCAAGTAAACTTCATGAAAGGAAGGATGAATTTCAAAGGTAAAGGAAGAGGAGGTAAGGACAAAGATAATGCTAAAGCTTGTTGGATTTGTGGCAGAACAAATCACTTGGCAAATGATTGTTGGTATAAAAATCAAAATGGTGGAATTCATAATTAGAATTTCAGTCCTAGAGGAAGAGGAGGCAGAAATCAAAGGGGTAATTTCAGAGGAAGAGGTGGTAGGACCTCATTCGCTAGAGGAGGAGGAAGGAGTTTCCAAACTTAATCCTATAACAACACCTATTAAAATTATGCTTCAAATAAGAAGGAAGACTTGAATCTTATTTTGAATGCAACACATGAAGTAATCGATGAAGATCAAATGGTGTTTTATATTGACTCAGGATGTAGCAATCATCTAAGTGGAAATATCTCCTTAATGACTGATATGGAAACTAAAGTGAATGGACATATAGTTCAAATAGGAGACAACACCAAACACAAAGTTGAGAGCATTGGATCAGTGAAGACAAAGAGTGGAAGCACACTTCTAAACAAGGTAATTTATGTTCCAACAATTCCTAAAAATCTAATAAGTGTAGGGAAAATTGTTGAGAAGGGATATGAAGTCAGATTTACAAGTGATGGTGTTTATGTTGAAGATCCAAGTCAAGGATATAAAAGCATTGTTACAAGGAAAAAGAAAGGAAGATTACTCACTCTCAAAGTCCAAGGTAATGTGGACATGCATTGTTTACTTATGGAAGTCAAAAGATGTTTGAGTTGGATCTATGGCACAAGAGGTTAGGACATTTTAATGAAAGGGGAATAAAAGAGATGACAAAGAATGGTGCAGTGCTTGTGTTGATATATTTAGGTAGTGATGTGTGTGAACACACTAGGACTGTCGGGGCACTTTTTTCCCTCTTTAGGAGGTTTTTTCCCCCCGGCTTGTATATACGCCTATTGCCCTAATGGGCTACTTATCTTTGTACATTCTCTAGTAATACATTCAGTATTGTGTGTTGTGCTCCAAGCTTCTTCTTCTTCCTTGTGCTATTTGCATGTTTCCGTAGACGTCTAACTCCAAGAATTGGTATCAGATCAGGTCCTTGCTTCATCTAGGGTGCCATCAACACTCCTTCGATTGCAGTCTCAGAATCACATGAATTTTGGTGAGCATACTCAACGTGTTTTCGAGATCTGAGCTCATTTTGGCCTTTGAACACACTATTGTAGCGCTTGTGCAAGCTATTTTGTCTTTTTGTGCCAAAGGTATATACTAGTTTCTATTCACCAGTATAAGCGTCTCGAAGTCTCCTATAGGTCTAGTGGAATTTGTCTCGGCAGTTCTGTTCAACTTTTTGAGATACAGTCAATTTTTCGCATCAAGGCATTTTAGTCATCCACCATGGCTGAAAGTAGTGATGTATTCTGTATGTTGGCTATTGAGGATAAGTTGGATGGTACCAACTAACCGTTATGGGCTTATATGATGCGACATGTGTTGGTTGCAAAAGGAATGTGAAACATTGTGTAGGGTGTCGAAAAACGTCCTATCACACCTGCAACTATTACAACTGCAGGTACTGAAGCTGATGGAGAAGATGTCGAAGATGATGATATTCTGCATATTCCTATTCGTGCTATGATTTCTGCTGCACCTACTGCATTGCATATTCACTGGGATGGCAGAGATGCCCATGCACATGCATTGATAGCTTTGTCTGTCAAACGTGCCATTATTCCTCACATTCACTCTTGCAGAACAGCTAAGGATGCTTGGGATACACTTACCACATTGTACCAACCTAGGAATGAGGCTCGTGTTGCTTACCTCCAAAAACAGTTGAAGAGTGAGTACACGAATGAAGGTGATTCTATGGATAGTTTCCTAACAAAGATCAAAGACTTGAAGGAGCAGTTGATTTCTGTTGATGAGGTTATACCAGATAGCTCACTTGTGCAGACCATTTTGAATGGTCTTCCTGATTCATATCAGAGTTTTGCTTCTACTCTTCGGTTGATAATGAAAGGCAATCCAAATGCCTTATCATTTGAGGAGTTAGTCTCTATACTCTTGCAGGAAGATCAATCCAGGCAAAACAGGTCCATTATGTGAGTTGCAGATCAAGCTTTCTTGGCTAGTCATAAGGGCAAAGAAAAATGGAGCTCTTCAACTAGTAAGCATAAATCTGCTAATTCTACATATTCAAAGAAGGAAGTTAAATATGAGAAGAAATCAAAAAAGCAGAAATTGTTTTGTAAGTACTGTAAAGGGAAAGATCATATCATAAATAACTGTCCAAAACTGGCTGCTAAAGAGGCAAAGAAGAAAGAGGTTGGAATGGTTGTTACAGAGGCCTCTACACCAAAAACAAAGTCTGCTAATCTTGTGCAAGAAGAAGAATGGTTGTTTACTATTGTCTGCAGTTTTGACCCATCTTCGCAGGAGCAGTGCATGTCTACAGTAGACTCAAATGTTGTATTTTGACATTGGAGAGACCAAACATATTACCTCGTAGCACAGTTTCTTCTCTTCACTCAAGCCTGCCCCTACAAGGAATACTGTTACATGCACAAACAACTCCTCTTATCCTGTTATGGGAGTTGGTAAGATCATTTTGACTATTGCTGATGGTAGTTCTTTCACTTTTTCAAATGTTTTATTTGTCCCAGGGATCAAGAAGAACCTGTTATCAATTTCTGCATTAACCAAGATTGGCTTGGTTGTGAAATTTGTTGATGAGAGGTGTACAATTCATGATCTTTCAAATGGCGATGTGATTATTGCTTCTGGCATTTGTAAATGATTTGGCATGTGTAGTAAATGATTCTTAGGCTATGTCACATGCAAAGCTTTGGCATGCACACTTTGGTCATCTGAATTTTGCTAGTTTTCTATGCCTATAGAAATATGAAATGGTGTCATCTTTGCCCAAACTTGAGGCACCTAGAATACATGTTTGTGAAGGCTGTATTTTGGGTGAAATGGAGCGTTCGTCCTTTCCAAAAGATGGTTCAGTTCATGCTACTCAGAAATTGTAGCTTGTACATAGTGATGTCCTATGGAGACACCTTCTTTTGGGAATTATCTTTACTTTGTGACTTTCATCGATGATTTTTCGAGGCATGCATACGTATATCCATTGAAGGCAAAGTCCGAAGTGTTCATGTGCTTCAAATAGTTTTTGGTTTTGGCTGAAAATCTGTCAACATGTAAAATGGGCACCCTCCATTCTGATCGAGGGGGGGAATATATGTCTTCTGATTTTAATGCATTTCTGGCTGAACGTGGGATAAAACACCAGTGTGTAGTGCTCCATACACCTCAATAGAATGGAGTTGCTAAAAGAAAGAATAGGTCACTCATGGAGATGGTGAGGTGTATGGTCAAGAGTCAGGCTTTACCACATAGTTTCTGGCTTGAGGCTATTATGTGTGCAACATATGTATTGAACAGGTATCCCACTAAAGTTCTACAGTCTATCACTCCATATGAGGCTTGGCATGACCACAAGCCATCTCTTTCTCATTTGCATGTCTTTGGTTGTCAGGCATATGCATTAGTGCCTGAACAACATCGCAGAAAATTGGATGATAAAGTAGTAAAATGTATTTTTGTTGGGTACAGTTCTGAAAGTAAAGGCTATCGTCTATATCATCCATAGACTAAATGCATTCTGGTTAGCCTTGATGTTGTTTTTGTGGAAGATGCTATTCAGCCATTGCTTTCATGTACTAAGGAGACATCTATTAGCTCCAAAGACATGTATGATACTTTGTTGCCTCTTTTTATAGGTGGACAGTCTAGTGCTGGTCCTAATGAAGCAACTTCTCAGCCTTTGTAGGTTTCATGTGATTATGCAGATAATTCCATTTTTTATGACGATGTACATGATGCACTTATTGATGAGAGAGCTGATATTGAGCAAGCAAGAACTATGCCAAAATGGCTAGTGTAGACCTTGCGTGACAACAAATTAGATGCACCCCTATCATATTGTACTCGTTCAGGATCTCATAGTGCCTCTCTTCCATCAGATTGCTATGCTATGGCTGCATCTAGTCTCTGTGATGAGAATGAGCCTGTTTCATTTGATGAAGCACAAAATTCAAAAAATTGGATGGTTGCTATGCAATCTAAATATGATGTTATAATGAAGAATGGTACTTGGTCTTTATGTGACTTGCCTCCTGGCAACAAGGCCATCGGCACTAAGTGGGTATACAAGCTGAAGCGTAAACCGGATGGTACAGTTGACATGTATAAGGCTATGCTTGTTGCAAATTAAGGGTTATGCATAGGAAAGAGGCATTGATTTTGATGAGACCTTTGCACCTACATGTCGTATGACTACTGTTCGAAGCATATGTGCACTTGTAGCTCATCATGGTTGGAATGTACATTAGTTGGACATTAAAACAACATTTCTCAATGGTGACTTGCAAGAAGAAGTGTATGTTTTTCAGCCCCGTGGCTTTGTGCAGAAAGGGTAAAGAAGGCATATTATGGTTTAAAGCAAGCACCACGTGCTTGGTATGAGAAGATACATGCCTATCTGATTGCACATGGTTTTGAGAACAGTCCAACTGAAAGCACCTTATATGTTAAGCGTGCTAATGATGTGCTTCTGATCATTGTTGTCTATGTTAAGGACATGCTGCTCACTGGTCCTATTGAGAAACATATTGCTGATTTTAATGCTGATTTGCATGCCTCATTTGAGATGTCTGATTTGGGGCATTTGCATCACTATTTGGGCATTCAGTTTATGCAAGTTGATGGTGGAATGGCTTTGTCTCAAACAAAATATATTGACAGGTTTGCGATTGAGTCTTCATGATGCTAGAGATGCATTTGATGTTGTTCTCTATCAACAGGCTGTTGGATGCTTGATTTACTTATGCATTACTCAGCCAGATATTCAGTTTGTTGTTTCACAGATGAGGAGGTTTATGCATTGCCCAGGAGTCAAGCATTGGTAGCTAATTAAGCACATCTTTCGCTATTTGAGTGGTACTTGGCTACTTGGGTTGTTTTATCGCAAGGGGGATCACTACCGCCACATCTACATGGTTTTTTTGACTTTGATTGGGTTGGTTGCTATGACACTCGTGTGTCCATTAGTGGCTTTTGCTTCATGCTTGGTAGCTCATGTATATCTTGGTTAAGCAAGAAACAGCCTACTGTGGCCACTGCCAGTTGTGAGGTTGAGTATAGGGTAGCTTTTACAGCGACTGTTGAGTGTGTGTGGCTTAGACGCCTTATGGCTGATTTGGGTGTTGGTCAGACTTCTACCACCACCATCTTCACTGACAGTCAGAGCGCATTGGCAGTTGCGAGGAACCTTGTGTTCCATGCTCGCACTAAGCACATTGAGGTGCATTATCACTATGTCAGGGAGAGGTTCTCTGCTGGGGAGATCAACTTGGCATATGTGCCCACACAGGAGAACATTGGAGACCTTCCTTGGCAGTTGCGAGGAACCTTGTGTTCCATGCTCGCACTAAGCACATTGAGGTGCATTATCACTATGTCAGGGAGAGGTTCTCTGTGTGGGGAGATCAACTTGGCATATGTGCCCACACAGGAGAACATTGGAGAACATTGGAGAAGTTTGAAGGTTTCCGCAAAGCTTTGGGCTTACTTCCTTTTGTGGAGTTTTTTCCACATAGCTTGGCACTTCCTTATACATGAGTGCCAGGTCCTTGTTCACCGCATCACTCCCTGGGGGGGATTTGTTGATATATTTAGGTAGTGATTTGTGTGAAGACACTACGACCATCGGGGCACTTTTTTCCCTCTTTAGGAGGTTTTTCTCTCTGGCTTGTATATACACCTATTGCCCTAATGGGCTACTTATCTTTGTACATTCTCTAGTAATACATTCAGTATTGTGTGTTGTGCTCCAAGCTTCTTCTTCTTCCTTGTGTTGTTCGCATGCTTCTGCAGATGTCTAACTCCAACAGCTTGGTCTACCAAATATTGAAGGTCAACATATGATATACAAATGTGAAGCTTGTCAATTAGGGAAAGATCACAAGAAATCATACAATAAGCAAGGATATAAGTATTCAAATATGCTTGAATTGGTTCATACAGACGTGTGGGGTCCTTCAAAGGACTATAGCATAAATGGATCAAGGTATTATGTGCCATTTGTTGATGATGGAACCAGATGCATTACTCTGTATGTAATCAAGGATAAATCTGAAGTGTTTGAGACATTTAAACACTATCATGCTTATGTAGAAAGAATTACAGGACAAAAGCTCAAGAGATTGAGATCAGATGGAGGGGGGAGAATACTTTTTTACAGAATTTGATGATTATATGTGGAATGCAGGTATCAAAAAAGAAGTGACTTTCAGACACTCCCCACAACAAAAAGGAGTTGCAAAAAGAAGAAATAGAACTCCTGTAGAGTTTGCAAGATCAATGATGAAGGAAAAAAAGTGCCCTAATTATATGTGGGCACAAGCAATTAATACTGCAAGTTATCTTGTGAATAGATTGCCTTGCAAAGCTTTGGAGGGAAGGACTCCTTATGAAGCATGGTGGGGTAAGAAACCTACTGTTGGTCACCACAAAATATTTGGATGTTTGGCATATGCTTATGTTCCATCTCAATTGAGACATAAGCTAGAACCTAAAGCAGAAAAGTATATGTTCATTGGGTATGATGATAAACAAATGGGATACATGTTGTGGAGTCCATCCACAAAACAATTTCTTGCTTCAAGGGATGTTACATTTGATGAGCAAAGCATATAGTTTACAAGATCAAACAATGTGTGCACAGATCTTGAAGAAATCAAAAGGAAAGGAAAGTCAAAGATGAAGGTATATGAAGAAGATATCGATGATGATGTTTGTAGAAATGAAATGCAAGACAATTATGAAGATAGACCAAGGTTTGATCCAGAACAAAATGAAGGAGAAGCTTCAAGGAGTGCAAAAATTAGAAGATCATCAAGAGATAGAAAACAACCAATTAGGTATAGTTATGACACTTCTTTCTTGACAACCAAAGATTATGCTTACATTGTGAAGATAGATGAAGATCCATTCACATATGATGAAGCTAAAGGAAAGGAAAATTAGGAAAAAGCAATGCAAGAAGAGTATGATGCTCTACTTGAGAATGAGACATGGGAATTCGTGCCAAGGCCAAAGAATCAGAACATAATTGGATGTAAGTGGGTGTATAAGACAAAGAGCTTGGCACATGGAAAAGTGTCTAGATACAAGGCTAGACTTGTGGTCAAAGGATATGCCCAAACACATGGAGTGGACTATGATGAAACCTTTAGTCCATTGGCTAAGATGTCTACAATCAGAACTATAATTGCAATTGCTACATGTAAAGGTTGGAAACTTTCTCAATTAGATGTAAATAATGCATTTTTAAATGGATATCTTGCAGATGAAGTATACATGGAGCAAGCAGAGGGTTTTAAAGACTCAAATGAATTAGATTATGTTTGCAAGCTTAAGAGAGCTTTGTATGGTCTAAAGCAAGCTCCAAGAGCATGGAATTACAGATTGGTCAAGTTCTTGAATGAACTTGGATATCAAGCTTCAAAGGTAGATAATAGTTTGCTAGTGAAAGCAAATGAAGATAGATACATTTATGTGTGTATTTATGTTGATGACATTATTGTCACAGGTATAGATGCTCAAGGAATCAAGGAGCTCAAGAAGCAAATGGAAAAGGAGTTTAAGATAAGTGATTTGGGAAACTTGTCTTATTTTCTAGGGATGGAGATTATATACACTCAACATGGAATGTATGTTACAAAAGAAAGGTATCTGAAGAATCTTCTAATGAAGTTTAACATGGAGAATTGTAAATCCTCAACCACACCATTGGAGGTTAATCATAAACTAAGCAGGTATGGAGGAGAAGATTTCAAGGACTTGAAAACATATCAGAGTTTGGTAGGTAGTTTAATATGTGCTATCTTGACAAGACCACATCTTTAATATGCAGTTGGTGTCTTATCTCAATTCATGCATTGCCCAAAGCAAACTCATTGGGTTTTAGCACAAAGAGTGCTAAGATATATCAAAGGAACTCTAAATGAAGGTTTGTATTATGGATTCACTTCTGATACTAGACTCAAAGTGTTTAATGATGCAGATTGGGCAGGTAATTCAGATGATAGAAGATCCACTCATGGTTACTTGTGTTATGTTGGAGATAAGCTAATTTCTTGGTGCTCAAAGAAGCAACATACAGTTGCATTGTCCTCCATAGAAGCTGAATACAAAGGAATGGTGGAAGCTGCAAAGGAAGTAATTTGGTTGAAGACTTTATTAAAAAGTCTAGGAATTGATCAGAGTGTTCCAATCATATTTGGAGACAATATGAGTTAATTGTATTTAGCAGCTAATCCTGTGTTTCATGCTAGAACTAAACACATAGAAATTCAATATCATTTCTTAAGAGAAAAGGTACTTGATAAAGAAATTGAAGTCATGTATACACCAACAAAAGAGCAAGTGGCAGAGATGCTGACAAAAAGCTTGGATGGACCAAAGTTACAAAGGTTTAAAGAGATGGCATGTATAAAGAAGGTGCAGGTAATCACAATTGATGATTGAGGGAGAGCTATTGGAGCAAGAAAATCATCAATGGATGATTACATGAAGCCTAGGAATGAAGAAGTGAAGAAAAGACTCAAGCTCAAAGCATGAAGTCAAGTGAAGAATCAGGAAGAAATGTTATGTACATTTATGTATAATAGCTTTGGAAAAATACTTCAAAAATACTTGATGTAGTGACCACTTCATACTCATATGTATATATAGACTGATGTATAGTCGTGATATAGAACAGAAATGAAGAATAGATGAAAGTATAGTCAATAGATTTCAAGTTTTTCTAAGAGATAGATGTGCAGAGAGTTTTCTCATGAGTTAGTGACTGGTCTTTCCTAGAATTCTCTCAGCCTAATCATGTGGATCAAGGAATCTGTTGTATACATCTAATTCAGAACCTAATCAAGCTATGACCAAAGTTTGATGATCTATTTCTCTTCACATTGTGTGTATGACAAGTAGGAACATTCATATGTAGAAGTCTGCAAGTGAAGTTCTTAGAATCGCGCATTTTGCTGCTTAGAGATTTGCTATGATCTCAGTGCTGTGTAAAGTTTTTTATGTTTGAGCATTCAAACTCTAAGTTAGAAGGTAAGGAAGCTTTGCCTAAAAGTATTTAGCAAAAGGGGTTAGATTTTGAGAGAAATCAACTTAAAAAGTTGACCATGTCAAAGTTGCATTTCTAGAAGGCAGTTTCTGACATAGGTTTGATATAAGTCATCAAATTAGGAATGAAGAACTAATGATCATTATGATTGCGCAAAGGTATTATGAACATGTGTGTATCATTTCAATGATTAAAATCGAAGTCATATGCAAAGATTGAAGTTCATTTTAGAAGCAGACTATTGAAGCTGAAGGAAACTTCATACAGAGAAGTATTTCTTAATGTACATGAAAGATAATGTAAAGTTTGTGTAAAGTTTGGTTTATTCTTGATATAGAGGAGTTCTTAAATCAAGATATATCAAAGATTTGGAGAATTAAAGGTCTCCAACAAAAGCAACTTATGATGTCTTCAAGCAAGAATTTACAAACATTGTAAGTGGTCTTAGAGCATAGTGCACGTCCCTCTACATGATTAGTTAAGTGCTCTTTGGCAAGTACAATGTAACATAAATTGTCAATAACTTTAGCCATAGTCACAAGATCTACTTCCCAGTTCTAATGAATACAAGGTGGATAGGTCGGATGCAATGAATCTCTATGTTTTATTGACAAATGAGATTGACAAGTAGAACATGTAGAAACATAGTTACTAATGTCAACATACACCCTAGGCCAATAATAGGTACTTCTAATTTTTCATATGTTCCAAAAAATCCTTTATGACCCCTCTATAATTTCTCATGCATGTCTTTCATTATTTGCAACTAAAGACCTCATCTTCCTAGGAATCATTGTGGATTTTCAACCTTACCCTTAGCATGCCTCCAAAGATAACCATTAGGTAGGAAAAATTTGTAAGCTTATTTTCTAATCTTACGGGATCTACTTCTGGTCCAAGTAGTTAATGGTTGTAGTGTACTTAGATATTTTCCTATGTCACTCCATTCATCTTTGTACTCAGACTCACAAAATTGTTCATACTTGTATACATGTGGAACATAGTCAACTAAGGTCACATTCTTTATTAGATCACTTTCAAGATCATCATCAAATGTAGCTCTCAATAACATATCAACAACTCAATTTTAATTACTTGAAATATGAACTAAATCAAGATTTATGAATTTAATATATGATATCCATCTAAGCATGGCTATATCAGCAGATGACCAATTGGCTATCATTTCGATGAGAGGCAAACAACTAGTCTCAACTTTGACATTTGCACCTATGAAATATTCTTTGTCCATTTTCAAAGTTGTTACCATACCCCATATTTTTCATTTTGTTTGTGGATACTTTCATTTTGTTTCATGTAAAGTTTTAGCCTCAAATCTAATTGCATATCTATTTTGTTGACTATCATCTTGACTTATGACCCAACCTATACCAATAGGACTAGTATCAATAGTCAATATAATAGGTTTGTTAACAGAATAGTCTATATATATACGCTTAAGGATGGGAGCTTCAACCAACAATTTCTTGAATTTATGCATAGCTTGTGTGTTTTTGTAGTCCATTTTTTTTTCTTCCTGAACAAGCCATATAGATAATAAAAAAACATGAGCAAAGTGTGGGATCCAAATAACATAGAAGATGCAAGCACCAAGAAATCTACGTACCACACTCACATTGTTATAGGTTTCAGAATTCTTGCTAATGACATCAACTTTTTGTGGGTATGGATTTCAACCATAGTGACCACATAAATGTCCAACAATAAGAACCTTGTTGACACCAAAAATAGATTTTTCTATGGAATATGAGACCTGCCTCTTCAAATCATTGAATTATTTGTTCACAATTGGAGATATGGTCAAGAACAAATTTACAACATCCAGATGAATCTAAAGTAGTGTCCTTTACATGTTCCTCAGACCCTTAAATTGGAATATCATCAATGATGGATGGTTATATGAGGGACAAAGTCATGTAAGACCATATTCATAGCATTCATCATATGAGCCACAGAATTAGTCGCTCCTTGAGGTAAAGTACACATCCGTACTAAGCCTAAAGGTGTTTTCATTGTGGTTATGTCATGATTATCAATTGCTAATTGAATCGATCATATTCAAAATACAAATCACCCATTGAATAGATAGAATCTCTTGAAAATTATTCAACAAACTCATCTACAATGGGTCTTGTTCCTACATTCCTTATGGTGAATAAAACATAGTTTCCCATTCTTTTTAGGCACATTGAACCAGAGTAAGGTGGAAAAGATGGCTCTAAAATTCTCATGTTTATCTTCTCCTTAAGTAGTTTCATTAGCTCATGCAAGTGAGTGTTTGGAACTGGTATAGCATGAAAGGTTCCATGGAATATGTGGAACAACTAATATAACCATGGGTGCAACTAAATTAGGAGCTGCACAACCTATCTCATGAAGACACATAGCAAAGGATTTTCCATGGCTACGTATCACTCTCTCAAATTTACCTTTCTCAACTGGCAAAAGAAAGACATCATCTCTACCAATTTTCATATGTTTGATTGTCTCATCTATGAATGTATGTTTTTCCTATTTGAAGAATTGGATCATTTTTCACATCAACAATTTTGTATTACTTCCTTGGGATAATGGCTGAGCTATGGGTTTGATTTTCTTGTCTATATTTTGTACTTTGTTTCAACTAAGGCATTATGTGTTTGATTCAATTTTGAGGGCTTTTCAACATTGAGGGCATACTCTTGGATTAGAGCATACTCATCAAGGGAAGAAAGAAGAATAATGTAGGAATTAGAATTTTTATCAAGACATAACTCCAACTCCTTGAGATTAGAGAAACAATGAGATGATGCAATCACATGGTGAATGTTCTCATCATGTTCCATGTTTTGTTAGTTTTATATTTTTTTTTTTGGGTTTTTTTGGATAAAAGAATTGGATATTTGACTCTTATGAAGGAACTCTAATATAGCATATGGAAAACAAAGTGAAAAACTATTTTACAATTTGGTTGGTTGCAAAATGTCAAAACAATGTCCATTGTTGTCCTGCTGAACACTAGATTCTATCTGAAGTTTCCATTGTATGTGGCTCGAAACATGAATTGAGGTGCAAAATCACTACAAAATGCCCATGACCGTAAGTAACAATAGGCTTCTTCTAATTGACAATCGATTCTTAGGATGATTTACTCCTACCATCATGACTTGAAGTGATTGCATTTCACCCTTAGACTTAATTCTGGCATAGGTAGAGCCATCATCCATGACCTTAGTTTCCATACAACCCTCACAAATAAAGGGGTAACCTAAGAAAACTTCATAGGAGCAATTATCTTGAATAAATAAGTGAAATTCTTTCGTGATTCCTCCTATGGATATGTGCACACTACCACAAGCTCCATTATCTATAATTCTCATACAACATCCACAATATTTATCTATGGACCATCAAAATTTATCATAGAATTCTCTTGAGATCACATTGACTTTAGAGCCATAATCTACTAATGCATTTACAACGATAGCATTCTTATCATTGTGTAAGGAATTGAACTCACAACCTCTTAGTTAGGAATGTGATGGGCTAACCACTTGCCCCAAAAGCCATGGTTGAGGATTACTTCCTAATCCTCTCTCTTAGGGTGTAGTTCAACCATCTCCTATCCGTCAAGGGTGTGGTTCAATAATCTCCTTCCTATCACTTTATTACACATTGCCTATTTTAACATGCATCTTTGATGTACCTCTAGACCAAAATTTGATTTTAAAGTGACTTTCAAGATTTTTTTCATGATTTCATGGTCAGGTTGAATAGTTCCTAAAAACTTTTTATTAACATTTACTCCATCATCTTCATCAGATTCATGAAAGTTTAAGGCTCCATACATAGCTTGATCTTGATCAAAAGAATATTGGATCTCAATATTTAGATTAAGTAAAAACCTCTTCCTTTTAATTAGACCAATAAAGTTATCTTTAAAAACAGGCTTTGCAATAGAAAAAAACTATTCTAAAGACATGGTCACTTGACTCTTAAGCAAAATGTCATCTAAAATTTCCACACGATCTATTTTTCTCTCAAGTTCTCAAATCAAGATGGCTTTTGGTTTTCTCTTTGGTTTCTTTTGCTTTTGCTCAAGATCTTGTTTTTGTTCACCTTCTTGTGTTTGGTCTTGAGTTTCTTTTGATTTTTACCATTTCTACGAAGACTTTGTTTTTGTTTGTTTGGAATTTGTCTTCTTACCTTTTTATTTCTCCTCTTGTTTTTGTTCATTGGCTTGTGATTCTTGTTTTTTTATATATTTGGGTTGTGATGTTTCCAGCTTGCTCTATGATGGTTTCTATTCCCTCCGACATTTGTTTTTGAGTCACTCTTCTTTCACTAGGCTCCATTTCATCTCTTTTTTGTTTTTCTTCTAAATTGGATATGTGAGAAATAAGAGACTGAGCTTCTATTGGTGACTTCCAAGCCATTATTCTCTTGATCTCATCTCATGCTCTTATGAAAGCCTCTATGAAAAGATCAACTTCCTTTGTGGGTTTACTTGATTCTTCTTCTTGTTCATCAAGATCTTCTACTTTTACTCCTCTAGTTCCTACATCTATCATGGTTATGTTTTTTGTTACCGTTAGTGTCCATGTGAAAGGCCAAATGGCCACTGAAAACTTTTGTATATGTTCTCTAATAAAACATATAGTGGTCTGGTTAGCCACAGACTGTAAGTTCGATGACATTTGTAACGCTTAAGAAGTCTGTGTTTGTGCTCCCCGTGTATTGTTTTTTTCTACTTATTCGGCAGCCTCTATGTGGAGTACCATGTGTGACACATGGAGCTTGGTTTTATACTTTCAAGATATTGTCGTGGAGCTCTCAAGAAGGAGAGCACACTATGGTGCATCGCCATTGAAATACTTCACTAGTATCATAGTGTTTCGATGCAAAAACTTTGTTCCTTTTGTGTGAGAGAAGCTAGAGAGGAACTCAATGATCAAGGAAGACAAAGGTTCCCAATACTTCTCAGGAGCTCACCCATCCCAATACTGATGCCCTCAGATCTTGCTTAACCACGAAGCATTTTTGGGGTGATTTTTGGAGCCATTTTGGAGTACTTTTGTGCATGATTCTCTCCACAGAGGTCAACAACATCAACAAGAGTTTCCTTTCTACTTCTTTGTCAATGATTGTTCACCTTTTGAGATGTGTTTTTAGCCATACTATTTAATCTACAAGTTTCTTGAAAGATCTTAGTTGTGGTGGAAGAGCCATCGCAACTCTATGTAGGTTTTTGAGCCTGAAGAACAAAGTTGACAGACACTTGCAAGTGTTGATGGCTAGTGTTTGAGTAGTGAATTCAGCTTTTCAATGCCATTTTATTGTGAGAACATACAAACTATGTACACTTTTGTGGATACTGCTTATGTATGTCCATGTGGTCATTGATATAGTGATTATGTTTTTGCACAAAGCCATTTACGTTTGATAAAGATGGTCATGGTAAGGTTTTCTTAATTGGGAGACACCCAGATGTCAAGATATCTCCAGTGATGTAGGTGGAAGACTTACCCAGTCTCACCATAGGAGATATATGATAGTTGCTCATAGGTGCTCGATAAGCCTAGTTGGCTTCTTTCGGGTAACTGATTATATGCAGTGGAGTTAGTGATTCACTATGAAGCTAAACATGTTAGTACTTGCAGTTTTATGAGATTTTGACATTGATCATATGCTCATTTTGTAGAGGATACTTTGGCAAAAGTTTTTTAGATTTTTTAGTTTTGTCAACTATACAATAGTGGTGTTTTGACTCTTTTAGCTCCATTATCATTCTATTCAGTTCTCTACCATCATGGCATCAGAGGTCTTACGCATGTCTGGTGGATCAAGGTCTAATGCCAATGTTCCAAGGAGGATCTATAACTTGCATGGCAAAGACGATTTTGAGATTCAAAAATTTGATGGCACAAACTTTGCTCTATGGAAGAATCAGATTAAAGATGTGCTAGTTTATAGGAGGCAATGGAAGCAAGTAAATGGAGTCTCAAAGAAGCTTTCTGACATGGATGAAGATGATTGGGATGAGTTAGATGAAATGGTGAGGTCTACCATTTGGTTGCACCTTGCAGATAATGTTTAGTTTACAATATTAGATTGTGAAAGTGTAGAGGAGCTTTTGGAGAAGTTATGCAATACATATGAAGAAGAGACAAGATCAAATAAAGTGTATCTGATGAGAAAGTTATATGAACTTTGCATGAAGGACACATATAGTGTTTTTGCTCATCTAAATGAGTTTGATGCTATATTCTCATGAAGGACACATATAGTGTTTTTGCTCATCTAAATGAGTTTGATGCTATATTCTCCTAGTTAGAGGCTCGAAAAATGGATATGGATAATGAAATGAAAGCAGTCTTGTTGTTATGCACCTTGCCATCATCATGGGATAGATTTTGCACAACTACTAGCAATAGTGCACTTGGTGGTATACTATTCTATGATGACATATGTGTAGCACTCTTGAGTGAGGAGATTTGTAGAAAATCTATGGTTGACTCTTAGAGTGGAGATGCATATAATGTTCGGGATCCTTACCAAGGAAAGAATCAACAACATGGTAGGAGCAAGAACAAGGAAAAGAATGGCCAATAGAATAAGAGTAGAAGTAAATCAAGGAAGAGGGATATGGAATGCCATTATTGTTGTAAGAAAGGACACATGATGAAAGACTGTTATGCATTAAACGATGCTAAAGGTAAAGGACAAAATGTTGATGGGCATGTTAAACAACTACATGCGCCATCTAGTTCGACTGTGAAGATTGAAGAAATTAATGCCATTTATGATGATGTTGATGTGTTGACACTTGATAACACTATGCCAACCGAGGCTCTTATGGTTGATTCTCTTTCCCACATGTGGCTAGTAGATTCTAGTGCTTCTTTCCATGTGACACCACATGGAGAATGGTTCTCCAATTATGTGGAAAAGTCTCCTGGTACCGTGAGAACTAGTGTGACATTGTGGGGATTCGAGATGTGGTTGTGGAGTTCATTGATGGTTCAAAATTTCCTATGCATAATGTACACCATGTACCTTAGTTATCACGCAGTTTGATGTTAGTTGGTCAACTTGATGACCTTGGTCACAAGGTGGTCTTCTATGCTCAATCCTTTCGCATATCAAAGGGCAATATGGTTATTGCAAAAGGAACCAAATTTGGATAACTTTATCCTTTATTCGTATCATAGAAAGAACAAATCTCTCTCATTCTAGCTACTTACCTGTGTTATCTTTCTCTGAATTTTTATTTTGTGAGCATTTTCAATATGGAAAGCAAATTAAGAATGTGCACAAGACACACATTGACTCTTCAATTCAGTCTTTAGATCTCATTCATACAAATATGTGTGGTCCTATGCCCACAAGGTCATTAGGTGGTTCTCTTTACTTTGTCACTTTCATGGATGATGCTACTAGAAAAGTCTTGGTATATCCTATCAAAGCAAAGGATGAGGTATTCTCTACTTTCAAAAAATGGCTTGCTTCATTTGAGACTAAAAAAGGAACTAAGCTCAAGTCTTTACATTCAAATAATGAGGGTGAGTATACCTCACATGAATTCAGACTCTTCTATCAGTCTAGAGGAATTTGTATAGTTTATAGCTCCTTATATCCCAGTAAAGAATGGTGTAGTGGAAAGGATGAATAGAACTATTCAGGATAGAGTAGGTTCTATTCTACATCATGCAAATGTTTCAAAAGGATTTTGGTCAGAAGGAGTATTGATTGCAATTCATGTGATTAACTACCAAAGGTCTGAAAGTGGCACAAGAGTTATGGACATGGAAGCCACCATATTATGATCATCTTTGAGTTTTTGGGTGTGAAGCATATATTCATATACTTAAAAATCTTAGACAAACATTGGACCATAAGTTAAAGAAATGCATTTTTCTTGGATATGGTCCAGAAGGATAATTTGGGTATCTCTTATGGGATCCTGAAGCATGATCAGTGATCAGAAGTAATGATGTCATTTTCAATGAGTCCGATGCATAATCAGCCCATTAAGGATTTTGAAGTGAGAAGAGTGGCATTTGAGGATACTAGTCCTCCAATTAGCATGCATAAAAATGGTGCACATAGGGATATTCAAGAGAATGTTCGATCAAATCAGTCTGCAAATGTTCCTATTTAGCAACTATTGAGATGCTCTACACATGTCTCACATCCAACTGATAGATATGTTCCAGCTTTAGATTTTGTTATGTTAATAGATGCTGGTGAGCCTTCTTGCTACAAAGACTCTATGCAGACAATAGATCATGTCAAGTGGGAGCATTCCATGAAGAGTGAATTGGATTCTATTCACAAGAACAGTACTTGGGATTTAGTACCTTTACCAAAGGGAAGGAAAGCTTTACTATGTAAATGGGCATATAAGCTGAAATTCACATCAGATAGTGCTTCTCTAATGTATAAAGCAAGACTTGTTGCAAAGGGTTTTAAGCAACAACATGTTGTTGAATTTGAGGAAATTTTCTCTCCAGTGGTCAAGATGACTACCGTGCACATGTTGCTTGGATTCATTACAATGGAAGACTTAGATGTTGATATATTTAGGTAGTGATGTGTGTGAACACACTAGGACTACGAGGGAACATTTTTTCCCTCTTTAGGAGGATTTTTTTCCCTTGGCTTGTATATATGCCTATAACCCCAAGGGGTCATATATCTTTGTACATTCTGATGGTAATACATCCAGGATTGTGTGTTGTGATCCAAGATTCTTCTTCTTCCTTGTGTTGTTTGCATGCTTCTTTAGACCTCGAATTCCAACAATTGGTATCAAAGCAGGTTGCTGCTCCATCTAGGGCGTCGTTGACACCCCTCTTGTCACAATCTTAGAATCACACGAAATTTGGTGAGCATAGTCAAGGTGATTAGGAGTTCAAAACTACTTCGCTATGTGGTGTCAAAATTATGATATGAGCTTGTTTCAACCTCTAAATGCACTATAACAATGCCTATGCATGCAATTTTGTCTTTTTGTGCCAAAGATATATACAAGTTTTGGTTTGCCAGTATAAGCATCTCGAAGTTTGCTACAAGTTTAGCAGAACTCGACAAGGCAGTTCAGTTCAACTTTTTGAGATACAATCATTTTTTTGCATTAGGGTATTTTAGTTAGTGGCCATGGCTGAAAGCAGTGATGTATTCCATATGTTGGTTGTTGAGGATAAGTTGGATGGTACCAATTACTCCTTATGGTCTTATATGATGCATCATGTATTGCTTGCAAAAGGACTATGAAATATTGTGCAGGGTGTTGAAAAACATCCTATTACACCTATAAACATAGTTGCTAAATGTGATGTAGATGGCTTTGAAGATGGTGATATTCTTCAGATCCCTATTCGTGATGCAGTTCATGATGTACCTACTACAAAGAAACTTTATTGGGATCATCGAGATGCTCACGCATATGCATTGATAGCCGTGTCTATCAAATGTGCCATTATTCCTCACATTCGCTCCTGTAGAACAACAAATGATGCTTGGGATACACTTACCACTTTATACTAGGCAAGGAATGAGGCTCATGTTGCTTACCTCCAAAAACACTTGGAGAGTGAGCAAGAATGAAGGAGATTCCATGGACAATTTTTTGACAAAGATCAAAGATTTAAAGGAGTAATTGATTTCTGCTGATGAAATCTTGCCCGATAGTTCACTTGTGCATATTGTTCTGAATGGTCTTCTAGATTCATATGAGAGTTTTGCTTCTACTCCTTGATTAATGATGAAATGCAATCCAAATGCCTTAACATTCGAGAAGTTAGTGTCTGTTTTGTTGCAAGAAGATCAGTCTAGGCAGAACAAGTCCATTATGCATGTTGCAGATCAAGCTTTCTTGGCTAGTCAAAAGGGCAAAGCTAAATGAAGCTCATATATTAGTAAGCAAAAATCTACAAATTCTACACAATCAAAGGACGATGACAGATATGAGAAGAAAACAGAAAAGCAATTTTTTTTTTGCAAATACTATAAAGGAAATGATCATGTCATAAAGAGTTGCCCAAAACTAGCTACAAAAGAGGCAAAGAAGAAAGAGGGTGGAATGGTTGTTGCAAAGGCTTCTACACCCAAAATAGAGTATGCTAATCTTGTGCAGAATGAAGAATGAGCCTTTACTAGTGTTTGGAGTTATGACCCATCTTCTCATGAACAATGTATGTCTATAGTAGACTCACATGTTTGGTACTTTGGTACTCAATTCCTTCACTTCACTTGAGCCTGCCCCTACAGGGAATACTATCACATGCACTAATAACTCCTCTTATCATGTCATGGGAGTGGGTAAGATCATTCTAACTATTGTTGATGGTAGTTCCTGTACATTGTTGCATGCTTTATTTGTGCTAGGGATCAAGAAAAATATGTTATCAGTTTCAGCATTAGCCAAGATCATCTTGGTTGTGAAATTTGCTCATGAGAGATGTAAATTTCATGATCTATCAAATGGTGATGTCATTATTGCTTCTTGCATTTTATGTCGTGGAATGATTCAACATGCATAGTACATGATTCTTAGGCTATGTTAGATGCAAAGCTTTGGCATGCATGCTTTGGTCATTTGAATTTTGCTAGTTTGTTATGCCCAAACTTGGGGCACCTAGTAAACATGTTTGTGAAGGCTGTATTTTGGGCAAAATGCACCATTCTTCTTTCCCAAAAGATTGTTTAGTTTGAGCTACTTAGAAATTGTAGCTTGTTCAAAGTGATGTATGTGGACCTATGCAGACACCTTCTTTTGGGAACTACCTTTACTGACTTTCATTTATGACTTTCTAGGCATGCATGGGTGTATCCACGGAGAGCAAAGTCCGAAGTATTTATGTGCTTCAAACAGTTTCTAGTTTTGGTTGAAAATTTGTCAACATGTAAAGTAGGCACCCTCCATTCTTATCGAGGGGGGGAATATATGCCTTCTGACTTTAAGGCATATTTGGATGAACATGGGATAAAACATCAATGTACAATGTTGTATACACCTCAATAGAATGGAGTTGCTAAAAGGAAGAACATGTCACTCATGGAGATGGTGAGGTGTATGGTCTAGAATCAGGCTTTACCACATAGTTTCTTGCTTTAGGTTGTTATGTGTGCAACATATGTACTTAACATTGTTGGAGAAACAATCACTAATTGGACATATATTTGAAGGTCAAATCTTGGGAAGAAAACCCCATGCCTATGTGAAGGGACAAATTCACAAATGTATCATATTTGTAAAGTTAGTTCACTTTAATTCTAGAAGTTTTTTTTTTTTAATCACGAGAATACGAAAATCTATATAAGTTAGTTTGTATCAACTGACGTGGAGAGCGAGAGAGAGAAAGAAGAAGTAGAAGAAGGAGTTCATTTTATACGACTGTGTATAGTCGGGCTTCTTTGAGTGAGAAAGCATCTGTAAAACTTCTGAGTTTTCATAGCTATGAGAAAGAACTGAGTAAAGTTCTGTGTATGAGTCTCTCTCCATCATCTCCATGCTTGCCTACTGTGTGATGAATTCAAAAGTTCAAGTTTTCTGAGCAATTCGATGCCTGGCATCGAATCTTGGCTGATAAGTCATTGTTTTCATTCTTTGTGTGTTACCTGTTGTTGAATCTTCTAAAAACATAAAGTTTGTGGAGCAACTCGATGTCTGGTATCGAGTTTCAGCATAAAGAGGATGCCTGGCATCGACTTCTAGCATACAAGTGGTCTTCTTCATGTGTGTGTAAAAGAAGCTATTTCTGGTGCAAAAAAAGGGCCTAAAAACCTCAAAGTCGATGCCTGGCATCGACCTTGACTGAAATTCGATGCTAGGCATCGAATTTTTTTATTTTTAGACACCCAGGAATACTAAAACAGGCAAAATTTCCAGTTTGGGAAGGTCATATAGGGTCATCTTGTGAAGGCCATAACTTGAGTTCTAGAGATCCGTTTGATGCATATGATAGCTTGTTGGAAAGCTATACTCTTCTAGTTTCAGCCTATAAAGTTTCATGGAGAAAAAATACTTGAGCTAGGAGAAGTTAGCAAAATACTGAAGGTATGTCATTTCAGTGACTAGGAATTTCTGTAGAAGCAAAGTTCTCACTTTAGGCTATCATTTCTCAAAGTTTGGAGTGGCAATGAGTTAATGGTGACCATAGAGGTGTTCTAGTGTCACATTAATTCATTTCTTGTGGTGTTTCATACATCAACAAGTGGTATCAGAGCAGAGAGATTCTCGAGAGCAGAAGACGACAAAGGTACGAGAAGTTTTGTAAAGTTTTCCATTAAAGTTTGAAAGGTGAAGCATTTGAAGACACAAGGCATCAAAAGGTTACTTCAAAATTATCCTCATACACAAAGAACTTCAAAAGGTATTATCCTTTATCCTTTAAGCTCACAGGTTGCAGCAGAAGGAAAGAACTATGGCATATCATATCTCCATTGACAAACTGGACAGAGATAATTACCCCGCATGGGTAATGAGAATGGAAGCCTTAATTATGAGTAAGGATCTCATGGTATATGTAACAGGTGAAGAAGAGAAGCCAGTATTTGAAGATGAAAGCCGACCAAAGAAAGAGGAACTTGATGCTTTAAAGCATTGGCAGAAGAAGGATGCAAGTGCAAAAGCCTACATCTACAATACAATCTCTGATCATTTGCTACCACACATCAGAGGATTGGAATCATCTGAAGATATATGGAATGCATTGGAGTATCATTTCCAAAGCACTACTAAAGCACGGAAAGCAAGTCTATGGTCAGAGTTTACAACATTCAAGAAGAAGCCAAGTCAAACCATTAGTGATTATGTCACTAAGATGAAGGATCTTGCAGACAGTCTTGGATCCATAGATGAAGATGTTGAAGATCACAGATTGATTGCTCAGCTACTTGCAGGTTTGAGAGGGGATGAAAGGTGGAAACCTTTTGTCTTATCAACAGAACTTTCATTAAATCATTATGTTCCAGATTTGAACCAGTTGCTTGGTTTGATGCTCACATATGAGCAAGACTTGAAGGGAGATGGAGATAAAGGACAAAGTTCTGCAATGTACATGAAGAACAAGAAGAAAGGAGATAAAGGTAAAGCAAAGGATGAAGAGGAGTCGAGTTCTCAAGTTTATTATGCAAGAGGTAAAAAGGCACTGGCAGAGGAAGAGCAAGAGGCTTTGGAAGAGGAAGAGGTAATCAAAATAACAACAAAAAGGCTTGCTGGATCTGTGGATTGAGTAATCATTTGGCTCATGACTATTGGCACAACCAACAAGGATCAAACCAGAATCAAAACAACAATAGCAGAGGTCGAGGTGGAAAATATCAAAGTAATTTTCAAAGAGGTAGACAAAGTCAAAGAGGAGGCTATGGTAGAGGTGGAGGAAGAAGTTGGGGACAGAATCAATCCTACAACACCACCTACTACAACTATGCAAATGACACACAGAATGAAAGTCATACATCATTGATGATGAATTCAATCAGCACATCAGATAAAGAAGATCTAAAGGTATTTTACATTGACTCTGGATGTTCTAATCATTTGTCAGGAAACATAGAATTGATGTCAGAATTGGAAAAAGGCATTTCTAGTCATATAGTTCAAACAGGTGATAATACAAGACATAGTGTACATTCAATTGGAAAAGTGAAATGCAAGAGTGGAGCAAATTTGCTAACCAGTGTTTTGTATGTTCCTACAATACCTAAAAACTTGATTAGTGTGGGACAGATAGTTAAAAAAGGTTTTCAAGTCAGGTTTACAAATGAAGGAGTATTTGTTGAAGATCCAGAGAATGGATATAATCAGATTGTCTCTGGTAAGAAAGAAGGTAGACTCTTTACTTTAAGAGTACAAGGGAACATTGGTCAAGCTTTGCTCACACATGGTGAAGGAGTGATTACAGAACTTGATCTCTGGCATAAGAGATTAGGTCATTTCAATGAAAGAGGAATTAAAGCTATGGTTGCTAATCAGTATGTACTAGGATTACCAAATGTGCAAAGTCAACATATGGTTTATAAATGTGAAGCATGTCAAATGGGTAAAGCACATAGGTTACCATTTCAAAAGAAAGGATTCAAACATGATGGAGTACTTGAGCTCATTCATACAGATGTATGGGGACCAACAAAAGAAGGATCTATCAGTGGCTCAAGGTATTATGTTCTTTTCATTGATGATGCTACAAGATGGATAACATTATATGTTTTGAAGGAAAGATCAGAAGTGTTTGGAGCTTTCAAGCATTTTCATGCATATGCAGAGAGAGTAACAGGTCAAAAGCTTAAAAGACTGAGGTCTGATGGAGGGGGAGAATACTTCTCCCAAGAGTTCAATGATTATCTTTGGAATGCAGGTATTAAGAGAGAAATAACTTGCAGGTATACAACACAACAAAATGGTGTAGCAGAAAGAAGGAACAGGACTTTGGTTGAGTTTGCTAGAGCTATGCTGAAGGAGAAGAATTGTCCAAATTATCTTTGGGCTGAGGCTGTAAATACAGCTACATATCTTGTGAATAGATTACCATGTGCAGCTCTAAATGGAATGACTCCATATGAAGCTTGGTGGGGTAAGAAACCAACACTAGATCATTGTAGAGTGTTTGGATCAATTGCATATGCTTATGTGCCATCACAGCTTAGGCATAAACTTGAACCAAAGGCAGAAAAATATGTGTTCATTGGTTATGATGAAAAGCAGATGGGTTACAGGTTGTGGAATCCTCTAACAAAACAATTTCTTGTTTCTAGAAATGTTACATTTGATGAACAGAAAAGTTGGTATGCAGATCAAAGTCACACAGCTGAAGAATTTGAAGAAGAGGTAAGAAGATGTGAGAAAGGAAAATCAATTGTGCAGGTAAATAGAGATGAAGACTATATGCAAGCAAGTACATCCACAAGTGGATTAACAAGAAGAAATGAAGAAGCTCCTATGTTTGATGAAGAAGTGTATCCAGAAACTTATGAAGAATGTGAACCAAGAAGGTCAAGCAGGACTAGAAGACAACCAGAAAGGTATTCTTATGATACTTCTTACATAACTCAGAAGAACTATGCATATATGGTGAAAGATGATGAAGAACCTCAGAACTATGATGAAGCTAAAGGTAAGAAGCAATGGGAAGAAGCAATGAAGGAAGAATTCAATGCACTGGAGGAGAACAAGACATGGAAACTTGTTCCTAAACCAAATGTTAAGAAAGTAATTGGAAATAAATGGGTTTATAAAGTGAAGAAGCTTGCAGATGGAAGTATAGCCAGATACAAAGCTAGATTGGTGGTGAAAGGCTATGCCCAGACCTATGGCATAGATTATGATGAGACATTCAGTCCTGTAGCTGGTTTATAAAGTGAAGAAGCTTGCAGATGGAAGTATAGCCAGATACAAAGCTAGATTGGTGGTGAAAGGCTATGCCCAGACCTATGGCATAGATTATGATGAGACATTCAGTCCTGTAGCTAAGATGTCAACTATAAGGACAATCATTGCTATTGCAGCTTCAAAAGGATGGACCCTAAGTCAATTGGATATAAAGAATGCATTCTTGAGTGGATACATATCAGATGAGGTATACATGGAACAACCTCAAGGGTTTATAGATTCCAGGTATCCAAATTTTGTTTGCAGGTTGAGAAGAGCATTGTATGGATTGAAGCAAGCTCCAAGAGCTTGGAACTATAGACTGGTGAAGTATCTCAATGATCTTGGATATCAAAGTTCAAAAGCAGATTCAAGTCTACTTATCAAAAGAACAGAGGAAGGTACAATCTACATTTGTATTTATGTAGATGACATTATAATCACAGGTACTTCAGACGAAGGAATCAAGGAGGTAAAGAGATTACTTGAGAAAGAGTTCAAGATCAGTGACCTAGGAAAGTTGTCATACTTCCTTGGAATGGAAGTTACTTATACAGATCATGGCATATATGTGTCACAAGAAAGGTATCTTCTGAACTTGTTGAAGAAGTTTGATATGGAAAATTGCAGAGAAGCTTCAACTCCACTTGAAGTTAATCACAAGCTCAGTAAATATGATGGTGCAGACTACAAAGATATGAGGAAGTATCAATCTCTTGTGGGTAGTTTGATTTATGCTACACTAACAAGACCTGTTCTTAGTTATGCAGTGGGAGTTTTGTCACAATTCATGCATTGTCCAAAGGACCCACATTGGATTGCAGGTCAAAGAGTTCTCAGATATATCAAAGGAACTATAAAGGAAGGATTATATTATCCTTTTACATCAGATTTGAAGTTGAGAGCCTATAGTGATTCAGATTGGGCAGGTAACCAGGATGACAAAAGATCAACTCATGGTTACATGATATACATTGGTGATAAGCTTGTAAGTTGGTGTTCAAAGAAACAACATACAGTAGCATTATCATCAACTGAAGCTGAGTACAAAGGACTTGTGGAAGCAGCTAAGGAGGTCATATGGATGCAGACATTATTCAAAAGCTTGGGCATTGATCAAGGTACACCTACAATACATGGAGATAGTATGAGTTCACTTTATCTTGCAGCAAATCCAGTTTTTCATGCAAGGACAAAGCACATAGAGATACAGTATCATTTTCTTAGAGAAAAGGTAATGGAGAAGGAGATTGAAGTGGAGTACATTTCTACCAAAGATCAGTTAGCAGACATAATGACAAAGAGCTTGGATGGTGTGAAGACCAGCAGATTCAAAAGCATGGCAGGAGTAAAAGAAAAGAAGATGATATGAAGAAACAGGGAATGTCAATTAGTGATTGAGGGGGAGCTGTTGGAGAAACAATCACTAATTGGACATATATTTGAAGGTCAAATCTTGGGAAGAAAACCCCATGCCTATGTGAAGGGACAAATTCACAAATGTATCATATTTGTAAAGTTAGTTCACTTTAGTTCTAGGAGTTTTTTTTTATAAAATCACGAGAATACGAAAATCTATATAAGTTAGTTTGTATCAACTGACGCGGAGAGCGAGAGAGAGAAAGAAGAAGTAGAAGGAGTTCATTTTATACGACTGTGTATAGTCGGGCTTCTCTGAGTGAGAAAGCATCTGTAAAACTTCTGAGTTTTCATAGCTATGAGAAAGAACTGAGTAAAGTTCTGTGTATGAGTCTCTCTCCATCATCTCCATGCTTGCCTACTGTGTGATGAATTCAAAAGTTCAAGTTTTCTGAGCAATTCGATGCCTGGCATCGAATCTTGGCTGATAAGTCATTGTTTTCATTCTCTGTGTGTTACCTGTTGTTGAATCTTCTAAAAACATAAAGTTTGTGGAGCAACTCGATGCCTGGCATCGAGTTTCAGCATAAAGTGGATGCCCGGCATCGACTTCTAGCATACAAGTGGTCTTCTTCATGTGTGTGTAAAAGAAGCTATTTCTGGTGCAGAAAAAGGGCCTAAAAAAGCTCAAAGTCGATGCTTGGCATCGACCTTGACTGAAATTCGATGCTAGGCATCGAATTTTTTTATTTTTAGACATCCAGGAATACTAAAACAGGCAAAATTTCCAGTTTGGGAAGGTCATACAGGGTCATCTTGTGAAGGCCATAACTTGAGTTCTAGAGATCCGTTTGATGCATATGATAGCTTGTTGGAAAGCTCTACTCTTTTAGTTTCAGGCTATAAAGTTTCATGGAGAAATAATACTTGAGCTAGGAGAACATAGCAAAATACTGAAGGTATGTCATTTCGGTGACTAGGAATTTCTGTAGAAGCAAAGTTCTCGCTTTAGGCTATCATTTCTCAAAGTTTGGAGTGGCAATGAGTTAATGGTGACCATAGAGGTGTTCTAGTGTCACATTAATTCATTTCTTGTGGTGTTTCATACATCAACAAACATGTGTCCCACTAAAGCATTGCATCCTATCACTCCATATGAGGCATGGCATGGTCGCACGCCATCTATTGCTCACTTGTGTGTCTTGGGTTGTCTAGCACATGCATTAGCGCCTGAACAACAATGTAGGAAATTGGATGATACAACATCAAAATGTATTTTTGTTGGGTATAGTTATGAAAGCAAAGGCTATCGTCTATATCATCCACAGACTAAACACATTCTGGTTCGTTATGATGGTGTTTTTGTGGACGATGCTATTTAGTCATTACTTTCCTGTACTAAGGAGACATCAATTATCTCCAAAGATATATATGATACTTTGCTGACTCTTCTTACTTGTGGATTGTCTAATGCTTATCCAAACAGGGCAACTTCTCAACCTTTACAGGTTTCACATGATGATGCAAATCATTCTAGTTTTGATGCAAATTTACATGATGCACTTGTTGATGAGAGAACTGATATAGAGGAGGCAAAAATTATGCCTAAATGGTTGGTGCAAACTTTGCGAGATAACAAATTAGATGCACCTCTATCATATCATACTTGTTCAGGCTCTCATAGTGCTTGTTTTGCATTTGATTGTTATGCTATGGTTGCCTCTGGTCTCTATGATAAGAATGAGCTATTCCGTTTGATGAAGCACAAAATTAAGAAAATTAGATGGGTGCTATGCAATCAGAATATGATGCTATATGAAAAATGGTACCTGGTCTTTATGTGACTTGCCTCATAGAAAAAAGGCCATTGGCACTAAGTGGGTACACAAGCTGAAGTGTAAGTGTGATGGATCAGTTGACAAGTATAAGGCTAGGCTTGTTGCAAAGGGTATGGTCAAGAAAGAGGCATTGATTTTGATGATACCTTTGCTCCTACAAGCCGAATGACTACTATTCATAGCATGTGTGCCTTGCACCTCATCATGGTTGGAATGAACATCATTTGGACATTAAAACTAGATTTCTAAATGGTGACTTGCATGAAGAAGTGTACGTTTTTTGGCCCCATGGTTTTGTGCAGAAAGGGCATGAAAACAAAGTGTGTAGGTTGAAAAAGGAATTATATGGTTTGAAGCAAGCACCATGTGCTTGGTATGAAAAGGTACATGCCTATCTAATTGCACATGGTTTTGAGAACAGTCCAACTAAGAGTACCTTATATGTTAAGCATGCAAATGCTATGCTTTTGATCGTTGTTGTCTATGTTGATGACATGCTGCTCATTGGTCCTCATGATAAGTATATTGCTAATTTTAAGGCTGATTTGCATCCCTCCTTTGAGACATCAGATTTGAGGCATTTGCATCATCATTTGGGCATTCAGTTTATGCAAGTTGATGGAGGAATAACTTTGTGTCAAATAAAATATGTTGATTACATTCTTACAACATTTTTTCCTTGAATACTACAAACTTATTGTCACTCTTATGGAGATAGGTTTATGATTGAGTCCTCATGATGCTGGGGATGCCTTTGATGTTGTTCTCTAGCAAAAATTTGTTGGATTCTTTATTTCGTTATGCATTACTCAGCCACATATTCAGTTTTCTATCTCATAGATGAGTAGGTTTATGTATTTCCCATGTTTCAAGCATTCAAAGGAAATAAAGTGCATCTTTTGCTAGTTAAGTGGTACCCGACTACCTGGATTGTTTTATCCCAAGGGGGATCACTATCGCCATATTTACATGCATTTTTTTACTTTGACTGGGTTGGTTGCTATGACACTCGTGTGTCCACTAGTGGTTTTTGCTTCATGCTTGGTAGCTCATGCATATCTTGGTTGAGCAAGAAGCAGCCTAATGTGGCCACTTATAGTTATGAGGATGAGTATAGGGCAACTTTCATTACAACCGTTGAGTGTGTGTGGCTCAAACACCTTATGGCTGATTTGGGTGTTGGTCAGTTTTATGCCACCACCATCTTCATTGATAGTCAGAGTGCATTGGCAGTTGCAAGGAACCATGAGTTCCATGATCACACTAAGCACATTGATGCACTATCATTATGTCAAGGGGAGGTTGTCTGCTGGAGAGATCAGTTTGGCATATGTGCTCACACAAGAGAAAATTGCAGAACTTTTCACAAAGGCTCTACCTAGGGAGAAGTTTGAAGCTTTCTACAAAGCTTTGGTCTTACTTCCTTTGTGGATTGATTCCACATAGCTTGGAACTTCCTTGTACATGAGTACCAATTCCTTGTTCATTGCATCACTCCGAGGGGTGATTTGTTGATATATTTAGGTAGTGATGTGTGTGAACACACTAGGATATCCAGGGCATTTTTTCCTTCTTTAGGATGTTTTTTCCCTTCGCTTGTATACCTATAACCCTAACGGGTCATATATCTTTGTACATTCTCTTGGTAATACATTCAATATTGTGTGTTGTGCTCCAAGCTTCTTCTTCTTCCTTGTGCTATTCACGTGCTTCCACATACCTCAAACTCCAACATTAGAGCTAGTACAAATGGATGTGAAAACTACTTTCTGGCATGGAGATCTTACATATGAGATCTATAGGGAACAACCAAAGGATTATGTAGTTCTTGGCAAGAAAGTCTAGTTTGTAAGCTCAAGAAGAGCTTATATGGACTTAAAGAGTCTTCTAGACAATGGTACCAAAAATTTGATGCTTTTATGAAGTCTCAAGGCTATTCTTGAAGCAATGATAGCCCCTGATACTCAGTTTGATGCTCGGATGGCTCACACATGAAAATACACATACACACACATACACATAGTTATACACATATACATACATGTGGCAGCTTGATATGCTTGATACTTTATGTTGATGTTATGTTGATTGCTAGGAAGTCCTCTTATGACTTGTAAATTCTCAAAAAGAAGTTGATTCATACATTTGACATGAAGGATTTGGGGGATGCCGAACATATTCTTGGCATGCACATTACTCATGATACAAGTAAAAGATGCATATACTTTTCTCAAAGTGAGTACATATCCAAATTACTTCACAGGTTCAATATGTAAGGTGGAAAGGCATTGAGTACACTTTTACCCACATATGTGAAATCAAGCAAGGATGATTGCCCCAAATCAGATGAGGAAAAGGAATTCATGACCAAAGTTCCGTATCAGTGTTCTATTGGTAGTCTCATGTATGCTATGGTAGCTACGAGACTAGACATTGCATTTGCAATGGGTGTTGTGAGCAGATATATGTCTAATCTTGGCAAGCAACATTGGGTAGCAGTCAAGATGATTTTGAGATATCTGAGTGGCACTAAGTACAAGTGTCTATGCTTAGGTAGCTGGAAACCATCCATTATTGGTTACATAGATTCTAACTATGGTGATTGTTTAGACAATCATAAGTCTACATCAGGGTACATTTTTCATTTTGTTGGAGGTGCTATCTCTGGGAGATCTCCTCTTCAAGAATGTACAATTGTTTCCACCATAGAAGTAGAGTATATTGAAGCAAGTAAGGCATGTAAGGAATCATTGTGACTTTCTCATCTTGCTTGTGATATGGGTCTACCTCAACATGTACCTCGTCTGCTTAGTGATAGTGAGAGTGTCATTGCGTTGGCTAAGAATCTGATCTATCATGCAAAGACCAAGCACATTGAGGTGAGGTATCACTTCACTAGAGATTGCTTAGCCATAAAGTGCATTATTCTTGAGAAGTTTCATATTCGAGATAATGTTGCAGATGCTTTGACTAAAGCTCTACCACATGATTGTTTTCGACACTACTGTCACTTGATGGGGTTTACTTGATTCATGATCTTACATTGTCGCTTGTATATTGTGTAACATGCCCATCAAGTGGGAGGTATAGTTTGTATACATACACTTGGATATTCTTTATCATACTTCATTTTTTCTCCCATAGTTACTTTGGCCATATTGGTCTTTAGTGGGAGATTGTTACTCTTAGTGTCCATGTGAAAGGCCAACGGGCCACCGAACACTTTTGTATATGTTCTTTAATAAAATATATAATGGCCTTGTTAGCCACAGACTATAATTTTGATTGCATTTGTAACACCTAAGAATTCTTTGTTTGCGCTCCCTATGTATTGTGCTTTTTTGTATATTCTATAGCCTCTGTGTAGAGTACTATGTGCGATGCTTGGAGCTCGATTTTATACTATGAGGATATCATCATGGAGCTCCAAGAAGGAGAGTGCACTGTGGTGTATCGCCATTGAAATACTTCATTTTTGTAGTGCTTTTTCATTCCTACCTTATTGTATTTTCCTTGCAAAGGTAGCCTAGGTCAATAGCCACATATTTTCTTAAGCATGTCTATTACTAGTCATTGCTCCTTATTAGCCTTCAGCAACTCATAATCTCTCAAAAAGTGCTCTAAAAAATCATATCAAGGACACCTATGAGGATCACACACAAAACCATTCAAATTTTGAGGGTTTTGAGTAACGTGTGGTGGGAACTTTTGAATATGAGGATTTTTTTGATAAGATATTTATTGAATAGGATATTAGGATTTTGATAAGGCAATTGATTCATTTGAGGAGCTTGGTGAGCAACATGTGGCACTTGAGGTGCAAGAGGAGCTTCCATGTGAGGAGATGGATTGGAACTTGATGAAGATGAAGTGGTGCTACAAAATCTTTGCACTACACTAGCGTAATTAACTCCAAAGATATATGGTGGGCCCTTTTAGCTTGGATTTTAATTTAGGATAATAATTTTGATTTATAGTATGATGCACGAAGGAAATTAACACATAGATGGTTTGGTCATTACATTATTGTATAAGTGCATGCCAATGGAAGGTATGTTTTGCAAAAGTTAGATGGAACTCCATTAATAAAATTTGATTTTAGGTAAACGAGTTAAATTGTTCAAAAGAAGGATTGAAGAAGAGTATATGATGGATGAAGATATGTTTGGACATGAACTATTTGATCAAGTGATTTATGTTCCTTTATATATCTTTTGTTTCATTTCTTTTCCACGCATTTTCTTATCTTACACTCAATTGAAATCAAAACCCTATCAAATGATTATTTTAATTTAGGGAAGTTGAAACTTTGACTTAAATACAAATGCATTTACTTAAAATATTTGTTTAAAATCCTTATAAATGAAGAACAAGGTCTGAATAGGAGAATTCGAATTGGAAGCTCAAAGTAGAAGAGTGACTTGTTTTACATAAATAGGAGTATATTTTTGCATGATAAGTTTATCTAGTTGAGGTCATGGATTTGGTGACCCCCTCATTTTCGAGAAGTAACTTGGCCCCTCCTTCGAGGGAGACCGGTAATCTAGCCTCTCTGTTGGAGGGGGGATCTTGTGCCGCCCTTGGGGCCTCCGAGAGTGCTAAACCCCCCTTGGTCTCCCTCAGTAGATCCGCAATTCTGTGAACTCAAGAGGAGCTCAAGAAAGTTTGCCTCGTCGACCAAATGTTTGGCCCTAGGCCCTCGCTCGAAACTGTGCGACAGTGGCTTTGCAACGAGTGGTTCAACCGTGGGCTAATTGTTTGTAAATGTCAGTTCTTACTGGCAAGCTACATGTTGCTAGTCTTTGAAAATGAAGATATGGTGTTTTGAGCCCTAAGTGTCAAAACCTGACAACTCGGCCAGGCGACGCAAAGGGGCATTGACTCAATCGACAAAGGAAGAGGAAGTCATTGGCCCCCTTAATCCAAAAGCTGATGTAGATGGGTTCATCGAAGTCAGAAGAAGGAAAAGAAGCCCTAGGGCGACTTCTGAGCAAAATAACATGTCAGTTACCCCCTCCAGCAACTTGTATTGCAATCTGGAAAAGGAGATCAATGAGTTTGACTACCCACGTGGGAACCAACTTGAGGTGGACACCAACGACAAAGCCCTAGAGATCCCTGACAATAAAGAAACCTCCCAGGAGGGTTACACTACAAGCAAAGAAGACGGCTTTACTACTAGTAACGAAGATAACATGGACAGTGAAAGTTCCATCATCGGATTGACTATTCCGGAAACGGTGTTGAAAACGGTGCACAGTTCTTCCCAGCAGGAGGCATCCCGCAAAGGAAAACAACCTATGGAGTTACCCTGGAAATGCCCCCACAAGAACCTATTGCTAATTCGGGATCTGATCCCAACGAAAAAGAAAGATGAATCCAAGAAAAGAAAGGACAAAGCTCTCTACCACAAAGAGGGCTCACTACGACAATGATCATCATCTCGTTAAACACTAGAGGGCTAATCGACCCCTCAAGAGTGAACATCATTGGTCAATGGCTTCGCGACGTTAGCCTAAACCCAGAATTCATATGTATTCAAGAGATTAAAATTGACGGAGAAAACCTCCAGAAACTGCTTAGACATGTCTCCTCGACCCATGTTTGGATTTCAACGGTGCACCAGCGGGGGTCCGGTGGAACAGTAATCAGTATTAATCAATTCTGGTTTGAAAAGCTTGAGAACTCCATTGAAGATTAATGCCATTGATGGATTGCTGTTTCTTTTGGTGCTCCTTTTTGTTTTACTTTAGTTTCTTTGTATGCCCCTAATGGGGAGTTAGAGAGAATGAACACTTGGGCCTCCTTGGACTCGCTCCCCCACAACGTGCTTATTTGTGGTGACTTCAACATGGCGGAGGACCCTATGGACAGATGGATGGGCAAGGACAGGGTCATCGATAGTCAGGAGAAAGAAACATGGGACAAAACCAAACTTCACTTGGATTTGGTCGAATTAAAAGATTCGAATGGCTTTTCTTGGTCAAATCTCCAAGTGGGCGAGGACCTGAGGAAAGCTAGACTTGATAGATGCTACATTTCTCAGAGTTTCACTCATCAGTGGGGCCACCCTTCCCTCCCGCAACGCACCGACCTCACCATCTCTGATCACTACCCGATCGTTATCACTTTCCAACCTCCCACCAAGATTCGTAAGGCTCCTTGGTTCCACACCAGTGCGCCCTCTTTCCCTCTCCCCTCCGTCCATCAAGAAATTGTTGATGTGTGGAAGGAGGCGTTCACCTCCGGGCTTGTCCCCAACCAAGTGCTGGAGAAGTGCAGTCGATAAGTCACGACAGATCATGATTAGATCCAGGAAGATGCTCGAGACTATGTGGCGGGCTCGTAGAGAAGCTCTATATCATAGACTCTAGAGGCTCGAGGAGGAAGTGAACAAAGGAAAATCTCAAGCCTAGAAAGGTCTTTGAAAAATTAGAGTGCTGCTGAGATACGAGGAAGAAATACAAAGGAAAAATTTGCAAATTTTCTTCAAGGAGTGGTGGGTTGGCAAAGTCGACAAACCCATCAAAGAGATGTGTCGTATCCTTAAAAGGAAACATAACAGAGAATCGATCCCCTTATTGCTATACTTAAATGGCAATGTATGCAATACGGAAAAGGATAATTTTGGGATCATTGAAGGGCACTTCACGAGACTCCTGGGGACCTCGAACCCCCTCTCCCACCATAGAAGGGAATGTATGGCAGCCATATCTAGGGTTTCCCCCACAGGATACCACTCAAACTTCGCTCCCTTCTACATGCCCCTATCTCTGAAGCAGAAATCATTGAGGTCATTGATGCACTCCCTTCTGGTAAAAGCCCGGGTCATGATGGGCTCACTAATGAGTTCTTTAAATCCTTCAAGTTGGTGGTTGCCACCCCTCTTCGTCTAGTTTGGCAAGAGGCGCTCAAGTTTGGCATGCTTCCATCTTATTATCAAATTAATACACAAAAAAGGGGGAAAAGAATAGAATAGAGAACTCGCATCCTATTACAATGCTCCAAACAGGATACAAGATCATTGCCAAAGTCATTGCCAACAGAATCTCTTGCCATTTGAGAGCGTGGTTAAGCGAGGACCAAAAAGGTTTCATCAAAAGCAGGTCAATTTTGGAAACCATTATAGATATTTGGGAAGGTCTTGAATTTGCAAATGAGTCTAAACAAGACGTGGTCTTCCTCAAGATTTACTTTGATAAAGCCTACAATAGGCTGGAATGGGACTATATTCTGTAGTTGCTCCAAGATTTTGGATGTAGTCAGAAATTCACCAAGATGATTGCGACCCTTCTCGGAAACGCATCGACCCAAATTAACATTAATGGCAAACTTTCGAAGGTGATCAAACTTAAAAGATCTATCAGAAAAGGGTGCCCATTAGCTCCCCTTCTCTTTGCCATTGCCATGGAAGGGCTTAGCAGGCTGGTGGAGCATCAGGTGGAAGCTGGTAATATCAAAGGCCTCCATTTGCCTCATGACCACAGTCAGATCACCATGAGACTTTTTGCCGATGATATGAACACGTTTGTTCACAATGATAGTACCAGCCTGGAGACATTCTAGAGGTGTCTGGCTACTTTTTGTGAAGCCTCTGGATCCACAATCAACCACTCTAAGACCGCCTTTAGAGCTATTGTTGGGTCACAGCCCGACCTTCTCATTGATCATGGCTGTCAAATCATTCTGTATGGCCAAATTTTTCAGCTTCTTGGGATTCTCTTGGGTTTTGGCGTCTCTATGGAACAGCGGTGGAACTAGGTGCTGGCCAAACTTGAAAACAAGCTTAACTATTGGAGAGGTATGCAAATCAATCTTGCTGGTCGTGCTATGGTTATCAACACGTTCCTCTTATCATCTACCATTTATTTCCTTTCTTGTTGGAGACCGAAAGAGCAAGATCTATCCAAACTGGATAGTATTTGTAGAAACTTCCTTTGGAGGGGCGACCACAATAGGAGGGGGGTGCCTAAAATCAAATGGTCCATCTGCACCAACCATAGAGATAGCATGGGACTTGGTATCCTCCACATTGGGAGCATGGCTAACAAACTGGAAGCCAAATGGATGATTAAGGCTTGGTGCAATGGGGAGGCCTTGTGGGCCAAGTTGATCTTCAGAAACAAGAATGAGTTGGCTCTCATGGGTTTCCCAAATTGGAAGAATCTTGACATCTTGACCTTGCTATTTTCCCTGATCCCCGTCTTCCTGAAAGGCTCTAATCTCATGAGCTCCCTATGGAAGAGTTGGAATAAAGTCAAAAGCTACACAAGAATAAGTGAAGACTGGAAATGGGCAGCTAATATCAGACAAAACGACTCTATCTGGTTTCCGATCCATGGCATCCGGAGTGTGGAATCTTGGAACATTCAAAATGCCAAGAAGTTATGGAACAAAGGCTTCAAAAAATGGAAACATCTCTGGAAACAAGACACCAACCATTGTATCAACTTCGAGGATATTGACCCTTGCGTCAACATTTCGTATGAAGAATGGAACACTTTGCAAAGTAGATGTCTCGCCTGGGACCGACACAAAGTTTGCCTTCTCATGGGACATGACACGTCGAGCTCGCTTGGTCTCAAATGGCACAATGGGAATAGCCTATCAAAAATCCCAAACATCAAAGAAACGATTGACTATCAGGTTGACCTCAACAAGAAGTGGTGCCTGTCATGGATGCAGCTTTGGTGGGACATGAAAGTTCATGGCTATCTGGCACCCCCACATAGAAATCAAAAAGGTTGTCCTCTTATGGCAAATTCTTCATCATGGAATCTCGACCAACCTTAAGGCTAGCAAATTTTGTGGGATTCTTCCCTTGTGCAAACGTTGCTACCGGTCTATCGAAGATGTTTCACACATCTTCTTTACCTGCCCCAACTCCAACAGACTCTGGTAGACGGTTGGAAAGAAAATTAGACTTGAGAAACATCTCAGTTGGCAGCAAGCCCTGCTGGGAGAAGCAATCAGCTGCTCCACGAATCTCTGGAACACCATCAGAGGGGAGGTCTTATGGAAAATCTGGCAGGAAAGATGTGCTTTCAACTTCGATGACTCCCCCAAAGAGTGGTCAATTGAGAAATCATTGTTCCTCCTTGGCAAAAGGATTGTTAACTGTAAGAAATCCCCCCCCTTCAGGCATCATCAAGTACTCCTTTTGATCAATAACAAGCTTAAACCCAAGTGGGCCCCACATGAGGGTGATGAGAGGGTGATTAACCTTCTTTGTAATGCCATCTAAGCTCTATAAAAGCTTCCCCTGCTTTGTGGGATTTGGGGGTCCCATGGGCACTAGTCCCCTTCTCTTGTACTTTTCTTTATTGAATTCAAGTCTGGGAGAGTAGGCTAACGCCGAACTTCCTTTATATTAAAAAAGGTTTATCTAATTGAGCTCTTACTTCTTGTTTTTGCATACCTCTAAATCCTCTGCTTTGAATACGAGTTAAGTCATTCCTCTTAGGAGTGGTAAAAGGTTGACGCCGTTTTGGAAGAGAGGGAGTTTTTGAGGAGTGACTCATGTGAGAAGGCGGCTTCCATCTTCTTTTCTTGATATACAAATCAAGGAAGAATGCATTCAGAGGGGGATATACCTTGCACACGTCCAATGGAGGGGACTATATGAACATCTATTTTGTTGTATGCTTGGCAACAGTTAAAATGGCGAGATGGGGAGGTTGCAAGTCAAAGGGAAGGAGATTGGTTTGCTGACAAGAGGTCGTATTTCCTTTTTGGGGCTTTATGCTAACAACAACATTGGCATGGTTTAGTGGATGTGCCTTGTACTCCTAAGCAGATGGCCAGGGTTCAAGTCTCGCCCAGGGTTGGATGCCTCAAAGTTCCCCAAGATGGGTGCCTCTACTTTACGAGGTTGGGTGTGTGTGTCTTTCCAAATTCATTGTACTCTTAAAAACAAAACAACAACAATGGCTAGAGATAACAGAAAACGATATCTGTTCTCCAATGAAAGATTATGAATTGGGCAATGGGAAGATTAAGTTGTGATGTTGTTGTGTTGCAAGAAGTTGAGTATGAAGGATAAAGAGGTCTTGTTCTATTTGTTGATGGAGTTTTCCTTTCACCTATGGTTGATTGGACACAAATGTTTCAACTATGGGCTAAAGTGGTAGAACCTTTCTTTTCAATACACTTCAATTCCCATAGCATCCTTGTCATCCATTTATTACCAGAAAGCTTGCAAACCTACTCGATATTTGACAACACAGAGATCAGAAATCAGCTTGCACATTATCTTTCTGAATCCACAAAAATCTATAGTTAATAATGATTCTGTTTGTATATGTGTCTAGAGGTGTACATGGTGGTATGCCTAAATGTTACATTTATGTGAATATGTCTTGAAGCGTGTTTGAGTGTGTAGGTGAGTGTGTGTTTACACTTGACCATTTGTGTGAGTTTTTGTGTGCGTGAGTGTGTATGGTTTCCATTTATGTGTATGAACGATTGTGAGTTTATGTGTGATTATATGATTTTGTGCATGCTTCTGTTATGTGTGTAATTCTTTGCGTATGAGTGAAGGCTAATACTTGGATTTGTGTATGAGCAAATAAATTTCAATGTGTATTTTTTTATTATTATTATTATTATTTTTAATGGAGGTTCGGTCGAGGCCTACTTCCTCGGGCTTTAACTTTGAAATTGCAATTGTACAAGGAAGGGCATAGTATCCATGGGACCCCCATTATCTCACAAGAACAGGGGCTTACAAGATTGGGTTGAATGGCGGTCACAACTACCGCAGTGCTAATCAAACGATGGCACATCAACCATATGCTTCATCATTCCAAGTTATACATGTCTATTTACATGTGGCCGGTAGGGATTGAACCCTCACCCCCACCTCAAGAGATGAGAGGCCCAACCACCTGTCTTAACGACCTAGGACGATTTCAATGTGTGTTATAATTGGGTAGTCTGTGTTCATTAAAGTGTGTCCGCATAAGATATTATGTGTGTATGTGATTGTTTGTATGTGTTTATATCATTCCTTGATTCATATCATAAGTTCTTTGCGTAAAACCTATTGTTTTATGTGACAAGCAATGAACTTGTTCTCACTTACTCACGACTTTCATGCCTTCTCCCATTTATTGTGTAATCTTGTAATAATGATAATTTCATGGTCAAAGCTTAGTAATTGAGTGTTCCTATTCACCTCCAAGTCAAGTTCCCATCTGTCATTCATGCTCTCTCTTAAATTCCATATAACAATTGATATTCCGAGTTCATCTTAAGTATCTTAATATGCTTAAAGCACAATGTATGGGCTGACTTTAGGAACACTTTGGAATTGTATGGGGTCCTGTCAAGGAGTCCTCCATTTCTATGGATGAGCATTTTGTTACGTTCATTGATGATCATAATAGAAAAGTTTGGCCACTTTGTATGGAATAGAAGTCATATGTGTTTGGGGTGTCCAAGAGATTCAGATCATAATGAAGGAAGAAACATGTAGATAAAGACATTGAGGCTTGATGGAGGAGGGGATTAGTTCTCCAAGGAGTTTCTCAAGTTTTTCAAGCGAATAGTATCAATAGACAATTCACATGTAGGTATACCCCTCAGCATAATGGTATAGTAGAGAGAAAGAATAGACAATGTTTAGGGGGTATCTAGGTGGATATTGAATGAGATGAATGATCCTTTTTTTATTGGACTGAGTTGCGACTATTGTAGTGGATCTCATGAATAAATTTATTACCTCTAGTATGAAGTCTTACCCTTGAAGAAGTATATTCGTGTAAAAGATTAGACCTTACCCACTTAAGCGTTTAGGTATATGTTTCATGTTCATGTACCACATGATACAATAACTAAGATGGAACAAGGTTTGAAAAATATATCTTTCTTGGCCATTCTTCTGAGCGAAAGGGGGACGTGTTATAACTCCATATTCAAAGAATTATGAGTTTCTAGAGTTGTGGAACTAAAGTCATGATATGGTGATAAAGGCAAGGATAAATTCCTTAAAGTGATCATGATGACTATGCAGGTAATGATGATAAGGAAGTAAAACAAATAAGCATTCAAAATACAACTCTATAAGCTTCAAAATTAAAAGGAGGAAGCTTAGTATAGTATGGAGGGGGAGATTGAGATCACATTCATCATCCCCAAGTTCAAGAGAAAGTAGGAGGGGGAGATTGAGATCACATTCATCATCCCCTATTTCAAGAGAAAGTAGGATACCAGGTGCAAACGGCATGCAAGGAATTTAGATAGATTTAAGAGAAGAAAGTATGAAGAAGTAGTCACTCTACAAGTCAAATTGGCAAAGTTAATGATGAAAGTGCCGAAACGCAATGAAAGGAGGTCTAAATGGAAGAGGTAACTAGTACAAAAGCTCAACCATAATAGTTTTGTTTCCAATCACTTTGAATATATGATCCAAGTAATGAAGGAGAGAGAACCAAAAAGCTATAAGACGGATAGTTTACACACAAAATTGCAAGAAGTTGGTTAATATGTCATTTGGGTATTGTGAATGGCTTCTTAAACAAAAATTTGCAAGAGGAATTCTACATGAGTTAAACATAGGTTATGAAGATAAGGTGCACCCAAATTTTGTTTTAAAGTTGAAGGATTTATATGGGCTCAAACAAGCACTAATATCCTAGAACCAAAGGCTATCAACATACCTTACCAGTTGTGGAATGTTGTAGAGAGTCAGAGGCTAAGAAGAAAAGAAGGGAAGAAGGGAAGAAGTAAAGAGAAGAAGAGAGAAAAAAAGAACAAAGGCTCATGATTTTTTCAAAGAGATTGCCATTTTTCTTTTCTCATATCCAATCGTTGAGTATATGGAAGCCTTGTAAATACACTATCAGAGTCCTCTAGTTACATATTCCCTAAAGAATGTATCAAAATCCTTTTAAAATGGTACTTTCTTTAGGAATTTCCAAAAAGACTGGTTTCATATGTGAAAGGACCACAAGGGCACATGTATATAATCACTTAGTGACTCATTTGTAAAGACTTTTGCCATTTTGTAAAGACTAACTTGAAGAGATCTTGTAACTCCTTCTTCTCACTTGTGTATCTTCTTCTTTATGAGGTTATGTGTGTGTTTCTTTAAGTTGCATAATGTATGCTTGGATGTGTTTTCTACCCCCTTCCCACCTTTTTTCATTGTTACCTCATGCGTGTGAAGCATAGGGAGTCGTTAGGCATAGGTAGGTGATTACCAACACTTGATTTTTATGACATAACTTTTTGTTAAAAAGTCTAATCATGTTCAAGCGACTTGCAATGGGTGTCTCATCAAGAGCTTCAAAATGGACCCACTATTTACACATTTGGGTATCAAAGCTAAGAAAAAATGAGTATTAGTGACTGCTATTGCACCAAGGATTGTGACACATACTAGCATCTAGAAGGTGTCGTGTGAGGTAGAAAATCATCCTTCTATGTACTATTGATCTATCGATATATTAATCATCATGTGGAGCACATACTTCTATGCACTTGATCAAGTTGTACTCTCGCTTTGATAATTTAATGTGTGTGTATCAAACCACCACTATAATGAACTTCTAGTACATGTGAGAGCTAGCTAGTGTCACTTCTCACTAGTGCATGGACCTTGCGAGTCTGACACACATATTTTGGTGTGTGTCAAACTCACAAGTTCCATGTACTAGTGACAAGTGAGACTATCTAGCTCTCACATGTCATACAAGTGCACTATAGTGGCGGTTTGATACACACACATTAAATTATCAATATGAGAGTATGATCGGATCAAGTGCATAGATGCACATGCTTGTGGATAGGTCAAGTAGTGCATACAAGGATGATTTTCTACCTCACACAACAACTTCTACATGCTAGTATGTGTCACGATACTTAGTGTAGTAGTAGACACTAAATCAACAATTTCCCCTAGCTTCGATACCCAAATATATTCAGTAGTGTGTTCATTTTGAACACATCTATTGAAAGTGTCTAGACATGATTGGTCTTTTTTGCAATAAATTATGACCTAAAAACGAGAATCATCTACATTCACATAAAAACCCAGTATCGAGAATCATCTACTTTCATCTAACAAGTCCCTATGCTTCATACACACATAATAATAGCAGAAAAAGGTGGGGGAAGGGTAGACAACACATCCAAGCACACATTACATGCCTTAAACATACACACAAGCTCACAAAGAAGGAGATACATAAGCAAGGAGAAGGAGTCACAAGATTTCTTGAAGTTAGTCTTTACAAAATGGAAAAAATCTTTACATATGAGTCACAAAGTGACGTATATACATGTGCCTTTGATTCGGTCCCTTCACACAAGAGACCAGCACTTTGAAGAAATTCCTAAAGAAATTACTACAAGTCTATAGACTTTGGAGAAGAAGATGCAAAGAAATGAACAACAAGAAAGGAAATGATGAAAATTGATTATATATTCATATAACTATAGTACGAATCCTTTTGAGTCTTTATTATACTTCTTGGAGTCTTTACATGGATTTCCTTGATTCTTTACAACCATTTGAATTCAAAAACTCACATGGGGTAAGTTTTTGTGACTAAGATCTCTTTTCCTATAATCTAGGAATTGAAGTCTTTTACTTTCAAAATTGATTTGAAGTATTGGTTCTACACCAATCTCAAAACTCATGGAATTTTTAGAGCTTCTAAATTCATCCCTTTATGAGGATAAATATCTAGAATCCATAAATAATAATGGATTTTTACAAGGATAGGAAATCACATGAAGCACCATAACACTATGGTTCACTCCAAGTAATGACGATCTAGAACAAATCTTCATTCAAGAATGGTGCAAGCTTGATTTTACTAATACACTTGATGGCATAGATCATTCCATTTCTGATGTAGATTTACATGATGCATTTGTTGATGAGAGGACTTACATAGAAGAGGATAAAACTATGCCTTAATAATTAGTGCATTTTGCCCAAAATACAGCCTTCACAAACATGTTTTCCAGGTGCCTCAAGTTTGGGTAGAGAGGACACCATTTTAGATTTCTGTAAGCGTAGAAAACTAGCAAAATTCAAATGATCAAAGCTTGCATGCCAAAGTTTTGCATCTGACATAGCCTGAGAATCATGTACTACACATGTCGTATCATTTATAGATCTTTCATAGTCTATGAGCTTATACAACCCATGACATAAAATGCCAGAAGCAATAATCACATTGCCATTTGACAGATCATCAACTGTACATCTATCATCAACAAATTTCACAACCAAGCCAATCTTGGCTAATGCAGAAACTGATAACAGATTTTTCTTGATCCTTGGCACAAACAAAGGATTCGACAAAGTGAAAGAAATACCATCAACAGTAGTCAAAATGATCTTACCAACTCCATAACAGGATAAGAGGAGTTGTTGGCCCATGTAACAATATTCCCCTGATACTAATTCTTGGACTTCGACGTCTGCGAAAGCACGCGAATAGCACAAGGAAGAAGAAGAAGCTTCGAGCACAACACCCAATACTGAATGTATTACTAGAGAATGTACAAAGATGAGTAGCCGGTTAGGGCAATAGGCGTATATACAATTCGGGGGAAAAAAACCTCCTAAACAGGGAGAAAAGTGCCCCGGCGGTCCTAGTGTGTTCACAGACATCACTACCTAAATATATCAACAATAAGATATTCTAAAAGTGCAGTAGCATTGTTTTTAGGCTCACCTAAACGCAGGTATAGCAGAGATAGAATGATACATTTGAATGTGTATTTGATTGACTTTTCAGTTGAAACTTTGTGAATATAGATTTGGACACAAAGAAAAAATGAAATTTGGAGTTTGTTTGATCAGTCTAAGGGCTTCAAGAACATGACCCTATACATTTTCAGAGTTGGTCATCAAGTGTTCAACCCTTCCAATGAAATGGTGATAAAACCATGAGGAAACATCCAAATCAAGTGATTTTTGAGCCTAACTAATGTTGGAGAATTCCTCTCCTAATCGCAGTGGAAAGTGTAGAAGACCTTCTCAGGATCAAAACCTTTGCCAATAGCTGAACGTTCAAATGAAAACTGGTACCAACTGAAAAATGAAATGAACTTGAAACTTTGTTCACTCAAACTAGACACCGATAGCTTTCAAATGAGCTATCAAACACTCAATTTGGAGTAGATTCGGGTTGGCAACTCTTTGATACAAAACAGGCTACCTATCCACTCAGTTAGGCTGAAAATTGGACTTCACTAAAAACTGAATAAATCATAGAGCATAAAGAATTTCCTAAAACTATTCTACACAAAGGCAGTAATCAAGATAAGCTTTCCAAGGAATGTTTAAACACTAAAATTGGATACATATATTGAGAGATATGACTCTCACAAGTAGACTACCCAAAAATGGGTGTGCAGTTGGACATACTCTATGAGAGTGAACTGAACGAAATGACTCAAACCAAATGAACTAGCTACAAGGGGAGTTCCATGCCTTCTTCCTCTATTCTTGAGTGTCCTCCCTTGCCTCTTTTATAGCCAAGTGACCAAAAACTCTCATGATGAGTTTGAGAGCTCTTCTCCATCATTTCTCCACTCCTTTGGACAGCCACTCCTCTTACAATTCAGTTTTTGGATTTGATTCTCTTTTGAATGATTCTCTTTTGGCCTCCACTACTTGCTGAAGTAAATGCTTCTATTTTTCATTTTTTTATTTTCCTTCTACTTGAAGAAAATCCTTTTTGCAAAAATATATATGAGCTTTCTTCTTTATTTTTAACAATTAAAGCGTGAGAAAAAAACTCTAAAAGGTTGGAAAATTTCATAGATTTTTCATGAGTAAAAGGTAATTAAAAGTAAGCTTTAATCTGTTGCTATTGAAAATTGTTTATGCAGGAGATGTTGTTGAAAGGAAAAGATTTTCCACAGGTTTTTTATGATATTTTTTTAGATGGTGTGATTACCATGGGATAGCCATGCCCTAGATACTTATTTATTGATCATTGGTTTATGGTGATCATTTTCAGTAGGACAGAGGAGACTCTGTTGAAATTTTCAAGAATATATATAGTGCCATGAGAGCATGGAATGGGAGAACTTTAGTAGTTCTCATTTCATATATTATGGATTGGTACAAGTTGTATAAATTACAATTTCTAATAAGTTAATATTTGACTCAAGTTGTATAAATTGATATTTGATGCAAGGCGCATCCTTTACAACTCTAGTTGAGTTGAATATCATATAATTTCTCATTTCTCAACTCAAGATGAGTTGATGTTAGAGATAGTTATGAGTGATTGAGTCATAGGAATGACACTATTCTTTCCATCGACGGAAGGAAACACTTCATGATTTCATTATTATTATTATTATGGTTGTGAGTACTCATCGATTTATTCTAATCATTTTGAGAGAAGTGTTTGACTTTAATCTCATACATGCATCTATGTGGGGTATAAAGTTTTTTTGGTATGGGACATCAAACTTTGTATTCTACCTAGGTGTAGGACAGTTGGTATGGGAGAGAAGTCTCTAAGATTGTAGTTTTGATATGATTTGGAGTTCATTCATATGATCTTCTTATTATTAGACGATAGAGGGGTAGTCAAGATAGTCACTCTGTATGTGATCGCAAGCAAGGCAAGTCCGCAGGCAAGTAACCTAGAAGTGGAAAGGCAAGGTTTGCAATTAAGAACTATGAATAGGCAATTGCATTATGAAGAAATTCATAGAGTACATACTACTTTATTTGATATGCCTAAGGATAGGCCATGTTTCATGCATAGTGTGTATGAATGCTTAGCCTAGTGGGCTATGAGTGTGCACACATCTACTTACCAGTGTCCCGGGTATTTGGTGGACTTGCATTATGTCCTCATTATATCTGGGAGTGCCAAATTATTATAGTAGTTTACTAGAGACATTTCTAGCTGGGAATGATTTGATCATAGTGATGATCAGACAATGGTGGTCAGAGATAAAGTAAGTTTCATCCACTTGGAACATTTTGCATGTTATTATTGAGATGGTGGTGGCAGTTCCACTAGTTGTTATACTTTCTTAGCACGTCTTCACTTGGCATGATGCATTTAGTTCCACATAGTGGATTGGGATTTAATTTATATGAGAGATATTTTGGTCCATAGTTGGGAATATTATATATGATAGATCAAGATTTGGATCCATGCTTTGGATATGATTGTTTGAGATCTTAGTCCATAGTTTGGATGTGACATATTAAGATCTTGGTCCACAGTTTGGATCATTGACATATTGATATTTTGGTCCATAGTCTTCATCATTGATAGACTATCATCTTGGATTCATAGTTTGGAGCATGATGAGACTTTCTTGAGTTTCATTTTCATTACAGTGAGCAAATCAAGCAAATTTACTTGAGCTTAGAGATTAAGCACTATATGGAAAAGATTTCCATTTAATTTTACTATTTTTCCACAGAGACTGGGACATAGTCATATTGTTTTGGATGAGCATATTATTTTTTTATTACTCTAGTGGAGTAAGCAATTTTGCATGATTATACCATATGACAAGTTGTTATTGGGTATTTAGGGAGACAAAAGCAAGCTACCAAGGTCTCCACAGGTGACAAGCTATCACAAGTTAGTAGTCAAGGTCTAGGCATAGGGAGTCTGAGGATATTCCGAGTACTTATGTTGCACACATATGGACTCATTGGGCCTCAGAAGGATTCCTATAGTATGCCCAAGGCAAGGACTACTATTTATTGGTGGAAATGCTATATAGGAAGCATAGAGACTAGTTGTCTACTTTTTTATTATCTAGTATTTTAGACACCTACCACACTTTACTCTTATTATTTGGAATCACATGTTCGGATTCCCAGGTTTATAGTCTTAATTAGCCATTTGGCCCAAGCTTTAATTAGCCATTTGGCTGCCAATTTATTGGCCATTCCTTCAATTTACAGAATCCCCAAACCACCTTGATATTTTTGTCTTATGCAAGTAGCCCATTTAATTTTGGGGACACCCCTCCTATTAGAGTTTCCAGTCTAGAGAAAGTTTTTGCAAATTCTTTCCACTTTGACAATCTCTTGGTCCTTCGATCTCCAACAAGGGAGAAAGTAAATAATCAAAGAAAGAAGGAACATGTTAACCACCATAGCTCACCTCCCCAGGTTGATCTACATAACTTTCTAGTATGCCAACTTGTTATCGAGCTTAGAAAGATCCCAGCTCCATCGCTCGCCCATCCAAACATCAAATCCCATCAAAATACCTAACATGTAGAAGATTTCTCCCCTCGAGATCAAATGAGAGCCATGGTCAGCCAAAATTTGACGTGGATGACCAATAGTTGCCCTAAAAGTAGTTTTAGAGTGGTTTATTTTGGAATCTGATGCCTCACAAAATGTATTTAGGCAACATCAAAAGGTATCAATGCTGGTGTGATTGTTATGCGCAAAAAGATTGATGTCATCAGCAAAGAGTCTCATGATCATATGGTCTTGATTGACGAGAAGAAAGAGGCCTTGAATAAGAACTAAATGTGTGTGATGTTTAAGTAGGAAGTGTTGGAGGAGATGGTGGATAGATTCCAAAAATGAAATGGTGTTGCAAATCCCTACTTCACACCATCCAAGAACAATTTGAGGTGTGTAAACTAGATCCCTTGAGCTTCCCAAGGATCACAAATAATCACCAAAGTGATTTGGAGTATGATCCTCTAATCAATGGATCAAAAAAGATGAGTAGAAGATTCAATTATGAGCTAAAACTTGCTATTTTGGTTTATATGCATGCTTAATAAAATGCATAATGCTCTTAACCTCTTAGGAATTGATCAAATTCCTTTTAGGAGTATCTGATTGACTTAGATAGATACTAATCATAACTTATTTCACTAAGAATGATCGTGTGCACTGAGAATTATGCTTAGCAAATTAGATGATCATCCCAACATTTTTGGGCTACCATAGTATGCATACCAATGAGCAAAGTTATAAAGATATCTCAAGATTGAGTGAAGCAATGACAATGAAATTTTTTCAAAACAAAGTAGATAGTATGTTGAATCTATACCACTTTAAATCACATCAAATGATCAAGTATGCATTGAGAACCAAGTCTGAGAAGATCACCGTTTTGAGATGAACTTGAGAAGTGAAGTAGAGATGTGATCAATGTATATGTATTAAATCACATAAGGTTACAAAGACATTGGCAATTTATGATTGCACAATATGAGGGTAGTGATGGAGCTATAGAATGGGCTCACTAAATGCTAAAGATCCCTCTCACACGATCTCCAAATCGGGCTCTTACTCACACAAGATTTTGATCCATTTTTATAGCTTGGAGTTGGAGCCATTTGTTGAATTCAAATTCAAACTCTTACCATAAAGTGAATCCTAAACTTTAGGACTTGCTTTCTCATCAATCACCTATCAAATGATTTGTGATTTTATTCCTCCTAACGCCATGTGAGAATAAATGCTATGCACTTTTACAAGGATAAAAGTAAATGCCTTTTACAAGAGAATAGTCATATGTGACTTTAAATGATTATGTGAAATGAATACTAATGGTCCAAGTATGTAGGCTTGGACTCATTTGCACCAATAGCTCCCCCTCAGTACTAACATACTTGGTCTTCATTTCTCCTTGATTTCCTATAATCCAATCATCATCTTGAACCTGATCATCTTAATTCCATCCAAAGATTTGGTTAGCATATCTGCGCATTGTAAATTTTTTAAAACATAGGACAATTGTATATCCTTGCTAAGTAGCTTCTCTCTCACATAATGATAGTGCACTTCAATGTGCTTAGTCCTCGCATGATACAAAGGATTAATAGCCAAATGAAGTGAGCTAGTGTTATCTCCAAAGATAATTGGAGTATAAGAATGTAATCCCAAATTTGTGTAGAGTAGCTTAAGCCACATAGCCCCTTGTGTTGCATTTGCTAGGCCTCTATATTCTGCTTCAATTGATGATAATGCCATAGTTGGTTGTTCCTTTGATGACCATGAAATTACTTTTGAACCTGCAAAAGATAAGTAGCCAGAAGTGTTCCTCCTATCATCCCTTGAGCCAGCCCAATCTACATCAGAATATGGCTCGATGTCCGAATCAGATATGAATGGATAGAATAGCTAGATCCTCTTGGCAGCTTCCATGTGAGGTTTTCTTGGTGTATGCATAAATTGGCTTAATGTACTTACTCCATAACATATGTCCACTCTTATTAGGGTTGCATAATTGAGACTCCCTACAAGCCTTTGATAACCTATAATATCTTCAATTAGTTCTTCCTCATGAGAACTAAGCCTGTGATTCAGTTCCATGGGTGTACCTACAACTTTAGTGTTCTCCATGTTGAATTTAGCCAACATATCATGAATTTACTTCCTCTTAGTAATAAAGACACCAAAATTTGAGTATACAAGTTCTAATCCAAAAATAGATGTTAACAAACCAAGATCACTGATTTTAAACTCTTCCATCATCTGAGCTTTGATTTGCATGATGCCATTGTCATCATTCTCTATAATGATAATGCCATCCACATAAACACATAGATAAATAACTTCTAAGTTGGTCTTCTTAATGAACAAAGAAGAACCTGCTTTGCTAGCAATAAAACATTGGTCCTGTAACTATGTGACAAGCCTATGGTTCCAAGCTCTAGGAGCTTGTTTTGAACCATAAAGTGTTTTTCTCGATTTACATACAAAATCTGGTTTGTCCTTGTCTTCATATCCTAGTGGTTGAGCCATGTAGACTTCTTCAAAGATCCATCCATTAAGGAATGCATTTTTAACATCTAACTGATACAAATTCCAATTCTTTGAAGCAACAATACTTATTAAAACTCTCATTGTTGGTATTTTAACCACAGGTCAGAAGGTTTCCTCATAATCCACTCCATGGGTTTGATCAAACCCTTTTGCTACTAGCCTTGCTTTATACCTATTTATTGAACCATCGAAATTCTTCTTTACTTTGTAAATCCGCTTGGATCCTATTACCTTCATGCTTGGTTTCTTGGGAACCAAATCCCAAGAATTATTTTCTTGAAGTACTTCAATTTCTTCTTGCATAGCTTCTCTCCATTCTTCCTTCTTATTGGCTTCTTCAAATGAAGAAGGTTCTTCTCACATAGAATCTTTAGCTATGTAAATAGAATGCTTGGTAACTAGTGATGTATCATAGCCATACCTTATGGGTTTCTTAGTCTTCCTTTGAGATCTTCTAAGTGCTTGATTAGATGCCTCTGGAATATCTTCCAGTTGTTTGAATTTCATCTTCCCCTTGGACTTCCATGCTTTGAAGTCAATCTGTTCTTCATCTTTTGAGTTGATTTCTTGTGGTTCTTCTTGACTTGGAGTTGGAAAATCACTTTCCAAGTCATAGAGTATCTTTATTTTCCTGTAATCATCTTCAAACCAAGATTTATTTTCATCAAATACTACACCCCTACTAATTGTAAATTCTTTATTAGTGGGATTATACAACCTATATCCTTTCTAGTTTTGATCATGGCCGATGAATATACATCTTTCAGCCTTTGGATCAAGATTTCCTCTAATCTGTGAGGGTATATGTGCATAAGAAATGCACCCAAAGATTTTACAATGGTCTAGGGAAGGTCTCCTATCATTCCATGCCTCATAAGGTGTCATTCCATCCAAGTACTTGGATGGAAACCTATTAATTAAGCATGTGGCTGTGGAAATAGCCTCTCCCCATAAGTAATTTGGAAGTTTCTTTTCATTCAACATAGATCTTGCAGCCTCTACTATTAGTCTATTCCTTCTCTCTGCCACTCCATTCTGTTCAGGAGTGTACCTTGTCATAACCTCTCTCTTTATGCCTCTGTCTTGTAAGAAGGAGTCAAATCCATGTGAGAAATGCTCACCACCTCCATCAAATCTGATCCTCTTCAAGCTTCCACCTATTTGGTTCTCAACCAATGCCAAATACTTCTTGAAACAAGTGAAGACTTCATCAATGATGGAAATCCATCTCCCATTTTGCTTGATGTTGCTCTAATACCACTATTGGAGGAGATGGCGGATAGATTCCAGAAATGAAGTGGTGTTCCAAATCCCTGCTTCACATCAGCCAAGAACAAGTTGAGGGATATAAAGTAGACCCCTTGAGCTTCCTTAGAACTACAAATAATCATCAAAGTGCTTTGGAGTATGATCCTCTAATCAATGGATCAAAACGGATGAGTAGAAGATTCAACTATAAGCTAAAACTTGATATTTTGGTTTATACACATGCTCAGTAAATTGCATAGTGCTCTTAACATGCTAGAAATTGATCAAATTCCTTTTGGGAGTATCTAATTGACTTTGATAGCTACCAATCACAAGTTACTTCACTAAGAATGATCAAGTGGCACTAAGAATTATGCTTAGTAAGTTAGATGATCATCCCGACATTTTTGAGCTACCAAAGTATGCAAACCAGTGAGCAAAGTTACAAAGATATCTCGAGATTGAGTGAAGCAATGACAATGAAATTTTGTGGCAACAAAATAGACAGAATGTGAATGTATACCACTTTAAATGACATCAAATGATCAAGTATGCATTGAGAACCAAGTCTGAGAAGATCACCGTTTTGAGATGAACTTGACAGAGAAGTGAAGTAGAGATGTGATCAATGTATATGTATTAAATCACAAAAGGTTACAAAGACATTGGCAATGTATGATTGCACAATGTGAGGATACTGATGGAGCTATAGAATGAGCTCACTAAACACTAAAGATCCCTCTCAAATGATCTCCTAATTGGGCTCTTCCTCACGCAAGATTTTGATCCATTTTTATAGCTTAGAGTGGGAGCCATTTGTTGAGTTCAAATTCAAACTCTTACCATAAAGTGAATCCTAAACTTTAGGACTTGCTTTCTCACCAATCACCTATCAAATGATTCGTGATTTTATTCCTCCTAACTCCACGTGAGAGTATGTGCTATGCACTTTTACAAGGATAAAAGTAAATGCCTTTTACAAGAGAATAACCATATGTGATTTTAAATGATTATCTGAAGTGACTGGTCTAAGTATGTAGGCTTGGACTCATTTCCACCAACAGGCAGCTGAGACCATCGACAGCTATCACAAAGAGAAGAGGGGCCAAGGGGCATCCTTGCTTGATAGAACATTGTCGTGGTGAAGGACTTGGTTGATGGATCAGGTCAACTATCAGTGCTCCACTAATATGGTGCATGCACTAATATGGTGCATGCAGAGTGCTTCAAGAAAAGTCAAAGGAGTCACGTTTACACTTAATGGAGAAAACCAAAGCACTTGGAAGCAAAAAAAGTTAGCAATAAAAGCTTTATTTGCATCGAATTCATGCGATAAAAAAATAATAAGATTGGATTGCACAAGAGAGAATGATATGACTGTAGGTTCCGTATCTTCAATTAAGGTCATAAGTTCATCCATATTTTCAATATGACAACCAACATAAGATTTCACTCAATGTTAAATTGATGCAATAAGTAGAATTACTTTCCTTCCTCAAAGCTCTTAATCCCAAAGGAAAATGAGTATTGCCAGAATTCACGTTTTTAAGGTTGACAAATCAATATGCGTCATGTATTCAAGATGGAAATCATTTTTCTACTTGTCTCGTCAAAAGATGTGCCATGATTCAATCTATCCCGTGCAAAAAGTTGAACTCTCACCCTCTACATTCGAAAAGTCATTTTTCAGCCTTCGATGTTTTATTGCATTACCAATGGTGTATAAGTAGAAACGAACCGAAATGTGGCTCAAACAAAATAAACACAGTAAACGAAGGTTTCGTAATGTTCTCAACAAATTACAAATATATAAAAAACAATCGGATCTCCTTAACCGTCGTCTTACTATTAAGTCGTATGGGTTATGCATCAAAACCAAAAAAAGGAACAATATTCCACGTGCAAGCATTAGTTTCAACCAAAAAGTTTCCTTTAAACTTCAATGCACACAAGAAGATGTTTTTTATTTGGGGGAAAAGTGTAGTCGATCTCTAGTTTACATCCTCATCATGTTTGCACTAAATCATTTAAATCGTTTTGCTTGGTGAAATCCAAACAAAATCGTTAAATCGTTAAAAATTGTCGATCTCTAGTGTACATCCTCATCATGTTTGCACTAAATCATTTAAATCGTTTCTGCTTGGTGAAGTCTAAACAAAATTGTTAAATCATTTAATCGTTAAATCGTTAAAAGTCGTTAAATCGCTAAATCGTTAAATCGTTAAAAGTCGTTAAATCGTTTCTGCTTGGTGAAGGCTAAATCGTTTTTTTTTTAATATAAAGAAAGTTCGGCATTAGCCTACTCTCCCGGACTTGAATTAAATAAAGAAAAGTACAAGAAAGGTACAAGAAGGGGACTAGTGCCCACGGGACCCCCCAAATCCAACAAAGCAGGGGAAGCTTTTACAGAGCTTAGATGACATTACAAAGAAGGTTAATTACCCTCTCATCACCCTCATGTGGGACCCACTTGGGTTTAAGCTTGTTATCGATCAAAAGGAGTACTTGATGATGCCTAAAGGGGGGGGATTTTTTACAGTTGACAATCCTTTTGCCAAGGAGGAACAGCGATTTCTCAATTGACCACTCCTTGGGGGAGTCACCGAAGTTGAAAGCACATCTTTCCCGCCAGATTTTCCATAGAACCTCCCCTCTGATGGCGTTCCAGAGAGTCGCGGAGCAGCCGATCGCTTCTCCCAGCAGGGCTTGCTGCCAACTGAGACGTTTTTGAAGTCCAATTCTCTTTCCAACCACCTGCCAGAGTCTGTTGGAGTTGGGGCAGGTAAAGAAGATGTGTGAAACATCTTCGATAGACCGGTAGCAGCGTTTGCACCAGAGAGGGATCCCACAAATTTTGCTAGCCTTAAGGTTGGTCCAGATTCCATGATGAGGAATTTGCCATAAGAGGACAGACTTTTTGATTTCTATGAGGAGGTGCCAGATAGCCATGAACTTCATTTCCCGGCTAAATCGTTTAAATCGTTAGATCGTTAGATCGTTAAATCATTAAATCGCTTCTGCTTGGTGAAGTCGAAACAAAAAGTCATTTAAGAAACAAGATCGTTTCTGCTTGGTGAAGTCGAAACAAAAAGTCATTTCAGAAACAAGAAGGTACGATCCAGGTTGATCAGAGCTCGAAAGAATAACATAGAGTATATGCACAACGAATTTGAGTAATGAAGTGAAAGATTGTGATGGACTTCCAAAACTATAACTCACAGAACCTCCCTCTGAAGTTGTCACCACTTCTGCGTTGCTAATCAATAAGCCGGAAGTTCAAAAATTCGCTCATGTAATGTTGCTTTCATATGCTGAATGAATTCATCAAGAATTCATAGGATTTCTCTAAATCTTGTCCAGAAGACTCTTTAGATTCTGTTGTCAAAGTGCATGTTCACGATCATCATCCTTTGTCTGCTAGCGTGCTATTCATCTCAAAGTTATCCACCAGCAGTACCAAAACACAATCACCGTACAGAAAATTCTAGCAGTACAAGACTTGCAGTAGAGTGTCACATCTTCAACGTTCTTTTTGTTTTTGTAATTAGCATTGCTCCATTGACATCAGATGTCTACATTAACAGTAGTCTTAATTGCCAGAAAGCCAGAGATGCATTCTCTGCGTCTCTTATTCAACTCATCTGATCAATCAGTGCCTTCGACAAGAGTTGCGCCTGTCTACCAAACACATACTTATACATATGAAATGGAAAATCAACCGAACAGAATGAAGCTCCTACTATGCTTCTTCCAAAGATCCGAATGCAAAATAAGTTCGATCACCGGCTCCGTTTAATTGCATGCCCCCCTTCCAGGTGATCCGAACTGTCTGAAGAAGAAGCCAAAGAACATTTCGTCTGCAATTTTCATGCAATCTACGTTAGAAGCAGTCTTGATTGCCAGAAAGCCAGAGATGCATTCTCTGCGTCTGTTATTCAATTCATCTGATCAATCAGTGCCTTCGACAAGAGTTGCGCATGTCTACCAAACACATACTTATACATATGAAATGGAAAATCAACCGAACAGAATGAAGCTGCTGCTATGCTTCTTCCAAAAATCCGAACACAAAATAAGTCCCCCTCTCTTCGATCAGCGCCTCCGTTTAATTGCGTGCCCCCCTTCCAGGTGACCCGAACTGTCTGAAGAAGAAGCCAAAGAACATTCCGTCCACAATTTTCATGCAATCTATGTTAGAAGGAGTCTTGATTGCCAGAAAGCCAGAGATGCATTCTCTATGTCTGTTATTCAACTCATCTGATCAATCAGTGCCTTCGGCAAGAGTTACGCCTGTCTACCAAACACATACTTATACATATGAAATGGAAAATCAACTGAACAGAATGAAGTTGCTGCTATGCTTCCTCCAAAGATCCGAAGGCAAAATAAGTCCCCCTATCTTCGATCAGCGGCTCCATTTAATTGCATGCCCCCTTCCAAGTGACCCAAACTGTCTGAAGAAAAAGCCAAAGAACATTCGGCCCGCAATTTTCATGCAATCTACGTTAGAAGCAGTCTTGATTGCCAGAAAGCCAGAGATGCATTCTCTGTTATTCAACTCATCTGATCAATCACTACCTTCGACAAGTGTTGCGGTTGCTGTCGTGCTTTCTGATGGCCAATGCACATGAAGCTCATGCCACCAATTTTATCGATTCCCGAGATTATTGCAGGATCATCAAATCCAACCCTATCTTCGTGAACTGGAGACATTCTCTTGCAAATGCTTTCTATCAAAGAAAATATCTACTTTTCTAGGATCAACTTCGTGACAATATAGATCATATTTCTAGTCATTACAACCCTCAAAAAATTAGCTTTGCTAGCCAGTCTTTTTTTGCATGACTTGAAATGAACATCTTCTTCAGGAGATCCTTCTCCTAGTAGACGACACACAAAAACCGTCTTCCTTTGGCCCAAATGGAAGACACGGCTCACAACTTGTCTTGATACCATTGAATTCCATTGTACATCCAAAATCACAACTCTAGAGATGCCAATCAATAAGACACCTTCCCCACAAGTTTTAATAGAGGCTAGGAGAATTTGGGCTTTGACACCTTTCGTAAGAGCTTTTCAAGCAGAAAAAAGGGATCCAGATATCTGCTGAAAAGGAAAACCTTCTCTTTCATTGGCACAACTACTTGCAAAAGTCTAGAATAAACATGATTTTTGAATTGTCTCACGGGTCCGCATCAATATCATTCTATTGAAGCTCATTATTGTGTGCAACATCATAGTTCACTTTGAGAAGTGTTGGGTGAATGCATATTCTCATGCACTTGGAAAATAAATACAGACTCTTTTGCCCTTTGGTTGATAGAGCAAACAGTAGCTTTTTTTGCTTTCCTGTAAGCTTTAGGAATAAAGTCAGAACAATAAGGCCCAAAAGATCAGCTAAAATCTAGCCTTTATACCTCAATTTGCATTGTTTTCCTCTAATGCCCATGAAACTTCCTCCATGTGCACCATTACTATGTTTGCTAAATGTAACTTCAGATAACTATCTCATAGTTCTGAAGTGACAAGTCTAAGCTCAAATATACCAAGTAAATCCCATAAACTTCTGCATAAGAAACCTTACACATGCAATGGTAATATATGCCAAGCCCCTCACTCAATTAGTACTTAGAAGGATAGAGCCAACATAAGGGCATTTCCCTATCTTTGGATGATAATCATGAAGATACAAATCTTCACGACAATGTTTTAATCAAATAGCTTGAGAAATCTAGCCATTGATATTGATATGCACTAATGCATTTCCTAACAATGTTGAGATCATCTTAATGAATTTCTTATCATAGCCTAGGTCTTTCAAAGATTGGAGAATGAAGTCCCACTTGAGTCCATCATACTCTTTGTCGAAGTCAATCTTAAGGAAGAGAATATCTTTAGGAGACTCTTCAGCAAAAACCATACCTTTCCAAACATCAATGATAGACTTCAAGATGGACATTCCCTTGATGAACCCTTTTTTATCCTCATTGATCAATTTTTGTAAGTGACAAGCAGTTCAATTAGCAGTAACTTTAGCAAAGATCTTGTAACCTGTTTGTAACATCGTAATTAGATGCCAATTTTCAATCTTGTTTTTGTTGCCTTTTTTATGAATAATCTTGATAACTCCTTCATTGAGACATTTGGGTAGCGCAATGAAAGAGAGAGCCTCTTGCCACACCAGACATAATGGAGTAGTCACCACCTACTTGAAGGACTTGAAAAACTCATTGGTGAGGCCATCTAGCCCTGAGCTTTTGCCATTAGGAGGCAAATCAATAACTTGAAGAATCTCATCATCCGAAATGGGAGATTCAAGAAGAGGCTTCATATTTTGCCAAATTCTTTTGGTTTTGACTCTAGAGATGGCTACCATGCAATCATGTCTATGAGGGGAAAGAGATAATGAAACCCCCAAAAGTTGGGTAAAGTGATTGACAATCAATGAAATATTTTCTTCATCCATCTTGCACTCAACCATTGATGTCTATCATGAAAGGGGTCACTTCCTTGGATTATTCCTTCTTGAGGAGGCCACACATCTCTTTAGTAGGTTTGTCTGCCCTTCTGACCAACCAATCTTTAAAATATATCTATAGATTCTTTCTTTGAATTTCTTCTTTGTATCTCAGCATGCATCGGATTTTTCGGATCGACCCTGTTTGGTATTGAGAGTGGCCTATGTTTACTTCTTCCTCCAAACACCTCAGCCTTCGATAAAGATTATCCCTTCTAGGTTGAGGAATATTTTGTGGATTATTTTGAGTCCTTACCAAGATGTGTCATGTCTTCATGACCAGCATCCTCCACTTGGTCGGCAAGGAGTGGGTGGCAAAGGCCTAGTTCTAGGTAGCAGTAATATCTTGTTAGATCGAGGGGAAAGAGAAGGTTGTCGAATTGGCATGGAACCAAGGAGCTTTCTTGAGATTGATGACCTACTTGAAGGTAAGCACCATTGGGTAATGATCAGAGACAACAAGGTCCACACATTGGGAGAGGGAAAGGGGCTTAGCTTATTGATGATATCATATGTAATATAGCCCATGTCAAGTCTAGCTTTCCTTGGTTCGACTCCAAACTTTAGGTTCGACCAAGAGAAACCCATCTCATCTTCGATCTCCACTAGATCCAAGTGTAGCTTGACTTGGTGCCAAACCTCCTTCTCATGAACATCAATCACCCACCCTCCCCCATCCGTCAAAAAGAGCCTCCACCATATTAAAGTATGCACAAAGAAAGACCTTGAGGGGCAAAGAGTCCAATGATTTCCAAGCAGAAATTCTTTCCACATTGATATTGGGAGCATACATGGAGACTATGATGAACTACAGAGGACCCTCAAAGGAAGCACCAATCCACCGATGGTTCTAACCTGCTTGGGTGTCCTCAATTCTAGCGAATCAAATGCTATTAATGCCGATAGTTGTGCAACCATTTCCCCTAGGGTGTGTGGTGGAGATCGAGACTTGGGATGATGAAATACATTTTTGTATCTTTTGAATGTCCTCCATTTACCCTAGGGTGCATGGCAGAGATCTAGACATGGGAAGATGAAATACATTTTAGTCTTGTTGATGAGCACTTATTGCTAAAGAAGGCTCTCATGATGGAAAGAAGGCTAAAGTTTTTAATTGACTTTAAGAAACAAAAGGAGAAAAAATAACAAAATTAAAAAAAAAAACAAAAGATAGGAAAAAATAAAAGAAAAGAATAGAAAGAAAAAATTGTGCCAATCGAAGCCACACTCGACAACTTGCTTTCAAGCAACAATATCATATTTTTTTGATGACTTAGGTATGTTTGGTCCTAATCCACCTCTTGAGTCCTTGCGACAATGGTTCTGTAAGTAGTGGTTCCCTCGCAGCTAATCATGTAAGGAGTGGTTCCCTCGTAGCAAGTGCCAATTTTTGTGAGCTAATCACGTGCTTTTGGTGTTCAGAAATGATGATATGGCCTTCCAAGGTTTGAAAATTGGTACCTCATAGGTATGGAGAACTACCTTGTGCCTTTTTAAATAGTTTCTAAAATACATTCCAAATAGGTCAAAGCCATTGCATTATCTGCTTTGGATTGAGCTCCCAAACCTACCCTTTTTACTATATGGATTTATAAGGGATATTCATGTCTTGCCCATTGGTTGACCTTTGGCCTCAAGAGAAGACATCGAAGGTTTCATCTATGAGGGTGCAAAACCCTCTTTCAACATGCGATGGAACCCATAGATTTGTGTCGAAGCAGATCTTAACAAAGATCTCCCCTCCAAAATCTCCATAGACATTGGAGAACAGAAAACCACAGAGCAAGAGATTATATATAAGAACTTGTCAAATGCTTGCTTTCACTGTGGAGTATAGGGCCACATAATAAAAGATTGTTCTTTGAGATAGAAATCCATTAAGAACAAGAAAAATCAAGAAAAAACTAATGTAACAGAGAACAAAGAAGCTTTGATGGCCCAAAGCATGTCAAAGAATCATCCTCTGGATGCTGCAAAAGAAAAGGAGACACAACTCATGGAGATCCACCCAAAAGGCTTCACAAAAGTGAGACAAAGAAGGAGAATAAGACTAAGGGGATTATTGGGAGGATAACCTCTCGCACGACTCAATGACTTGGATTACCCACAGGAAATGGATCACCATGACTATCACAATGATGAGAAAACTCCAAAGGATTCTACTTGTAAAGAAGACAACCAATAAGGATACACCACTAGCAAATATGATGGATTCACCACCATAAATGAAGATACTCAGGATAGTCAAAGCTTGATCATTGGATCCACAATTCTTGAAAGGATACCAGAATCATTTCTGAAGAAAGCTTCTCACAAAGGAAAACAACCATCTGAGATACCATGGAAAAGCCCCCATAAGTGTAAACTCCTATGTCAGGACCCCTCCACCTTGAAGAAAAAAGATGATGAGGAAAACAAGAAAAGGAGGGACAAGGCCCCTCCCCATAAAGGACTAAATGTCCAATAGTGATAATCATTTCTTTCAATGTTAGAGGGTTTTTTGACCCCTCAAGAGTGGCCATTATCAACGAGTGGATCTGCGATAAAAGCCTAAACCTATACTTCATCCCTCTTCAAGAGCCCACTACTTTTGAGGTTGGAAATTTCAAGCTCATTACTCCATCACATTAGAAAGCATGATAGTTTGTGCCTCTATTACCAATTCTTACTTTCTTTCACCTAATCATTGACAAACAAGTCATCATCCATGATTTTTAAAGACTTATTGTGCCTATACAATCTGCATGGTATTTGGGAGGGGAGAGAGAGAGAGATTGAGAGATTGAGAGAGACTTGATGTGTTCCACATGGCTAAATTTAATTGTGCATCAAAGTCTTCAAAATAAAGATGACACAAGCACTGATATCAAACACATGTGATAGTGCATATGTATTCTAAATTTTACGAGCATGTTTTTCTTGGCCTTTGTGCACAAGCCATCATACATACAAGGAGATAAACATTCACATGTAAATTCATCAATTTTTCTTTTTTGCAAACACACACATCTTGATCTTTCGTAAAAGGATTAGACACTGCCACATTTTCAATGGTAATACTATCCTTTATACTTATCATTATGGATTGAGTTTTTCTCTATTTGTGATATGCATCAACCAAAATCTTGTAAAGAAACTAAAATATTTCCATTAAAAATTCCTATCTTTTAGAAATCCTCTTATATTCATCACTATGGAATACAAACATGAGACCACTTTCAATGCTCAACATTTCCACACATGGTAGGTCAAAATTGTTGGAGTTAGACATCTGTGGAAGCATGTGAACAATACAACAAGGAAGAAGAAGTTTGGAGCACTACACACAATACTGAATGTATTACCACTAGAATTCACAAAAATAAGTAACCCGTTAGGGCTATAGGCCTGTATACAAGCCTGGAGTGATGCGATGAACAAGGAGCTAGCACTCATGCATAAGGAAGTACCAAGCTATGTGAACAACAAAACCCCCTGGGAGTGATGCGATGAACAAGGAGCTGGCACTGATGTATAAGGAAGTGCCAAGCTATGTGGAATCAATCCACAAAATGAAGTAAACCCAAAGCTTTGTGAAAAGCTTCATACTTCTCCCTAGGTAGAGCCTTCGTGAAAAGGTCTACAATGTTCTCCTGCGTGGGCACATATGCCAAGATAATCTCTCCAGCATAGAACCTCTCCTTGACATAATGATAATGCACCTCAATGTGCTTAGTGCAAGCATGGAACACATGGTTCCTCACAATTGTCAATGTGCTCTGACTTTCAATGAAGATGGTGGTGGCAGAAGACTTACCAACACCCAAATCAGCCATAAGGCATCTGAGCCACACACACTCAACAATCACTGTGAAAGTTTCCCTATACTCAACCTCACAACTAGAAGTGGCCACAATAGTCTACATCTTGCTCAACCAAGATATGCATGAGCTACCAAGTATGAAGCAAAAACCACTAGTGGACACACAAGTGTCGTATCAACCAACCCAATCACTGTGAGAAAAAGCATGCAAATCTGGCAATAGTGATCCCCCCTTGGAATAAAACAATCGAAGGACTTGGATACCACTCAAGTAGTGAAAGATGTGCTTAATTGCCTGCCAATGCTTGACACCTCGGCAATGCATAAACCTACTCATTTGTGAGACAGCAAACTGAATATCTGGTCAACTCATGCATAAGTAAATCAAGCATCCAACAACCTGCTGATAGAGAACAACATCAAATGCATCTCCAACATCATGAAGACTCAATCATAAATGTGTCTCCATAGGAGTGGCAATAGGTTTATAGTCTTTAAGGCCAAGACACTGAAATAATATGTCAATATATTATGTTTGACACAAAGCCATTCCACCATCAATGTGCATAAATTGAATGCCCAAATAATGATGCAAATGCCCCAAATCAGACATCTCAAATGAAGCATGCAAATCAGCCTTAAAATCAGCAATATGCTTCTCATGAGGACCAGTGAACAACATTCATCAACATACACAACAATTATCAGAAGCACATCATTAGCACGCTTAACATATAAGATGCTTTCAGTTGGACTGTTCTCAAAACCATGTGCAATCAGATAGGCATGTATCTTTTCATACCAAGCACGTGGTGCTTGCTTTAAACCATATAATGCCTTCTTTAACTTGCACACTTGGTTTTCATGCCCTTTTTGCACAAAGCCACGGGGCTAAAAAACATACACTTCTTCATGCAAGTCACCATTCAAAAATGCTATTTCAATGTCCAATTGATTTACATTCCAATCATGATGAGTTGCAAGTGCACATATGCTACAAACAGTAGTCATTCGGCAAGTAGGAGCAAAGGTCTCATCAAAATCAATGCCTCTTTCCTATGCATAACCCTTTGCAACAAGCCTGGCTTTATACATGTCAACTGTTCCATTAGGCGTATGCTTCAGCTTGTATACCCACTTAGTGCCAATGGCCTTCTTGCGAGGAGGCAAGTCACATAAAGATTGGGTACTGTTCTTCATTATAGCATCATATTCAGATTGCATCGTAGCCATCCATTTTCTGAATTTTGTGCTTCATTAAAATGAAACAGGCTCATTCTCATCATAGAGACTAGACATAGCCATAGCATGATGCAAAAGAGGCACTACGAGAGCCTGAACGAGTATGATATGACAGAGGTGCATCTAATTTTCTATCACGCAAAGTATGCACCAACCATTTTGGCATAGTTTTTGCCTCCTCAATATCAGCTCTTTCATCAACAAGTGCATCATGTAAATTTGCATCAGAAATGGAATGATTTGCATCATCACATGAAACTTGCAAAAGCTGAGAAGTTGACAGCATTAGAACCAGCAATAGGTTGTCCACCTCTAAAAAGAGGCAAAAAAGTATCATACATGTCTTTGGAGCTAGCACATGTCTCCTTAGTACATGAAAGTAATGTCTGAATAGCATCTTCCACAAAAACAAAATCATGCATGATATAGAAGATAGCCTTTACTTTCAGAACTTGCATTTTATTGCTTTATCATCCAATTTTTTGCGATGTTGTTCAGGCACTAATGCATATGCCAGAGAAGCAAACACACCCAGATGAGCAACAGATGGCTTGCAATCATGCCAAGCCTCATATGGACTGATAGACTACAGTCCTTTGGTGGGACACATGTTAAGTACATATGTTGCACACATAACAACCTCAAGCCAAAAACTGTGTGGTAAAGCCTGACTCTTGACGATACACCTCGCCATCTCCATGAGTGACCTATTCTTCTGTTTCGCAAGTTCATTTTGTTGAGGTGTATATAGCACTATACACTGATGTTTTATCCCACGTTCAGCCAGAAATGCATTGAATTCAGAAGACATATATTCCCCCCCTCGATCAGAACGAAGGGTGCCCATTTTACATGCTGACAGATTTTTAGCCAAAACCAAAAACTATTTGAAGCACATGAACACTTCAGAATTTTCTTTGAGTGGATATACCCATGCATGCCTAGAAAAATCATCAATGAAATTCATGAATTAAAGATAGTTTCCAAAAGAAGGTGTCTACGTAGGACCACAGACATCACTATGTACAAGCTACAATTTCTGAATAGCCCGAACTGAACCATCTTTTGGGAAGGATGAATGTTGCATTTTGCCCAAAATACAGCCTTCACAAACATGTTTACCGGGTGCCTCAAGTTTGGGCAAGAGGACACCATTTCAGATTTCTAGAGGTGTAGCAAACTAGCAAAACTCAGATGACCAAAGCGTGCATGCCAAAGCTTTGCATCTAACATAGTGTGAAAATCATGTACTACACATGCTGAATCATTCATAGATTTTTCATAATCTATGAGCTTATATAGCCCACAAGATAAAATGCCAAAAGCAATAATCACATCGCCATTTGACACATCATGAATTGTACATTTGTCATCAACAAGTTTCACAACCAAACCAATCTTGGCTAAGGCCGCAACTAATAATAGATTCTTCTTGATCCCTGGCATAAATAAAGCATCTAACAATGTTAAAGAACTATTATCAATCATAGTCAAAATGATCTTACCAAGTCCCATAACAAGATAAGAGGAGTTGTAGGCATATGTAACAGTATTCCATGTCGGGGTAGGCTCGAGTGAAGAGAAGAAATTGCGCTGCAAGGTAATATGTTTGGTCGCCCCACTATCAAAGTACCAAACATCTGAGTCTACTATAGACATGCACTGCTCATGAGAAGATGGGTCAAAACTGCAAACAGTAGTAAATGCCCATTCTTCATCCTACACAAGATTAGCAGATTCTGTTTTCAGTGTAGAGGCCTCTACAACAACCATTCTGTCCTCTTTCTTCTTTGCCTCTTTAGCAGCCACTTTTTGACAGCTCTTAATGACATGATCATTTGTTTTACAATATGTGCAAAATAATTTCTTTTTTTCTAATTTCTTCTCATCTTTGTCTTCCTTCTTCAATTGTGTAGAATTAGCAGATTTCTACTTACTAGCAGAAGATCTCCATTTTCCTTTGCCCTTCTAAATAGCCAGGAAAGCTTGATCTACAACATGCATAATAGACATGTTCTGCTTGGACTGATCTTCCTGCAACATAACAAAAACTAACTCTTCAAATGTCAATGCATTTGGATTGCCTTTCTGTTAGACATGGTCAATGCTCCACCCTCATGGAAGACTTGGCATGAGGCCAAGAAGGTAGTTCACCTTTGGGTGGACATTGAGGGGGGTGTTAGATATGCTCAATGCCTCACCCTTATGTAGCACCACCATTGTTCCATAACACTCTATTTTGTAAGTCCCCCATTACGAGGAGAAGCCATGTAAGAGTGTTGGACATTGGTAGGTTCCTGACTTTGAGGTCAGATGAGGTCTAGTGTAGACCGTAGATGGATACTTAGGAAGGTTACTTCTAAGCCATTGGATTTGGGATTGATCCGATGTGAGGATCAACCTAAATCAAGGGCTAGAAACAAAAGTGGCTTTCTTAACTTGGGGAAGGTTCTATTTGATATGGGCCATTGGATCTAGACTTGATCCTAAGTGTGGATTAAGCAAGATCAAGGGTTGCAAAGAAATGGTTGTTGATCCTACCTTTCTACCATTGGATTTACCCCAAAGATCAATGGTTGAGATTATTTTGGGCATGGATCAAGCTACCACGATTCTAGAACATGGGTAGGTTGACTTAGGCTTGGAGGACCTTATATGTATGGTCCCATACCCATGTAGGATCATCATTTGTGGTGTTTGGAACCATTAGGGTATCCATCTTAGTACCCATTGTGTTGGCCTATAGCCCTTCACCTAGCTTCTATCTAGATCACCATCTAAGCTCCATATAGGGAGTGCATGTGTGGATAGAACCATCTATATATTGTTTAGTGTTTGAGTTCCATTGTATTAGAGTTATGAGTTTAGTTGAATTTAGTTGAGTTCATCTTCTATTCATCTTGAGTCCACTTTCCATTATAACCAAATCTCTTGTGTTATTCCCATGAGTAGTGATATCTCTCTTTCTATCTAACCTTGATCTTATATGTGTGTTTTGGTAACATCTACATGGCATTAGAGTTACACCACTAGCCCATCATTTTGCTTTTTCTTACATGGTATCAGAGCTCAGGAAGGTATAGAAGATTGTAGAGATCGTGGAGGCCAAGGAATCAACTCATGAATTTGTGGAAGGACTGCTTCAACAATCAAGTTTGTGAGAGTTAAATGCTTCAACTCCAAATTTTGTGGTAGGTAAAGGCTTCAACATTGGAGTTCTTGGGAGGAAAAGGCTTCAACACTATAGCTTGTGGGAGGCAAAGTGGGAGGCAAAGACTTCAATGCTAGAGTTCTTGGGAGGCAAAGGTTTCAAGGCTTCAAGTTCATGGGACACAAAGTCTTCAACACTATGGAGGTGTTAACATCTAAGAGTGGAATTGGAAATGGAGTTTGTGCAATGGATTTGGAAATGCAAACACTATGGGTTCATCCACCAACTTTCAGTGAAGGCAAGTTAGATGGTACGAATTATTTTCTTTGGAAGTTCAAGATTACAGTTATCCTTGATTCTTATGATCTTTTGGAGATGGTGATGGGAAGTGAGCAAGAGCCACAACCTATCTTTGACCCATTGGATTCGAGTATGGTGATTTTCGCAGATGCAAAGCTTCTACAAGCTTGGAAGATAAGCAATGCAAATGCACTATATTATATAGTGAACAATTGTGTGGATTCTATTCTACCTCTTATTTAGCATACATCCAAGGCAAGCGAGACATGGAGTATATTGAGCAGTCACTATGAGGTAAGAAACCAAACATGCATTCAAAATTTAAAAAATCAATTGGAAGTAGAGAAGTTTGCAGACTTCATCAATAGAAATCAATTATTCATCCAAATCCTTGATCTTTGTCAAAAAATTATCCATAGAATCACCTTCATTCATGTGCTCACTCTCCAACTGTTTTTGGAGGTAAGCAACACGAGCCTCATTCCTAGCCTGGTACAATGTAGTAAGTGTATCCCAAGCATCCGTAACTATTCTGCAAGAGTGAATGTGAGGAATAATGGCACATTTGACAAACAAAGCTATCAATGCATGTGCATGAGCATCTTTTCCATCCCAATAAATTTGCTCTACAATAGGTGCAATAGGAACTGCAGCACAAACAAGAATCTGAAGAATATCAGCATCTTCAACACCATCTACATCATCTTCAATACCTGTATTTGCAGGTGTAATAGGATGTTTTTCAACACCCTACACAATCTTCCACAGTCCTTTTGCAACCAATACATGTTGCATCATATAAGCCCATAATGGGTAATTGGTACCGTCCAACTTATCCTCAACAGCCAACATACGGAATACATCACTGCTTTCAGCCATGGCCATTGACAAAAATACCCTGATGTAGAAGAATGATTGTATCTAAAAAAGTTGAATAGAACTACCCTGATGAGTTATGCTAGACTTGTAGGAGACTTTGAAATGCTTATACTGGCAAACCAAAACTTGTATATATCTTTGGCACAAAAAGATGAAATAGCCTACACAAGCATTGCGATAATGCGTTTGGAGGCTGAAATGAGCTCAGATCGCAATTTCGGCACACATAGCAAATTTGTTTTGATCTTCTAATTACCCTGAGTATGCTCACCAAGTTTCATGCGATTTTGAGACTATGACCGGAGGGGTGTTGACCACACCCTAGATGAAGCGACGACATGCTCTAATACCAATTGTTGGATTTTAGATGTCTGCGGAAGCACGCAAACAACACAAGGAAGAAGAAGAAGCTTGGAGCACAACACACAATATTGAATGTATTACCACTAGAATGTAAAAAAAAAAGTAATATGTTAGGGCTATAGCCATATATACAAGCCAGGGAAAAGAAACCTCCTAAAGAGGGGAAAAAGTGCCCCGGTGGTCCTAGTGTGTTCACACATATCACTACCTAAATATATCAACAATGTCCCTAGAGCTAGACCCACGTGGATACCATATGTCCATGATAACCAAGGATTTCCATATGTCACACACTTGGATGCCATATGTCCAAGTTATGTCTAAGGATCTGATATGTCCTTAGATGTAAAAACACAATGGACTAAGTGATGCCATATGTCACTAGTTCCCCATGTTACAAACAACAAGTTAAAGACATGATTGTATATCTTTCTCCTCTCATTGAGGATCTCCAAGTGTTATGTGGAGTTATTAATGTCATTTATGTATCAAAAACATTAGTCAAAGACACATTATGGTTCTTTGGAATTCTGGCTTGGACTATACATGATTTTCCACGATATGGTTTCTATTTAGGTAATGATGAATTTTATTATTTAATATATGCACAATTTTATGTGAGTTAATCTAATTATATTTTTATGGTTTTCATGCATGCAGCAATATCTACTAAGGGATATAAGGCTTGTTCTTACTGTGGTGATTGTTTGATATCAATTATAGTAAGAATCTCAGCAAAAATATTTATCTTTGACATCAATGGTTCTTGCCTAATGATCATCTATTACGATCCAAAAGAGAAGCTACACATTTTAATGGAAATATTGAAACAAGTCAATGTCTAAAACCAATGACGTTATGGACTGGTATCAAAAATGGACAAAAGAGCCTCTTATAGATCCACAATTCCAAATCTTGAGTGATGATGAAAATTATGAGAATGTGAAGATTAGAGGTAAGGGAAAACTACCACTAGCAAAGAATATGTCACTATGGTATTCTTTGGAGTATTAGAGAGGGTTAAATATCTATCATCTTCTTGATCATATGCATATATTTAAGAATGTTGGTTATTCATTATGGCAATATCTTCTTGAATTAAAAGACACAATAGCATCAAGGAATGATTTAAAGTATCAAAACTCAAAACTAAAGTTACAGTCAATTTTTTATAAAAATCAACAAGAAACAACTAATGAATCTGCTCCTTGGATACTTATGACAAAGGAGATGAAAACTATCGACAACAAGATTCTGTCGATTTGAACACCTACAAGATATGGAGCATCTTTCAAAAACATGCTTACTACGGATGACAAGAGCTTATCTAGGTTAAAGACACATGATTGAAATAACTTTCTGAAGCACATTCTACCTCTTGTTATCAATGGATGGACAACAAAAGGAGCATGGGATGTGATCTATCGTCTTGGATTACTTATAAGGTAATTATCATAACTTTTATGTTTAATATATAAGATTATTTGATATCTTTTTTTAAATTAATTTCTTTAAAATTTAATTTATTATTGATAATAGGTGGATAAAATCAAAAGGTATTGACAAAGAGTCAATCCCACAAAAGAAATGTGAATACAAGGAGTTACTATGTCTGATGGAAAAAGAGCCTCCAACATCAGTTTTTTATATTTAGTTCCATTTATTGATCCATCTTTGTGGATAAAATAGAGATTGCAAGAGTTGTAAGCACTCGATGGATGTTTTAGATTGAACAATTTTATGGGTATATTAAAAGGTTATGTGCCACAAAGAGCAAAGGGATGGATGCTTAAGGAGTGCATGTGCTATGTTAGTGAATAACTTGAAAGATTTCATGAAAAAGCCCCACATGCATGGACTAATGAATCTTCTTCAGAATTGACAGATGAGGTATTATTAGGTAAGGGAATTCCATTTCAATTTACATTGCAAGAAAAAAGTGATATTTCTATTTTTATTGCATATAATAGCAAATGCATGCAAGCATTCGTTAATGACTATGAACAAGAACTTCAAAACCTATGAAGTAAAAGATGGAGAAACAAAAGATATAGATGTAATCTCGATACTAATGAGAATACATATGTATCTTCTTTCACGAATTGGCTATATATAACTCATATGCAACGAGTCAATGCAAATAATGAATGAATCTCATATGAGAAGAGGGATTTTATGATAGATTGTAAAAGAAAGGTAATTTTTTTCTACTAATATTCAAATCTTGCACATATATGTATATTTATTTATCTTCTAATAAATTATCTATTATTGCAAGACCAAATTTTCACTAAGATGTGGACTTATGGATAGCATATCAGAATCAAAGTTGTCGATTCTTTGTGTAAAACAAAGGATTCTAGCATTGATGCTTCTTTCTAGCAATTATCATGTTCGAGTTCAAAAGTTACAAACCTTATATATGGCAAACTTGGCTACGTAGGGATTGTCATTGATATCTACAAAATCTCATTTGATATCTTCAAACAGGTATAAAAAATTATATTCCTTATGATAAAGTTTATAATTCTTGTAAGCACATAATAATGAGGTTTTGTTTTTTTACATTTTGATAGGTTATCTTGAAGGTTGATTAGTTTCAAGCCGAGTATAAAGGCAATAATTCCACATTGAGAAGGGAATCATTAGGGATTTGGGCAATTGACTCCTCAAAAATAATGAGATGAACAAGGGAACCGTATATTCTTCATAGGCATATTGAACAAACATTTTTTATAAAAACCTTGATGCTCATCCTTGGTGGTCAGTCATTCATGTTCAACCTAGAGGTCGTTCATTGTTTGAAAACTTTATTGTTAGAGAGATTGAAGAAAATCATGTTGATGATCCATCATCAAATATTGATTTATTGGCATCTCAGAGAGAAATTAGAATCATTTTACATGAGAATGATAATAATCTATTTGATGATAATGGTAATACTCTTTGTGTTGATTTTACATGTGATCAAGAGGAGCTACTAGACATCGATATTAATCCATGAAAAGATGATGTCATTTATGAGAACACAAATTTAACAATAGAAGGAATAATAGAAATCAATAAAGATAATGAAGATAAGACTATATTGATATCTTATCGAAATGATGGTAATAATAAAAAACATGACTCGATCTGACATTAGATTCCCCTCTATTGATTTGAAATACAAAATGAATCCCACCATAGAGATCAAATATATTCTTGTATGTTAGAACATTATGTTGTGGGTATGCATAAAGTTTTTTATGTAGAAAGGGCTTATTTGTTGCCCAAAGAGCTCTATAGCATTCTAAATTGAGTTAATGATCATTAACTTGAATCATTTTGATGGGTATCATACAATAGATTCCCCTTTATTCAAATGGAATACAAGGTGAATCCCACCATAGAGATAAAAACATGTTCTTTAAAGTTAGAACATGAAGCTCGTGGGTAATCCTACAATTTTGTATATAGCTTTATTTTCAAGGATAAAAATCTCTCCCATATATGTATGCATGTGCATGATATATGCATGTTTATGTATGCACACACACATATATATGTGTGTGTGTGTATGTATATATATATATATATATATATATATATATATATATATATATATATATATATATATATATATATATATGTGTGTGTGTGTGTGTGTGTGTGTGTGTGTGTGTGTGTGTATGTATGTATGTATGTATGTATGTGTGTGGGTGTGTGTGTATGCATATGTGTATTCATGTGTCTGATATATGCATGCATATGTGTATAAGCATGTGTGGATGTTTATGTGATGTGTATGGAGTTTCATATGTGTTTACAACTCTATATGCATGTATATGTATACATGTGTATATGTATGGTAATATATCGGGCATGGCTCTCAAAAGCTCACCTTTTCGCATAAACTTAAGGGACTAGAAGGTATCAGAAGAGAACTCATTCACTCCAACCTCTTTGGAGTCCAACTTAAGTCCCAAGGTGTTGAGGCCTATGCCCCCTATATTGCTTATCATGCCTAGGTATTGTTGAGATATCCATACTCTACCCATTTTTATCCAGATGCATTCTCTTTATCCCACATGCAATGGATCCTCTAACAAAATCTCATGCATTATCATGCAAGGTCTCCTTATCCCACATGCAAGGTATTTTTTCCTCGACTGCATATAAGAAGGGGCTCACTTTCTCTTTCCTCATTGATTCATGTAGTCTCGTGGTGCTCTTTGCTTGAGGATCAAGCTCCATGCTTCTTATGTAAGTTATGTTTCATAATTTAGTTTATTTTGAGTGTTCTTTGAACCTCAATAACTTATTTGTAGTTTGTAGGTATCATGGACTGTGTTCCACAATATGGCATTAGAGTATAGGTTTTGTTCTTAACTTTAGGTCCTTTTCTTCTCTTTATGCATACTTGATATCATTTTGGTGATAGACACAAATATCACACTCACTCCCTCCCTCCCTTACCATGATTTTTGTTTCAATTTTATTCCATCCCTTCAATTGAGTTTCGATAAAACTTTTATTGTTCGAGTTTATGTTTTCATCTTCCATTAAGATTAATACAAAATTTTTTAAATCTTAAGACAAATAAAACCACCTAAAACTTGTGGTTTTAGTCAATTGAATGCTTTTGAAAGGATTACAAATGATTTAGAGCTATTGGATTTGCTTTGGTTCAGATGATGCCTAAGATCAAAAGAGCCTTCCAAAAAGTTCAAATCAATGTGTAACCTTGGATTGGTGCTGAAATATGAGGCCCTCATTAGATCCCATGTCACTTGAGCACCTAATCTAATGGGCTAAAATTGTCTAGAGAGTGTGAAATCTCCCCTTGATCCAATGGGCTAAATTTTTGAAGAGTGTGAAAAAAGCGTGCATGAGTGCTCCAAACTTCCATAAAAAAATTTATCTTCTCTTTTTAGAGACCAATCAATCTTAATCTAAGCCATTGAACTCAGGCATCCAAAGGCTCAAAAAAGTCCGAGTTGATAATTCACATAAAAAAACCTATCAAATACTATTTGATTGGAGAAAATCACTACTATCTTTGTATGAATTTTATCTCACTAGATTAAGCATTTTAATCCCTAAAAGATAGAAATCTTACAACGCCCATGTAGGGATCAATTTTTTTCCTAATGTGTACATGTATTGGAAAATCATTCACAACTTCCAACGGACAGCATGCTCCAATGTGCCACATCTAGACTATGGTCCTTATACTATTATTTCCCAATCATTTCAAGCTCCATCTATAAGTTTTTGGTCTTTGGACTCTATTTTCTCACACATTATGAGGTGAGTTCAGGTATTGGAACTTGGCATATGGAATGATGAATCCATATCCACTTTCATGCATAGACATGGTCTATATATGAATTAAAATGATTTATTAAACTCAAGAACAGTAAATGGTTGAGCAAAGATTCATTTAAAAATTACATCTTTGATTGGGCAACAAGCAATAGTGAAATGGAACTCATGGGCAATAGTGGAATGAAACTCGAGACTTCTATTATTTAAAATACTCACCACATATTTGTGGTGTTGATATATTTTACTGGTGATGTGTGTGAAGACACTAAGGACTGTTGGGGTACTTTTTTCCCTCTTTAGGAGATTTTTTTCCCCTAACTTGTATATATGCCTATAACCCTAATGGGTTACTTATCTTTTTACATTCACTTGATAACTCATTTAGTGTTGTGCTCCAAGCTTCTTCTTCTTTGTTGTATTGTTTGTGTGCTTTCACATACCTCAAACTCCAATAATCGGTATCAAAGAAGGTCTCCGCTTCATCTAGGGCATCGTCATCACCCCTCTGGTCATTGTCTTAGAATTGCATTAATATTTGTGAGCATACTCAAGGCGATTAGGAGTTCAAAAGAACTTCACTTTGTGGCATCAAAATTTTGATTTGATCTCATTTCGGCCTCCAAATGCACTATCATAGCACCTATGTAGGCAATTTTGTCCTTTTGTACCAAACATATATATAGGTTTTGGTTCATTAACACAAGTGCTGAAGTTTGCTAAGATTGATAGGGTGGTTCTTCTCAACTTTTCAAGATACAACCATTTTTCTGCATCAGGGTATTCAGTAAGTGGCCATGGTTGAAAACAATGATGTATTTCGTATGTTGGATGTTGAGGATAGGTTGGGTGGTACTAATTACTCATTGTGGTAAAAAATTATGCATAATATACTGGTAGAAAAAGGGTTGTGGAATATCGTCCTACTACACTTACAAATACAATTATTGAGGGTGATATAGATGACATAAAAGATGATGATCTTCAAATTCCTATTCGTGTTGCAGTTCCGATTGCACCTACTACAGATCAACTACATTGGGATGGTAGAGATGCTCGGGCACATGCATTGATAGCTTTGTTTGTCAAATGTGCCATTATCCCTCACATTCACTCTTGTAAAACAAAAAAGGATGCTTTGGATACACTTACCACTTTATACCAGTCAAGAAATGAGGCATGTTCTGTACCTTTAGAAATAATTAGAGAGTGAGCATATGAATGAAGGAGATTCTATGGATAGTTTTTTTTCAAAGATCAAAGATTTGAAAGAGAATTTGATTTTTGCTAATGAAGTCTTGCTAGATAGTTCACTTGTGCAGACTACCCTTAATAGTCTTCCATATGAGAGTTTTGCCTCTAATCTTTGATTGATGATGAAAGGCAATCCAAATGCCTTATCATTTGAGAAGTTAGGCTTTGTTTTGTTGTAGGAAGATCAATCCAAGTAGAATAGGTCTATTATGCATGTTGTAGATCAAGCTTTCCTATCTAGTTAGAAGGGCAAAGATACATGGAGCTTATCTACTAGTAAGCAAAAATTCGCTAATAATGCACACTTGAAGAAGAAAGACAAAGATGAAAAGAAAACAGAAAAGCAAAAATAATTTTTCAAGAAATGATCATGTCATAAAGAGTTGTTCAAAACTGGCTGCAATAGAGGCAAAGAATAAAAAGGTTGGAATGGTTATTATAGAGGCCTCTACACCTAAAACAAATTCTACTGATCTTGTTTAAAATGAAGAATGGGCATTTACTACTATATGTAGCTATGAACCATCTTCTCATATGTAGTGTATGTCTATAGTAGACTCAGATGTTTGGTACTTCGATAATGGAGCAACCAAAAATATTACCTTGTAGTGCAATTTCTTCAGTTCACTTGAGCATGCCCCTATAGGGAATATTGCCACATGTGCCAACAGCTCTTATCCTATAATAAGAGTTGTTAAGATCATTTTGACTACTACTCATGATAGTTCTTTCACATTTTTAGATGCTTTGTATGTTGTTAGTTTCCACATTAGCCAAGATTGGCTTGGTAGTTAAATTTGTTGATAAAAAATGTACACTTGATGATCTCTCAAATAGCAATGTTATTATTGCTTCTAGCATTTTATGTCATGGGTTGTATAATCTCATCGACTATACAAAATTTGTTGAATGATTCAACATGTGCAGTTCAAAATTCTCAGGCTATCTTAGATGCAAAGCTTTTGCGGTTTGGTCATCTAAATTATGCTAGTTTTCCATGCATGTACAAATTTGAAATAGTTCCTCTTTGCCCAAACTGGAGGCACCTTGTAAACATATCTATGAAGGTTGTATTTTGGTCAAAATAAAGCATATTTTCTTTGTTGGAGATAGATGTCTGCGGAAGCATGCAAACAACACAAGGAAGAAGAAGAAGCTTGGAGCACAACACACAATAGTGAATGTATTACTATAGAATGTACAAAGATAAGTAGCCCATTAGAGCAATAGGCATATATACAAGCCAGGGGAAAAAACCTCCTAAAGAGGGAAAAAAGTGCCCCGGCGGTCCTCGTGTGTTCACACACATCACTACCTAAATATATCAACAAATCCCCCCTGGGAGTGATGCGGTGAACAAGGAGCTGGCACTCATGTATAAGGAAGTGCCAAGCTATGTGTCTGCAATGTTCTCTTGCGTGGGCACATATGCCAAGCTGATCTCCCCAGCAGAGAACCTCTCCCTGACATAGTGATAATGCACCTCAATGTGCTTAGTGCGAGCATGGAACACAGGGTTCCTCGCAACTGCCAATGCGCTTTGACTGTCAGTGAAGATGGTGGTGGCAGAAGACTGGCCAACACCCAAATCAGCCATAAGGTGTCTGAGCCACACACACTCAACAGTCGCTGTGAAAGCTTTCCTATACTCAGCCTCACAACTGGAAGTGGCCACAGTAGGCTGCTTCTTGCTCAACCAAGATATACATGAGCTACCAAGCATTAAGCAAAAACCACTGGTGGACACACGAGTGTCATAGCAACCAGCCCAATCTGAGTCAGAAAAAGCATGCAAATCTGGCGGTAGTGATCCCCCCTTGGGATAAAACAACCCAAGTAGCCGAGTACCACTCAAGTAGTGAAAGATGCGCTTAACCGCCTTCCAATGCGTGACTCCTGGGCAATGCATAAACCTGCTCATCTGTGAGACAACAAACTAAATATATGGCCGAGTAATGCATAAGTAAATCAAGCATCCAACAGCCTGCTGATAGAGAACAGTATCAAATGCATCTCCAACATCATGAAGACTCAATCGTAAACCTATCTCCATAGGAGTGGCAATAGGCTTACAGTCTTCAAGGCCAAAATGCTGCAATAATGTGTCAATATATTTTGTTTGACACAAAGCCATTCCACCATCAACTTGCATAAACTGAATGCCCAAATAGTGATGCAAATGCCCCAAATCAGACATCTCAAATGAGGCATGCAAATCAGCCTTAAAATCAGCAATATGCTTCTCAATAGGACCAGTGAGGAGCATGTCATCAACATAGACAACAATGATCAGAAGCACATCATTAGCACGCTTAACATATAAGGTGCTTTCAATTGGACTGTTCTCAAAACCATGTGCAATCAGATAGGCATGTATCTTCTCATACCAAGCACGTGGTGCTTGCTTTAAACCATATAATGCCTTCTTTAACCGACACACCTGGTTTTCATGTCCTTTCTGCACAAAGCCACGGGGCTGAAAACATACACTTCTTCATGCAAGTCACCATTCAGAAATGTTGTTTTAATGTCCAACTGATGTACATTCCAACCATGATGGGCTGCATGTGCACAAATGCTCCGAACAGTAGTCATACGGCATGTAGGTGCAAAGGTCTCATCAAAATCAATGCCTCTTTCCTGTGCATAACCCTTTGCAACAAGCCTAGCCTTATACCTGTCAACTGTACCATCAGGTTTATGCTTCAGCTTGTATACCCACTTAGTGCCAATGGCCTTCTTGCCAGGAGGCAAGTCACATAAAGACCATGTACCATTCTTCATTATAGCATCATATTTAGATTGCATAGGAGCCATCCAATTTTCTGAATTCTGTGCTTCATCAAAAGAAACAGGCTCATTCTCATCACAGAGGCTAGACGCAGCCATAGCATAGCAATCTGATGCAAAGGAGGCACTATGAGAGCTTGAACGAGTACGATATGACAAAGGTGCATCTAATTTGTTGCCACGCAAAGTCTGCACCAGCCATTTTGGCATAGTTTTTGCCTGCTCAATATCAACTCTCTCATCAACAAGTGCATCATGTAAATCTGCATCAGAAATGGAATGATCTGCATCATCATATGAAACCTGCAAAGGCTGAGAAGTTGCCTCATTAGGACCAGCACTAGACTGTCCACCTGTAAAAAGAGGCATCAAAGTATCATACATGTCTTTAGAGCTAACAGATGTCTCCTTAGTACATGAAAGCAATGGCTGAATAGCATCTTCCACAAAGACAACATCACGGCTAACTAGAATGCGTTTAGTCTGTGGACGATACAGACGATAGCCTTTACTTTCAGATTTGTACCCAACAAAAATACATTTTACTACCTTATCATCCAATTTTCTGCGATGTTGTTCAGGCACCAGTGCATATGCCAAACAACAAAAAACTCGTAGATGAGCAACAGATGGCTTGCGATCATGCCAAGCCTCATATAGAGTGATAGACTGTAGCGCATTAATGGGACACCTGTTAAGTACATATGCTTCACACATGACAACCTCAAGCCAGAAACTATGTGGTAAAGCCTGACTCTTGACCATACACCTCGCCATCTCCATGAGTGACCTGTTCTTCCGTTAAGCAACTCCATTCTGTTGAGGTGTATACGGCACTGTACACTGGTGTTTTATCCCACGTTCAGCCAGAAATGCATTAAAATCAGAAGACATATATTCCCCCCCTCGATCAGAACGGAGGGTGCCCATTTTACATGCTGACAGATTTTCAGCCAAAACCAAAAACTGTTTGAAGCACAAAAACACTTCGGACTTTGCCTTCAATGGATATACCCATGCATGCCTGGAAAAATCATCAATGAAAGTCACGAAGTAAAGATAGTTTCCAAAAGAAGGTGTCTGCATAGGACCACAGACATCACTATGTACAAGCTACAATTTCTGCGTAGCCCGAACTGATCCATCTTTTGGAAAGGAGGAACGTTGCATTTTGCCCAAAATATAGCCTTCACATACATGTTTTCTAGGTGCCTCAAGCTTGGGCAAAGAAGACACCATATCAGATTTCTGCAGGCGTAGAAAACTAGCAAAATTCAGATGACCAAAGCGTGCATGCCAAAGCTTTGCATCTGACATAGCCTGAGAATCATGAACTGCACATGCCGAATCATTCACAGATCTTTCATAGTCTATGAGCTTATACAGCCCACGACATAAAATGCCAGAAGCAATAATAACATCGTCATTTGATAGATCATGAATCGTACATCTGTCATCAACAAATTTCACAACCAAGCCAAGCTTGGCTAATGCAGAAACTGATAACAAATTCTTCTTGATCCCTGGCACAAATAAAGCATCTGACAAGGTGAAAGAACTACCATCAGCAGTAGTCAGAATGATCTTACCAACTCCCATAACAGGATAAGAGGAATTGTTGGCGCATGTGACAGTATTCCCTGTAGGGGCAAGCTCGAGTGAAGAGAAGAAACTGCGCTGCGACGTAATATGTTTGGTCGCCCCACTGTCAAAGTACCAAACATCTGAGTCCACTGCAGACATGCACTGCTCATGAGAAGATGGGTCAAAACTGCAAAGAGTAGTAAACGCCCATTCTTCTTCCTGCACAAGATTTGCAGACTCTGTTTTTGGTGTAGAGGCCTCTGCAACAACCATTCCAACCTCTTTCTTCTTTGCCTCTTTTGCAGCCAGTTTTGAACAGTTCTTTATGATATGATCATTCCCTTTACAATACTTGCAAAACAATTTCTGCTTTTCTGATTTCTTCTCATCTTTATCCTGGTTCTTCGAATGTGCAGCATTTGCAGATTTCTGCTTAGTAGTAGAAGAGCTCCATTTTCCTTTGCCCTTCTGACTAGCCAGAAAAGCTTGATCTGCAACACGCATAATGGACCTGTTCTGCCTGGACTGATCTTCCTGCAATAGTTAGAGACTAACTCCTCAAATGATAAGGCATTCGGATTGCCTTTCATCATCAACCGAAGAGTAGAAGCAAAACTTTGATATGAATCAGGAAGACCATTCAGAACGGTCTGCACAAGTGAGCTATCTGGTATAACCTCATCAGCAGCAATCAACTGTTTCTTCAAATCTTTGATCTTTGTTAGGAAACTGTCCATAGAATCACCTTCATTCATGTGCTCACTCTCCAACTGTTTTCGGAGGTAAGCAACACGAGCCTCATTCCTAGCTTGGTACAATGTGGTTAGTGTATCCCAAGCATCCCTAGCTGTTCTGCAAGAGCGAATATGAGGAATAATGGCACGTTTGACAAACAAGGCTATCAATGCATGTGCTTGGGCATCTCTACCATCCCAACGAATTTGCTCTGCAGTAGGTGCAACAGAAACAGTAGCACAAATAGGAATCTGCGGAATATCATCTTCGACACCATCTTCATCAGCTCCAGCACCTGTATTTGCAGTACCTGTAGTTGTAGGTGTAACAGGATGTCTTTCAACACCCCGCACAATGTTCCACAGTCCTTTTGCAACCAATACATGTCGCATCATATAAGCCCATAATGGGTAGTTGGTACCATCCAACTTATCCTCAACAACCAACATACGAAATACATCACTGCTTTCAGCGATGGCCGGTGACTAAAATACCTTGATGCAGAAAATTGACTGTATCTCAAAAAGTTGAATAGAACTGCCCAAACGAGTTCTGCTAGACCTGTAGCAGACTCCGAGACGCTTAAACTGGCGAACAGAAACTAGTATATACCTTTGGCAGAAAAAGACAAAATAGCCTGCACAAGCGCTGCAATAGTGCGTTCGAAGGCCGAAACGAGCTCAGATCATGATTTCGGCACCACAGAGCAAAGCGGTTTTGATCTCGAAAACACGCTAAGTATGCTCACCAAAATTTGTGCAATTTTGAGACTGCAAACGGAGGAGTGTCGACGGCACCCTAGATGAAGCGACGACCTGCTCTGATACCAATTGTTGGAGATAGATGTCTGCGGAAGCACGCGAACAGCACAAGGAAGAAGAAGAAGCTTGGAGCACAAACACACAATAGTGAATGTATTACTAGAGAATGTACAAAGATAAGTAGCCCATTAGAGCAATAGGCGTATATACAAGCCGGGGGAAAAAACCTCCTAAAGAGGGAAAAAAGTGCCCCGGCGGTCCTCGTGTGTTCACACACATCACTACCTAAATATATCAATGTTCTTCCCTAAAGATAGTTGAGTTCGAGCTCCTCATAAATTGTAGCTTGTTCATAGTAATGTATGTGGTCCTATGAAGACACCTTTATTTGGTAACTACCTTTACTTTGTGAATTTTATTGATGATTTCTCTAGGCAACCATAGGTGTATCCAATGAAAACAAAATTGAAAGTGTATGTGCTCCAAATAGTTTCTGGTTATAACCTAAAATGTGTTAGCATGTAAATTGGGCAACCTCTATTCTAATCAAGGGGGGAATACATGTCTTTCATTTGTAATGCATTTCTAATTGAGCGTGGGATAAAAAAATGGTGTGAAATTCCATATAAACCTCAACAAAATGGAAATAATAGGTTTCTTGTGGAGATGGCAATGTGTACGATCAAAAATCAGACTTTGCCACATAGCTTCTCACTTGAGGTTGTTATGTGTGAAGCATATGTACTTAATAGGTGTCCCACTAAAGTACTAGAATCTATCACTTCATATGAGGCTTGGCATGGTTGCAAGCCATCTGTTGCTCATCTGTGTGTCTTTGGTTGTCTAGCAAATGCATTGGTGTCTAAACAACAATGTAGGAAATTGGACGATAAAGCAGTGAAATGTATTTTCGTTGGTTACGATTTTGAAAGCAAAGGCTTTCGTTTGTATCATCCACAGAATAAACACATTTTTCTTAGACCTAATGTTTTTTTTTTGTGGAAGATGCAATTGAGTTATTACTTTCATGTACCAAGAAGACTTCAATTAGCTCTAGAGATGTGCATGAAACTTATGCTGCCTTTTTTAACAATTGGAAAATCAAGTGCTGGTTCAAATGGGGATGTTTCTTAGCCTTTACAGGTTCCAAATCATGATGTAGATCATTCCATTTTTTATGCAGATTTACATGATGCACTTGTTGATGAGAGGTCTGACATAGAAGAGGCTAAAACAATGCCCAAATGGTTGGTGTAGACTTTGGGAGATATCAAATTAGATGCACCTTTATCATATCATACTCCTTTAGGCTCTTGTAGTGCTTGATTTGCATCGGATTGCTATGCAATGGCTACCTCTAGTCTTTGTGATGAAAACGAGCTTGTTTCTTTCAATGAAGCACAAAATTCAAAAAATTAGATGGTTTCTATGCAATCTGAATATGATGCTATTATCAAGAATGGTACCAGATTTTTATGTGATTTCCTCCAAGCAAAAATCCCATTGGCACTAAATGGATATACAAGCTGAAACATACGCATTATGGAACAATTGAGAGGTATAAAACTAGGCTTGTTGCAAAAGGTTATGCTCAAGAGAGAGGCATTGATTTTGATGAGATATTTGCATCCACATGCTAAACCACCATTCATAGGATATGTGCACTTGAAGCTCATTGTGGTTGGAATGTACATCAATTGGACATTAAAACTACATTTCTGAATGGTGACTTACATGAAGAAGTGTTTGTATTTCAACCCCTTGGTTTTGTGTAGAAATAGTATGAAAACAAAGTGTCAAGGTTGAAAATTTAAAGGCATTATATGGTTTGAAGCAAGCATCATGTGCTAGGTATGAAAAGATACATGCCTACTTGATTGCACATGGTTTTGAGAATAGATTTACTAAGAGCACCTTATATGTCAGACATGCAGATGATGTACTTTTGATCATTGTTGTGTATGTTGATGAAAATGGAGATCGTCAATAGGGGTTCCTCATTGACATAAAATGTTTGCATGTCATGAAGAGTTCTCATGATTATGAAGGATTCTCATGAAAAGCATACATGATCATGGAGTGTTTATATGAACATGGACTTCTTCTTCACGTACACAAGTCTAACATCCATGGCCTACTTCTCTCGCCATAAAAAAGTTCATAACATAAACTTAGATAGCAGAGACCCTTAATCCATGTACACATTTATTCTTATTACTTATCATCTTTTCATGTTTTGTTTATAGCACATCTTCCTCTTTTTCTTTGTTTGCAAGTACTAAAGAAAGAGATTATTCAAAATAAAAAAGTCACATTTTGAGAGTTTTGGACATCACCAATTTTTAAGAAGATTTTCATTTTTTTGAATGTAAGTCGGATTGGAGAAATCCATCCGACACCGTATGCCAATGCTTGACACCTAGGTAATGCATAAATCACTCATCTAAGAGACAAAAAAATGAATACCATGGCGACTTGCATAAGTAAATCAAGCATCCAACACCCTGTTCATAGAGAATAACACGGTATGTTACATGACCCTTACATCCCCAACAATCTCCCACTTAAGGGTCAATGTAACCATAAGTGAAAACACATACATATAATAATGTAGGACTATATGAAAATGTATAGGAAGAGTCCAAATCTCAAGCCATGTAGTCAACCTACACCAACTGCCTCAAACAGTGTATCCATGCACCTCAAACTGCTCTAGACTCATGTAGATAAGAGTGGAGCTCACATTTGACTGATGCAAGAACTAATGAAGTTCTTACAAAGTTCCCACTCACTCTATGCCTATGTCAATCATGGAACAATTGACAACTCCAATTTCAAGTGCTCCAATAGCAACTATAATGTCTATTTTTAATCATAACAACTCGTACATTAGACTCCCAAATGTTGACAAAAACTATGCTATATTGAGTAACTTAACCCTATCAGCCATGCCTACATCCAAAGCATCCAAGGCACCATCATCAAGACCAACATTGCATTAGATATCCATGTCAACTTCTAGCATGAATGAATCCAAGAATGACTGCATAATTTCTGACTCCTCAATATCCAAATTAGCCATCCTCTCAACCAAGTATGTGTCTAGTTGTGCATCCTAAGAGATAATATGCTATAACACAAAAATTGTAACATCAACATCAGCTAACTGCACAACATCAACAGTAAAGGTCCATCTGATGATCTAACTCTAATTAAGTATCATTATAGTGTTATGAATGAGCATCCATATCATGCTTTAAAGCATCCAATTGATAATCCAAAGTGTGCTCCACATGAGCATCCACATAATCAAATGGATCATAGTCTACATAAGCATCACAAGCATTCCAAACATGCCCTACATGTGCATCCATCTAAGCATCTAAATCTTGCCATACATGTGCAGCATGAATGCCAATAGACCTATATGTAGGTACACAAAATGAGACATGATGAGTCTCACATTACATGTTAAGCTAAACACTCACTCAAACAAGACTATCTCTCACATGGAGTATGTGTAGTGGATACATGTGCCCATCCTAACATCTATTACAAGCATAAGCTATCCCAACTACAACTAAAAATGATGCTCATCAAGGACTGCATAACATCTTCTCTCCTGTAGATGGCTAATTGAAATCAAGCTCATATAGAATGAAGGCACATAATGTACATGTTTGAGTGTAAATGATGCATCATTAGGTAGCATAAGGCATACATCTCTTTCACCCTCAATGTCATACGTTGTACCATCAGCCATGTGCACACATCCTTGACTCATTTGAGAATCAACAAAACCACTCACGATATGGTTTGACATGAAAAATGGCTATTGGTTCAAGCAACAAAGATATGTGTGATATCTAATGAACAAGATAAATCATGAGATGAACCATAAGAGAAAGTGATATCACCATCACTGTCATAATAAATCATGATAGGCTCTCTTGAATCCACTACTTGACTTGCATGATGTTCATAAATATGACGTCATTGTTGCATATAGCCCTCATGACCACAATGCCAACATCGAAATCCTTGATGTGATATATGTCTCATATGAATCGATGAGCTCGTATACATATCATGTAGTCTTTGCCATAATGCACTACTCGTCTCCTCACACATCACAAACTCATATATAGAATCCGTAACTTGTAACTAAATAGTGGAGCTGGCAGATGCATCCATTGTCGAGTATAGCCCTCATGACCACAATGCCAACATCGAAATCCTTGATGTGATATATGTCTCATATGAATCGATGAGCTCGTATACATATCATGTAGTCTTTGCCATAATGCACTACTCGTCTCCTCACACATCACAAACTCATATATAGAATCCGTAACTTGTAACTAAATAGTGGAGCTGGCAGATGCATCCATATACATCCATACATGGTCGGGCATGTCATGAGGCCTCTATGAATCTTTAAGCACATACATGTGTAACCCTGTATGAACCAATGTATGCCACATCTAATCTTTCTATCTTGAAAAGTCAGTGCCATCAAATCAAGAAGACAACATGTTGGCAATCCAAGGGTCTAGCAATGTAACAAGGGACTAGAAACAATACTCTATTGCCAATAGGATCACATGTGCATATCCATATTCATAACTCACATCACACATTATACCTTGTTGGAGAAGGAAATCATGTGAACCATCTGTTACATAACCATGCATCTCGCATGCACATGAAACCATGAGCATAAACCTACTCACTAGATCTCCAAAATGACCAAACCAATGTGAAAGAATCCTAGAAAAAAAAATTGACAGTGTATCCCTTGTAAATTGAGCAATCATGACAAGAAAACTAGTAGCAAAAGAAGAATGAGAAACCTGTCACCAGCTGTCACTGTTCCAATCAAATATAATGGCAAAAACACATGCCAAAAACTTATGAAAATACATGCAAATACAATGGTGGTACACCTCCCACTAAAGAATGAATCCTATAAGATGGCTCGATTTGTCATGAGTAACATGTGACTAGGTGCAAGTGAATGAAGATAAGAAATGATCCAAAGTTACTCCACAAGGATAAAGGATCTATTAGGCCATGTGTCTAGCATAAGTTTTGACAAAATTTTAGTAGCATCTCCCCCAAAAAATGGACTCTAGAACCAAATAACCATGTGGGAATCACCATCCATATATGCCAAGAATCACACTAGCAAATAAAATGCCAAACAATTGAGCATAGCTTAATACAATAGCTAATCCAAGTAACAAACTTATATGGATCATGTACTTGCAAAGAAGACAAAAATGCAAGTACTAACCAAGGATCCCATCAATTTCTCACAAAATTGTGTGCCGTAATCAAAAGAAGTCGTATTCAAGTGGCATAAACAAAATATGATCAAAATGCCACTGTACATGCACTGAAAAAACCATGCTCTCAAATCAAACACGAAATGCAAAGACTAAAATCAGTACCACAATGCCATTTTACATGTCAAAACTTGACACACGCCACTCTACTCTCATATGGAGGATCATCCGCATAGATCATACATAGTCAATTCCTTTAAGCTCTAAAAATAAGAGCTCACACGCCAAAAAAACTCTCTCATAAAAGTTCCAAAGAAAAATGAACCTTCAAAAGCAATAATAGTTTCTATGGTGAATATTTTCTACTTTGTATTTTGTTGTTTTAGGGATGATAACCTATGAATCTTGAAATTTTCTCTTCATCAAACTCGACAAATTTTTTGTTGGCTATGTAATGACACTTAGAACACCTCAAATCAAAGATGTATATCTCAAGATACAAGCAAAAAAAAAGAAGAAGACTCTCCAAGCTCTCACGTACAAATCCAGTGGCTAGGAGAAGCTTCCAATCAAGCCTAAGGTACTCAACCTTAGAGAATTAGCCCTAAGGTTCAAGATCCATCTAAAATGGATAAATAAACCATAAATCCCAAGGGTTTCACACCAAGAAACCCAAGGGTTCTACCCCTTAGACCCATCTAATTATACAACATTCTCCCCCCCTTAAAAGCATTTCCGTCCTTGAAAATAAGTGGAGACATATACCTTGGGGTATTCCCCCATGCCCCATGATCAATATCAAGGATCTGTTGATATATTTTGGTAATGATGTGTGTGAACACACTATGAATGTCAAGGAAATTTTTCCCTCTTTAGGAGGCTTTTTTTCCCCATCTTGTATATACACCTATTACCCTAATGGGATACTTATCTTTGGTACATTCTCTTGGTAGTACATTCAATATTGTGTGTTGTGCTCCAAGTTTCTTCTTCTTCCTTGTGTTGTGCTTCCACAGACCTCAAACTCCAATGATTGGTATTAGAGCACGTTGCTGCTTCATCTAGGGCATCATCAACACTCCTCCGATCATAGCCTCAGAATCGCACAAAAATTCATGAGGATTCTCAAGGTGATCAAGAAGAATGTGTTATCAAATTCAGCTTTAGCCAAGATTGGCTTGATTGTGAAATTTGTCGATGACAGATGTACAGTTCATGATCTGTCAAATGGTGATCTCATTATAGCTTCTGGCATTTTATGTCGTGGGTTGTATAAGCTCATAAACTATGAAAAATCTGTGAATGATTTAGCATGCGTAGTACATGATTCTCAAGCTTTGTCAGATGCAAAGCTTTGACATGCACACCTTCATCATCTGAATTTTGCTAGCTTGCTATGCCTGTGGATGTTTGAAATGGTGTCCTCTCTGCCCAAGCTTGAGGCACCTGGTAAACATGTTTGTGAAGGCTATATTTTGGGCAAAATGCAACATTCCTCATTCCCAAAAGATGGTTCAATTCGAGCTACTAAAAAATTGTAGCTTGTTCACAACGACATATGTGGTCCTATGCAGACACCCTCTTTTGGAAGCTTTCTTTACTTTGTGAATTTCATTGATGATTTTCCAGGCATGCATGGGTATATCAATTGAAATCAAAGTCTTAAGTGTTTATGTGATTCAAATAGTTTTTGGTTTTGGCTGAAAATATGTCATCATGTAAAATGGGCACCCTCCATTCTCATCAAGGGGGGAATATATGTCTTCTGATTTTAATGCATTTTTGGTTGAACGTGGGATAAAACACCAGTGGACAGCGCCATATACACCTCAACAAAATGGAGTTGCTGAATGAAAGAATAGGTCACTCATGGAGATGGTGAGATGTATGGTCAAGAGTTAGGCTTTACCACATAGTTTTTGGCTTGAGGTTGTTATGTGTGAAACATATGTACTTAATAGGTATCCCACTAAAGCATTTCAGTTTATCACTCCATATGAGGCTTGGCATGGTTGCAAGCCATCTGTTGCTCACCTGTGTGCTTTTGGTTGTTTGGCATATGCATTAGTGCCTGAACAACAACGCAGGAAATTGGATGATAAAGAAGTGAAATGTATTTTTGTTGGGTACAGTTATGAAAGCAAAGGTTATCATTTATATTCTCCACAGATTAAACACATCTTGGTTAGCGATGATGTTTTTTTTTTGTGGAAGATGCTATTCAACCATTACTTTCATGTACCAAGGAGACATTTGTTAGCTCCAAAGACATGTATGATGTTTTGCTTCCTCTTTTTACATGTGGACAATCTAGTGTTGGTCCTAATGAGGCAACTTCTTGGCCTTTACAGGTTTCATTTGATGATGTAGATCATTCCATTTCTAATGCAGATTTACATGATGCACTTGTTGACAAGAGAGCTGATATTGAGGAGGCAAACGCTATGCCAAAATGGTTGGTGCACACTTTGTGTAAAAGCAAATTAGATGCACCTCTATCATATCATACTCGTTCTAGCTCTCGTATTGCTTCTTTTGCATCAGATTGCTATGCTATGGCTGCCTCTAGTCTCTATGATGACAATGAGCCTATTTTGCTTGATGAAGCACAAAATTCAAAAAAATGGATGGCTGCTATGAAATCTGAATATGATGCTATAATGAAGATTGGTACTTGGTCGTTATGTGACTTGCCTCCTGGCAAGAAGGCCATTAGCACTAAGTGGGTATACAAGTTGAAGCATAAGCTTGATGGAACAGCTGACAAGCATAAGTCTAGGCATGCTGCAAAGGGTTATGCTCAGGAAAGAGGCAGTGATTTTGATGAGACCTTTGCTCCTACTTGTCGAATGACTACAATTCATAGCATATATGCACTTGCAACTCATCATGGTTGGAATGGAGATCAATTGGACATTAAAACTGCATTTCTGAATGGTGACTTGCATGAAGAAGTGTATGTTTTTTAGCCCCATGGTTTTGTGCAGAAAAGGCATGAAAACAAGTGTGTAGGTTGAAAAAGCCATTATATGGTTTAAAACAAGGACCACATGCTTGGTATGAAAAGATACATGCCTATCTAATTGCACATGGTTTTGAGAACAATCCAACTAAGAGCACCTTATATATTAAGCATGCAAATGATGTGTTTCTAATCATTGTTGTCTATGTTGATGACATGCTGCTCATTGGTCCTCGTGAGAAGCATATTGCTGATTTTAAAGCTGATTTGCATGCCTCATTTGAGATGTCAGATTTGGGGCGTTTGCATCATTATTTAGGCATTCAATTTATGCAAGTTGATGGTGGAATAACTTTGTGTCAAACCAAATATATTGACACATTATTGCAACTTTTTGGCCTTGACGACTACAAACCTATTGCCTCTCCTATGAAGACAGATTTATGATTGAGTCTTCATGATACTTGAGATGCACTTGATGTTGTTCTCTATTAGCAAGCTGTTGGATGCTTGATTTACTTATGCATTACTCGGCCATATATTCAATTTGTTGTCTCACAGATGAGTAGGTTTATGTATTGCTCAGGTGTCAAGCATTAGCAGGTGGTTACGCGCATCTTTGACTACTTGAGTGGTACTTGGATACTTGGATTGTTTTATCCCAAGGGGGGATCACTACCATGAGATTTACATGTTTTTTCTAGCTCTGACCAGGTTGGTAGCTATGACAGTTGTGTGTCCACTAGTGGCTTTTGCTTCATGCTTGGTAGCTCATGTATATCTTGGTTGAGTAAGAAGCAACCTACTGAGGCCACTTCCACTTGTAAGGTTGAGTATAGGGCAGCTTTCATAGTGACTATTGAGTGTGTGTGGCTTAGATGCCTTATGGCTGATTTGGGTGTTGTTTAGTTTTCTGCCACCACCATCTTTAGTGACAGTCAGAGCGCACTGGCAGTTGCGAGGAACCTTGTGTTCCATGTTTGCACTAACCACATTGAGGTGCACTATCATTATGTTTTCTCTATTGGAGAGATCATTTTGGCATATGTGTCCACACAAGAGAACATTGCATACCTTTTCACAAAGGCTCTACCTAGGGAGAATTTTGAAGCTTTCCACAAATCTTTCGACTTATATCCTTTTGTGGATTGACTCCACATAGCTTGGCACTTCCTTATACATGAGTGAAAGCTCCTTGTTCACAACATCACTCCCAAGGGGGATTTGTTGATATATTTAGGTAGTGATGTGTGTGAACATAGTAGGACTATCAGGGCACTTTTTTCCTTCTTTATGGGGTTTTTTCCCTTGGATTTTATATATGCCTATTACCCTAATGGGCTACTTATCTTTTGTACGTTCTCTTGGTAATACATTCAATATTGTGTGTTGTGCTCTAAGTTTCTTCTTCTTTCTTGTGATGTTTGCATGGTTCTGCAGACCTTGAACTCCAACAAGATCACGGTCTTCATCTCTCTAATTTGCCTCTTTATTCAGAAGGGGATTCTATCCTGATTGAATCTTAATAGAGGAGAATCCATGTGTGGTATGATCCCTGGCCCAATCATTCAGAGCTCCATTTGGTTTTGCACATGAAAAAAGAACCATTTCAAAATGCAAAGTATGGAAATAATGAAAAGGGTGGAACATAACATCTCTGCCTATTTCCCTGTTTAAGCTATGTGCCATCTGAGCTTCCATAGCCCAAACATGTGAATAAAGTGGATACAAAGCGTCTTCAACTAGATTGCTACCTTGGTCCATCTCTATGCACCACTTGTGTATGAACCTAGCGAAATAAATGAGTACTGCTTAACAGTTTCCTTATGAGATTCAACCGACAAGTCAAAATTCATCGTGTTCTAAAAGGAAGTTTCTATAGATAGTTTCCAATTTGGATAGCTCTTACTCTTTCGGTCTCTGACAAGAGAGAAAGTAAATGGTGTTGATAACTATTGCGTGACTAACGAGACTGATTTCCATACCTCTCCAATAGTTAAACTTGCTTTTGAGTCTGGCTAGGACCCAATTCCAGTATTGATCCAATGAGGTACCAAAGCTCAATGAAATCCCAAGAAGCCCAATAATTTGGCCTCGAGGAATCTTTTGACAGTCATGTATAAATCCACTTTAATGGACTAGAACCCATAGGGATCAATCTACTTATTGAAGACTCTAGTTGGCTGAAATCTATTTTATGTGTTCTTCCAAAAAGATCAAGATCTTTATAACTACATCCCATGATGGGAACTCATAGTGTAAAAGATCATGCTATCTTTGAGGTCGCAAGTAAAAATAGACTATTCCAACCATTTCTTCAATACTTAACCCTTATGGATTTTTAGTCGGATCTCAAACCCGAAAGGTCTTCTTGATCCTTCTAGAATTTTCTCCTTTTATATTCTAGATCTGTTTTAAGATATCCTATGTTGACATTGTAATTAGGTCTTTCTTGCTCTTCTTGTTGATTTGAATTATCAAGTATCCTAAAGATGATCTTTCTTACCTTTCTTTCAAGCTTGGTCTTAGATCATTTTTATGTTACTTGAATTTCAAATCATTCTTTTGGATGGGGCTTTTAAAGCTTCAACCTTTGAAGCTTACCTTCAAACTACAAGAAGCTGATCCTCTCTTTATTTCTAAATCTCTATGAAGTTTTTCCAAAGATAGAACCTTTAGTATCTTGTTGGATGAATTCTTCTTCCTTTTAAGATGATAATTGAAGAAGATGCCTATTCTTAGACATTATCTTCTACAGGTATTGCATTGGATCAGGAGTCCCTTTTTCTTTTGGCCACCAAGAAAAAGTACTCAACCGGATTTAGTACCCACCATCCCATGCAAGTGGGTTCTTCATCCAATCCACATAACTATGTTTCTATACTTTCTCACCTTCTTAGTCCCTTTTAATGTTCTCCATCTATAACAAACTATGGTACCAAATTATGAGAGCAAGGACTAAGGTGTTTGGATACACAACAACTAAGATTAAATATTTTATTAACCATTTAATGTGGTGTGACTAATGTTATCAAACTTAAAGTTTGACTTGATCTTTGCCCTACTTGGGCCTTTTGGTTTTTCTTCTTTTCTTTAGCCAAAATAAGATATAATACTAGGTCTTTGTACAATTGATCCCTTCATATTCAAAGCTTTACCCATGGGTTTTACTTGGGGATCTAGCTATTATGCGGGTCATGTAGGAAACCATTTTCCTTAGGTCTATATTATTGGAATCCATTATGTATGTTATGTTATCACATGAAGCATCAAGATACCATTAGGATTATGCTTGATAGCTCATCCAACTTCTTTTCCTAAACCACACAGGATTTTTACAATCCTTCTAGAGTATGAAATTCTTCTCTTGTATTGAGGTTCTTTGAGAATACCCAATCCTTGAGAACTTCATCTAGTTGGAAGATGTAATGAAAGATGTATGAAGCACTAGAATATGAGGAAGGACTTCAACTTTATATATTTCTTGCATATCTTTTACCTTACAATATCTTATTTGTATTTTTTGTTGTATATTATGGAATCATGGAAGGTTAAATGGATTTTTAATGTTTTAAATGTCCAGAAGGTTTTAATGTGGTTGTGTTTGATCTAGCAGGTGAAGAAGCATGAGGGCGTGGATACAAGTGGATGCGCGTAAATAAATAAATTCGAAGACTAAATCGAAGACTTCTAGAATAGTTATATTTAGGTTTATCTTGTTGTAAAAGTAGTGGTTCTCTTTAGAAAGCAACACCTTTTGTAAATAAAGTAGTTTTACATAAAAAGATGCTTTTAAAAGCAACGGCCCTCATGTAACTTCTATTTTCAGGACGTAATAGAAATAAACCTATAAATACATGTACTCTAAGAGACTCGTCCATTAGAGTACACGGGGGGAGATTGCACCCATTATCGCGTTGATTGTCTCTCTGTTTCTGATTCCTGTTTCATCTTCTTTCTGCCTCTGTGTGTGCGTGCACTGAAGATCCTGATAACAATGGTATCAGAGCTTGGCATGTATCACCCCAGAGGAGATTGTTTGCCAAGGGGATTGTTTGCATTCTCTGTTCATGATCCGAATCCGAATCCGAATTCGTGTTCGTGTCCGCTTCTGCTTCTGCTTCTATCTCTATTTCAGTTTCAGTTTTAGTTCCAGAACCAGAACCTGCGTTTATACCTGTGTTTATACCTACATTTATACCTACGTTTACTCAGAGGTGTCAACTAAGGCAAAGAACTTAGGCAATAACTTAGGCAATACATTGGCACGCAAAGCTCCCTTGGCAATTGTTGGCTACGCGCGAGGCAATTTTAATTTTGAGTGGCAATAGAGAGTTTTAGATTCCCTAAGGTAGGAGGATTTGAACCCACAACCTCCTCCTTACAAGGGAAGTACTTTAATCACTACTCCATCTCATTGAGTTATCACTCTATCTCCCTTTTGTGATATTTACATCAACTTTCACCTCTCTCTTCCTTTTTCAATTCCCAAGTTAAGCTCACACATGTGGAAGCGCCCGTCAATTTTCCTAGGGGAGTGCATCATAAAAAGGGCATAACTTTCACTATATAACTCGGATTTTAGCATATAATATATCCGAAAGCTCTCGAAACAAGATTTTTAGCTAACCTAGTAGATTGAGGATTCAGCATAGTTTGAAAGATTGATTTTCTTTTCTAGTTATGGACCCTACAATAATGGAGGATTTTGGCAATTCACATTTACTTGGGGTTCCATTCGAGCAACAACTAGAGATTATGCGACAAGAACTTCAAGCAATTCAATAAGCTATACAAGAACGCTATGCTATGATCCAATTCGATGGATGAAAGGATGGCCGATTTGTCATGTCATGGCTCTCTCTATTCGACGATTTTTATTCCGATGAGTCATATTCAGAAAATAAGAAAGTCAAGTTTGCTACCAATTATTTGGTAGGAAGAGCTCAGCTATGGTGGAATGATCTTTGCCATAGTGCAAATTGTCCATGCACATGGAAGGCTTTTCAAGAAGAGTTTAAGGATTCTTTTCTACCCTTACAGTTCAACCTACATGTTCGATAATTGTGGGCTAGATTTACATGGATGGAAGGTGATACATTGACAACCTATATAGATCGATTCTACCAATACTTAGTAACTCTTCGCTTGCTTGAAGATGTTTCCAATGATACTATGAAGAAGAAGTATGAAGATGGGATAGATAAGGAGGTTAAAGCAAAGCTTCACTTATCCCAGCCTACATCGCTTCATGAAGCCATTGCCTTTGCTCATGATGCGGAGAATGAGTACCAATTGCTTATCAAGAGGATCCGTTTGCGGCAACCACATCAACAACAACAATCTTTTTGCTAGCCTAATTTTCTTTGATTATATGTAATGCATTTACACATAGAATTTAGTATGTAGGATCATACTTTAGATATACCTTTTGAAAATGAATTAGAATATTGACTTATTTAAAACCACAATTATCACCTCACTATGATCATTTAATTTCTGCATATCATTCCCAATTACATTAAACTTTCAGGTTTTTGATTCCATGCATGTGTTTTACATGGTTCATGCTTACTATTGTTTAGTGATGGGACATGCGACTGATCATCCATGTCTATTTTTATATTTATCAACTGAGGTCAGTTGCTTGTCAATTGGGAGGCATGTTGTATATTATGGAATCATGGAAGGTTAAATGGATTTTTAATGTTTAAATGTCCAGAAGGTTTTAATGTGGTTGTGTTTGATCTAACAGGTGAAGAAGCATGAGGGCGTGGATACAAGTGGATGTGCATAAATAAATAAATTTGAAGACTAAATCAAAGACTTGTAGAATAGTTATATTTAGGTTTATCTTGTTGTAAAAGTAGTGGTTCGTTTTAGAAAGCGATGCCTTTTGTAAATAAAGTAGTTTTACCTAAAAAGACGCTTTTAAAAGCGACGGCCCTCATGTAACTTCTATTTTTAGGACGTAATAGAAATAAACCTACAAATACGTGTACTCTGAGAGACTCGTCCATCAGAGTACACAGGGGCAGATTGCACCCATTATCGCGTTGATTGTCTCTCTGTTTTTGATTCCTGTTTCGTCTTCTTTCTGCCTCTGTGCGTGCATGCACTGAAGATCCTGATAACATTTTTAAGGCATAAGATACAAGTTCTTGGGGAGTTTCCCCCCTTCTTAAGAGCTTTTGCCTTTGAAAAGTGCCTGAGGGTATATTGAAAATTGTGCTCTTTCAATAGAATTTGAAAGAGTTTATTTTCAATCTTTTATTGTTCCCCCTGGTTAAAAGAAAAATTCAGAGCTTTTGGTTTTCTTTCATCTAAGACTATTGAATAAATGTCCCAAAGATCAAGTTTAAATTACCCATAAATTCGATGTCCCATACCACCAAATCAACTGGTGGTAGTGTAGGCCTAGATGTTCCATACCATCGGGCTTACACTTCCACTTTAGTAAAGGTAACTTTGGCTTGAGTCTTTGAATCAAAACTTCTTTTAGTGTAATCAAGTAAGAGCTATTACTTTTGTAGACTTGTAAGTGTAATTTCCATTGCATAGCATGTTTGGTGCTCATGAACTTTTAACCTACCAAGTCTCATTTGTAATTGCAATTTAAAAAGACTTAATGTCAAAGATTGGCTTTTCAATGATTCCTTTGTTGAGATGTACTCTAAAAGATCATTTTTGTGTCATCTAATAATAAAGCTACTTTATATCTCAACTAGATATTATCTTTTTAACATAATGAGTAATATGAACAAAGAATAATTGACTTGGCAATCAAATTTTTATATTGAAGTAGATGGTAATGCCATTTACCATTTTGAATAGTCTTTTACGTCTAGGACATTAGAAAATGGTACTTAGGGTTTATTACAACCCTTGTGTTTTAGCTTCTCTTCACGCCTTGCATTTGCCTGGAAGAATAATGTAAAGTTTCGAATAGTTCTTTTGTTCTCTCAAACAAAGAATTTTCTGAACAGGAGCACTGATATTGCTCTTGTTACTTCCATCTTCCAAAACTAGATAGAGTTCATATTTTCTCTTCCTTAGAGCTTGAGAAGATGGTGTTCTAAGTTACCACCATTATATCATGGCTTTAAGAAGAGATGAAAATTTGTACTGTTACTTTAATTCTATGGCCTTGCTGATCATGCATGCCATGGGATTTTTTGGAATTTAAATTCCATAAGAGGGATTCTAAGCTTAAGGTATTTAGGATTATTTGCCTTTTTATTACCAAGCCAAAAATAAAGGAATTAAATGGTTTATAGTGGCCAATTGGCCTCATCACCATTATTCCTAGAAATTAATAAATTCAAATCCTACTTAAGCTTAACTTCAGGAACTTTATCTCCCTCTTAACTCAAAAAACCCATGATATATGTTCCATATGCATACTAGTGTATGCCAAATGCTTACACCTTTATCGAAAAAGGTGTTGCATGCATAAGGTTCATAAATTGGACCCCTCCTTGAAGCATTAAAAACTTCCAAATTGGAATTTTGTTTGTTCTAAGGATGGTGCAAAATTTCCATGGATCTTTCTTTTGGTGCATGCAAACTGGCATAATGCATTGGATGCATACTTCTCAAACCATGGTCATTATCATGCACAACCAATATTTCTTTTCCTAAACTATATGGATTTGATGCATAATGCAAATCTTTTCCATGAATAGCTATACAGATGACCAAGCAAGCTAGGCCATCGAAAACGATGCATCCACTTCACATTTTATGTCTATGATGACATGCATTGTATGCTTTATGACCTGCAACGAAAAGAAAAGGGTGCAAATGCTTATATGGAAATTAAGCTTCATCCATCCCTTGACTTTACTGAAGTGTTTCTCCTGGTGATGAAGTAGGCTTGGACAATCCCATCTCGTCCATTGTTGAAGTCTCTCTTGGGCACTTGTATACTTACTTGTGTGCCCAAATATGTGCATTAACTTTTTAAAAATTATGCAATTCATTCTATGGATGCAAAATAAAGGGTACAATCTCTATGTATAGTTAATGGATGTCACACACATGCACCCCTTACTCTTGAAAAAGAAACTTTCAAAAAGAACCATTCTTCTTATGTAGGCAAGTAATATCTTTTTTCATAGAGCTTTTTGCTTTCTATATGAGGATCAACGTACATGATACATACATATGTAATGAAAATTAGAGCATGGAAATACTTAACCTAAGCTCCCACCAAGTTTCTTGTGTGCTCCTTGAAATAAATTATCTCATGCTTGCCTCGTAGTGCATAACTCACGAAATAGATGTCCTCTTCTAAAATAATTAAAAGAACACTTGATATGGTGCTAAATACTTTCGCTTCTATAATGATAATAATAATAACAAAGAACGAAAGAAGAAATAATAAAAAACTTCCCTAAAGAGACTCCATGAATTCTTCATTGTTCCTTTGTCATGCTTCATCAAAGCATCACCTATTACCTTTGCTTGTGTGAGAAGCTTAGAAGAGGACAAAAATACTATGAAGAAACTTCACAAGAAGGTTTCTTCGGCTCTTCATAATTATCAATGTTCCTTCTCTTTATCTTCTAAAATCTTCAGGGTGTCTCTAATTAAAAGAGAAATAGGTACTTTGACAATGAATCATCAACATATGTGCATGTTTGGCCGTTTGAAACCCTGAACATGTACTTTGGAAGCCTTCAAAGTTCTAGCCAAGTTTTGCAAGTCTAGATAGGCGAACATGGCACTTATAATCCCACATACAAAGAAATCGGAAGCAAGGATCACTATAAATACAAATGAGCTAGCTTTCTTTTACTATAAGTAAAGAAGGCACTCTACATTTCCATCTTGATGTGGCCATAACAGGAGGTGCACGTGGGCAAGTGACTCCTTTGCAGACGAGATGGAGGCTGTGATTCATATCCATGAATCCCCTCCTTGGAGGGGAAGGTTTCTATGGGAGCTTCACATTATGAGAACGATCTTGTAATCATGGATCATTTTACGAAATATGGATAGATAAGAACTCGCACACATAAAAAATGCAAAAGTGAAATCTACAAAGAACTACTCGAAACTTCTCCTAGAAGGTCAATGGTCTAGATCAAACCAAGGCTACTAGTGTTGAGTGAGAACTCCATAGCTTCCACACACAATATAACTAACTAACTAGGAAAACCACATTGGGAAGAGAGATGCACCTTCCACCTAACGAACCCCTCCAATATATAGCTCTAAGTCCAAGGGGGTAAGTACCTCTCAAGGGGACATGTGTACCTTCCATCACATGGGTCCCTAAAGTGGTCACATGGTTTCCAAGCTTAGGAAATCACATGGCCTCTAAAAGAAAACTCTCCAAGTTTTCATGTACAAATCAAGTGGCTAGGAAAAGCTTCCAATCAAGCTTAAGGTACTCAACTTTAGAGAATTAGCCCTAAGGTTCAAGACCCATCAACTTTACATGGGTCTAAAGGGCTCTACCCTTTAGACCCATGTAATTATACAATAAGTGGACTTCTACATCACTCTTAGTTTTTTGAATTTTTGATGGAGTAAAACTCCAAAGAAGATTTTCCAATCTATTATACCAATTAAGGTCTTTGGTGGGTTGAGCAAGAGTAGGAAAGAGGAGATAAAGGGAGAGCCTCAAAACCCACATGATGATCTTCTTGAGACAATGCCCTATAAAAGACATATGTATATGAATATAGAGGTAAGGTTGCATGCCCCTTACATCCCCAACATCACTTCTCAATGCTGAATGCTTGAAGTCGATCTTCTTGGGAATTTGCTTTTGGAGAATATAATGATTAAAGCTATCACCGTTTGGATCCAAATCTAAGAGATCAAGGTTGAATCCAATCCAAACAAATGCTATAGATTGTATTAATATTTGGCCGATGGCACAACATCCTCATACAATAGACTGCAATTGGTAGCACCTTGAGCCATGCTACAGATGTCAAAAAGATATCGGACTTGTAACTCACCACTAAGGCTCATAGTGGAATCGTCGATCTGCAACACTCGCACGATCTTAGGAGATCCCAGAGACTCGAGTTGAGAGTTTATAGGGTTTGAAATATGTGTGAATAAAGAGAGGACCTAGGACTCATGACTAAACTCTTGAAAGCTCGATTTCTCTCTAGAATTCCAAGATTTCTTTGGAAAACAAAAAAAAATCCATGGGCAAGTCCTAGTTGGCACATGTTGAGGGTTCGCTCTAGGGGCTTTTTGCTATAGAAAAAGTGCACCTAGGACCCAACATGTGTATGTAGAGATGAGGGAGTACTCTATAGAGAACTAGAGAGCGTGCACTCTATATGTAAGCAATTAACAAAGAAACAAAATTGTGGCTACAAGTTTTGGACTTTGTGTTCGGGTAGGAAACTTCTTGAATGGGATGCTAGAGGTTTTCGATTTGTACAAGTGACTATTGTCCAATGCCTAGGCCCTAAGGGACTCCAAAGTCTAGGACACATATGACCTTTGCAAAATGCCCAATGCGAATAATTAATATATATCGAGGGATGCTCAACTCTTGAACATGGACATCCCTTAGATGCTCAAACCTAAAAAGTGGGCATCCTTTGATGCTCAATCTTTTTAAAGGAAGTTCGACCATTTGAATCTACTCTTCTAATTAAGTTTGAATCAATTGAAAGGTATAAGTGAAGGTAGACATAGCACCAATGGGACCCCCGATATCCCACAAAGCAAGGGTTAGACATGTGTCATGTTCGGATACAAAATCCAAAGGACAGTCAAAGTAGAGGTGGAGAAAGGACGACCCTAAAGTCAGATGATATAACTGATTTGAACTTAGCATGAAATCACAATTGGTTTGAAATAGCTCAAAGGAAAGCAAGAGAATGAACAACCAGAAAACATACATATTCATTCCAACACTCATGAGGAGTGTCCACTCCAACCATGAGGGGTTGAACCCCCACTCCCAAGCTAAAAGGTTGAGACACCAAGCAAGAATGGTAGTGCCCGTTGACTTGATGAGCAATTTTGCTTCGACGCTGATTATGGACATCAAATTTAAACACCGTGCCTCTCGATCTTTTGGCTCTTGGTCTTCCATGTTGATCCGTTTCAAATTTCTGGCTGTCATGAAGTCACAATGGCGCTTTTAATGCCGCATGAGGGCACAGGCGTGGCGCGTGAGCTCGGAAGTCGCAAGAATGAAGTAAAGTGACGATCCCGACGCAAAGAATCACTGACGGATCGGATCGGGTCCTTAGGGAGTTTGGAACGTGTTTCATTCTGTATAGGTATTTCTCCATTGCATGCATGCTCCACTTTGTGTTAATGTCTATAGATTAATTCGAGCATGTTGTTTGTGTGCGTGTTATATATATATATATATATATATATATATATATATATATATATATATATATATATATATATATATATACATACATATATACATACATACATACATACATACATACATACATACATACATACATACATACATACATACATACATACATACATACATACATACATACATACATACATACATGCATGCATGCATGCATGCAGGGAGGGAGGGAGGGAGGGAGGGAGGGGGGGGAGGGGGGGGGGAAAGGGAGGGAGGGAGGGAGGGGGGAAAGGGAGGGAGGGAGGGAGGGAAGGGAGGGAGGGAGGGAGGGGGGGAAGGGAGGGAGGCAGGGAGGGGGGAAAGGGAGGGAGGGAGGGAGGGGGAAAAGGGAGGGAGGGGGAAAAGGGAGGGAGGGGGAAAAGGGAGGGAGGGAGGGGAGAGAGAGAGAGAGAGAGAGAGAGAGAGAGAGAGAGAGAGAGAGAGAGAGAGAGAGAGAGAGAGAGAGAGAGAGAGAGAGAGAGAGAGAGAGAGAGAGAGAGAGAGAGAGAGAGAGAGAGAGAGAGAGAGAGAGAGAGAGAGAGAGAGAGAGAGAGAGAGAGAGAGAGAGAGAGAGAGAGAGAGAGAGAGAGAGAGAGAGAGAGAGAGAGAGAGAGAGCTGCCAGGTGGGAGATTCCAACTGAAGGGTTCAGTTCTTACGTGTCTGTTCGTGAGTTGTGCTTGTATGTAGGTCTGGGGGAGAAACGTGACTAGGAGCTGTAATTTTATTCTCAACTAATTAATTTACTCATATTTTTGGTGCATGCTGCTGTGATTCATTCATTTATTCATGTTTTATATGCATGTTTGGTAGGAATGTGTGTGCAAGTGTAGATGTATGTATGTGGATTCACTTGGAGTTAGGATTCAAATTTCACTCAGTTAGAGTTTGAACTTTCTGTCTGCTTTCTGGTGTGTGTTTGGTGTATGCATGTATACATGCTCAGATCCGTACAGCCGATATGCGATAAAATCTTTGGGGGACAATGATGTAGGGTTTTAGATTGGAGACAGGGTAGCTGTAAGTGATCATGTACATCCATTAACATTCCTATCCAATTGAAGGCAAAGTTTGGAGAAGAGCAATATGTTTTAGTTATGACCAGCAGTCTCCAAAGTGCACATATGGAAAAACATTGGAAGGCTCAGATTAAACGTTCTGCCAATTGTTTTTATGTGTATGCTGTTTATTTGCATTACCAAATTACAGTCTACTTGTTTCCAGAAGCAGTAGGGACAACATGGGCTTGATCAAGCTTGCTGTGGCTGATGCTTCCATAACATTTCTGTGGGTTGTATACATTGCTTTTATGAGACCGATGGCAGACATCATTGTGGGCACCTTTAACTTGCAAGGTTATGAGGTTCTAGTAGTGATGGCTCTGATTGCTTGCAATATCTTCCTTTTTAGCTGGTTGGGAGCTGCTCTTGAAGGTGCACTATGGAACCCGACTCCGGTTCTTGCATTTTACTCCATGGGAGTGAGCAAAGACTCACTTTTCTCAATGGCAGTCAGGTACCCAGCCCAGGTAATCCAGCTTCTTTATTATCTGTTCTATTTCACACACTGGTTTTGTGCATAATGGTTCCATTAACTCTTTGACACTAGAATGATAATTACCCTTGATCATGTTTTTGATCTAGCCTGCTAGAACATGATACTGATAGGCCATACGAGCTCATTAAGGTTATTTTTCACAATATTAATGATGCAGTTGTTCTTGAGAGGAAGTTATTTATGTTGAACTGGTGAAATGGTGTGTCATGGTGTTACACTCTAGCAGTGATGCAGCTGGAGACCTGTGGTATCTGATCTTACTTAGGTCCTCTTTGTCCGTAGATGTCATCCCCAAGTTATGTCAATTATACAAAGGTACTCAAGTTTGCAGTGATATGAAGGCCTTATTCTTTCTCCTAGTAGTCAACTTTGAAAAATAGTCACTTTGAAAATGTATATAGTTCCCGTAATGCAATTTCTCATGCTTACCTTGTGAAAATGTTAGGAAGGTGTGCAAGATAAGGTAGTGCTGTAATTAAAAGCTTAGAGAGTATACGAAAAAGGTGAAAACCCAACTTGATAGAGGGATTTGAATGTATAGGCAATTGCATGGAAGGAGCAACAGGGAAGAGGTAAAAAATGTGGAAAAAAGAGGGTCAATGAAGCAGTAAGTAGAGCAAATATTCCATGCAGTAAGGGCTTAGAACTGTAGAAAAATGAGAGGGCGTTGTTCTTTGCAACCTTCTGTTGTAGGGCTCTTCAATTAGTCAACCCATGCAAAACAGAAGTAGCTAAATACCTATGGACAAAGATACAAACTAGATGACAAAAGTGTGTGAATATTGGTGAATACATTGAAGGCTGCAGTATTATCATGTATGGTCACATAGTCTGGAATTTTTTGAACTAGAATAATCATTACTATGTGGGTGATTTGCCTATGATATATGTGTGTATCTTTTATTTTACTTTTTTAGTTCCCTTTTTTTGCATCTGTTTTTTTTGCATTATTCTGGGTCTAATATTTCACATTTTGTATGATGTTGGATGCTTATTTTTTTAGGAAACATTCAGCCTTTTTGACTTTGAAATTTGATTTCGTATTTCCATCATGATTCGTTTTACAAGTTTCTATCTTCAAATTCTAACTCACTACTAGATGATTATTAAAAAAAAAAACATTTTGAAGAAGTGAATAGACAACGCCTTGATATGCGAAGGAGATGATCCGTCCATCTTATCACACACTCTCGTATAGGTTAGCATGAGGCTGTTCAGGTTGAGACCCTATTCCCATTGCATATGCAATGTCGAGAGTGTCACTACTGTAGTTTGCATTAGTGATCTACATGCTAAAGCATACATGTTGGAGGTGGAAACTCACTGGTTAATTTTGATGGCTAAAAGGGAGAGAAGACTATCGAGGTTGTGTTGATTTGAAGCAAGCATGCAAGATGGACATGTGCAACCAAATTTTCCCAAAATTTATTGGAAGACAATGTCAAAATAGGTCAAAAGTGTCAAATTTCTAGCAAACCCTAATTTTTGGGACTTGGTCAAATTTGGGTAAAAAATGGTAAAAAAATTTTATTGGCATAGCTCAAAGTACTCATTGAGAGCTTTCTATTGTATATAATATTAAGCCATGTGTGAGTCGTGACCTAAAGCCCTTTGAAAAGTGAGTCCAATTTAAGGTTTCCTTCATTGTTGCTGCTGTGCAAGGTGTGCAACCTATCTCTTCAATACTTTTGAAGACATAGCTATTGCTCATCGAGAACATCTAATTTCAGATTAGGGTTTGCTGTTTTGACTGCTTCTAATAGTCCATTCACTTTCAATTGCACATATTCTCTTGCGTAATACCTCTTTGGCACATTCTCTCTACGTTTTGTACGTGAAACCCTTTTTCATTCAGCTTATTTAGTTTTATATCGTTACACACATTGTATATTGACATTTAGCATTTATTTTAGTGTGTAGTTAGCATTCACTTCTAATTGCACATATTCTCTTGCATATTACCCCTTTGGCACATTCTCTCTACATTTTGTACTTGAAACCTTTTTTCATTCAGCTTATATTTAGTTTTGTATCATCACACGCATTGCTTGTTGACATTTAGCATTTATTTTAGTGTGTAGTTAGCATTCAACTCCTACACTTTGAATATCGTCTTTTCTTTTTTCTATTGTCATTCATCTCATTTAATTTGGTCAAGGTGTGTTATGTGCTAAGGTTCTAAGTGTTGAAAAGATCTTGAAATACCTATCATTATTATGTGGGCCTCCCATACTTCTAACATTAGGTATTAGAGCATTAGTACACATACACTAGTGTACTCGAGTGGAGTGGCTATAGAGATGGATTGGAACAAGAAGACAAGCTTGATGGAATGTCTAATTATCCCATGTGGACGTTGGAGTTTTATGATGATTAGCTTGTTAGTTTCAAAGGACTTATGGAATATTGTGAATGGCAAGTTCCCTAGGCCAAGACAAACTACAACCTATAGGGTGCGCCTTCATCCAAGCAATAAGATCCTCCATTTTTTGCTTTGTCAACCTATAGGGTGCGCCTTCATCCAAGCAATAAGATCCTCCATTTTTTGCTCAGTAGGAAGTTAGAACAAGTAGGAGAGGAGAAGACCCTCTTATCATTAAAGTCAGAGAAACTATCAACTTCTTAGAGAAGAGCAATCTAGATGGGAATCTAGAGATACACAAACACTCATTTTTATTGCTATGGGAGTGAAAAGGCGTATCATTCCTCAACTCATGTCATGGAGAACCTCTCGTCAAGCTCGATTGGAGATCGAGAATCTCTACCAAAGAAGAAATCCTACAGGGAAAGCTCGTTTAAGGAGAATTATCCAACACAAGGATGAAAGCTGGTGAGTCATATCAATCATTTATTTTTTATTTATTAAAGAAGATGATTATGCATGTTTCAAAAGAAATTTGGATTCTTATATTCAACCATATAGGGGAGTAGGAAACCTTCTCAAATCCTTAAGGTTTCTGTTGATAAAGAAAAAGAGAAAGTTGTAACTCCTACTATATATTCACCTATGTTCACACCATCCTCTTCTATTCCTACACAACCTTTTGATTTACCAACTTATGAAGTTAGAGAAACTTCAAGACCTCCAAAGGAAAGAGCTATAGAGGAACAAGATGTTGCACGAGTTTTCAAGGCACTTCCAAAGTGATTTTTTCAAACAGTGGAAGATAGTGGTATAGAAAACTTCAAAGGAAGAGCAAGAGTTCAAACAAAGAAAGATTGTGCATATCATGTGAAGTATGGATAATATCTTGAGACTTATAATATTCTTGCTCTTGCTTCAGGTGAGAATGAACTCGCTAGTGTCAAACATGCATTCACCTATGTTCATACCATCTTCTTCTATTCCTATACAACCCTTTGATTTACCAACTTATGAAGTTAGAGAAACTTCAAGACCTCCAAAGGAAAGAGCTAGAGAGGAACAAGATGTTGCACTTGTTTTCAAGGCACTTCCAAAGTGATTCTTTCATACAGTGGAAGATAGTGGTATAGAAAACTTCAAAGGAAGAGCAAGAGTTCAAACAAAGAAAGATCGTGCATATCATGTGAAGTATGAATAATATCTTGAGACTTATAATATTCTTGCCTTGCTTTAGGTGAGAATGAACTCGCTAGTGTCAAACATGCATTACAAAGTCCTCTCTGGAAGAAAGCAATGCAAGAGGAGATTGATTTTATTCATAAGAATCAAACATGGAAGCTTTGTGAGTTACCAAAAGGTAAGGGAGCGACCGATGTTAAATGGATCTTCAAGATCAAAAGAAAAGGAGGAATTGGTTGGCAAAGATTATCCATAAAAGTAAGGTATAGACTATGATGAAACATTTGCACTTACTTCTATAATTACCATAGATATACTTGTTCTTTCTCTTGTTGCATTCTTTGGTTGAAAAGTATACCAATTTGATATCAAGAAAACTTTCTTAATTTTGGTCTACAGTATGATGTTTATATTAAAAAACAAAAGATTTTGAAGATCTGTGTAAAGAGCATTTAGTTTGCAAGCTTATAAAAGCACTCTATGGTTCGACTTGGTATGAAAAGATTCATTCATATCTTTTATCTATTGGTTTTGAAGGCTAGCTTTCTCCTACTTTTGATGTTAAGTTAGAGGGAGATGTCTTGATCATAATTATGATTTATGATGTCTTGATTTTTAACACTAGTTTTGTACAAGGTCACTTGAGTGTCTTGGGACCTTAAGTGACCTTGTTTTGTACAACGTCACTTGAGTGTCTTGGGATATTGGTTTTGCACAAGGATACTTGAGTGTCCACAGACACTTAAGTGTCTTGCTTACTTTCTTAATTTTTCTTGATGATACACTTGAGGCTTTGATGGCATATTCACTTGGATTTGATGGTCCACATCATGTACTTTTAGAGAAAAATGTAATCTTTAACATTTTTCAACTTCATATGGGTTATTAGATGAAGAAAAAATAGGAATTTTATAAAATTTAACTTTTAGCATAACTGAAAAAATAGCTCAATTCAAACGTTTTGACAAGTTGGAGATGTTTTAGGAAATGGACAGCTATTGGTGGATTTTGGTAGTGTAGAGAAACTGTTTGGGGATCTCTTCAGAAGGTTAAACACTTCGAAAGTGAGAAATATGGACTCAAAACTTGTCTTCTTTGATCATTGCCATCTATCACAACTTTTGAGGAATGGCTCACTATAATTTGTGTGTAAGTGAGATTGAAGAGAATTGGCAAGTTATCAATGGATAACTTTCACGTTAATTGAATGCACATTTTTATTCAAAGTTAGAAGGCTTCCACTTTGAACTAGTAGCCATTTCATTTGGTGCTGATTTTCATGTTGAATTGGCAAAGCATATATTTCCATATTCATAAAAAGAACATAGTTCCAAAGGTAGAATTAATAGTTATGATGCAAAATAATAATTATTTAAATACTGTTCTAAGTATTAAATGTTTCAAAACATGATTTCATGCCATGTGGTTGTTCTTAATCTTGTCAAAGAATGTGTTTGTTTTCAAGTGATCCTTATCATTTTTATGACATCGAAGATTATATCAAAGACTTTTGACCATTAACTTAAGTATGTGAGGATGTGTGCATGGGATTGTGTGTTTATGCATGTAACAACTAACAATTATTTTTACTAAATATGTTAAAACTATATTTTCTTTTGATTTTATGTATGCATGACTCTTTTTTCTTGGTTGGAACTAGTTTGTTTTATTGGATATCAAGCTAATGTTTACAATTTGACATTATTTCAATTGGATCATATTATTTGTATGTGGATATATTGGTTGGAGTCCACACATATATCTACTTTGTTTGGTGTACATAGATGTGAAAAAGTAGGTTGATTTTCACATAATGGTAGTTCCTTTATGTGGATACCTTGTTTGATGTCTTATTGTCTTGGTTCATGTGAAGAAATTGGATCTCTTCTATAAACGTACATGCTTTGTTATGTGTCCACAAACTATTCATGATTGTATATGTATAATTTGGTTGATGCTCACACAACTAAAGATTCTTGGCTGTGTCCAAAGATAAGAAAATTTTGGTGGTTGTCCTTAAATTATTTAGCCTTGTATGTGTAAACGTTGGTTTTTTATGTCACATTTTCTCATTGGCAACTTGAATGTGTACACCTTGGATGATGTCCATAAATTCTTGAGTCATATATGTAGGCTTTAGCTTTTGTTTTTGGTAACCAGAGTCATAGTAGTTGATTTTACATGTGTATGCCTTGGTTGTTGTCTTCATACCTTGTTTGATTGGTGGCATATTTGCACACCATTGTGGATCCCCATAAGTTCGTTTGGACCACGTGTAGAACTAGTTGTTTTGGTGTACAAAGTTAGAATGATTGACTTTATTTGACTTGAGAATGATTTTTCTAAGTGAGTTTGAGGTTCATACTATGTGTTCTATGTTTCAAGAAATGTGTATAATTTTTTTTTTCATATAATGGATTTTTTTCTTTTAATAAAAATCACATTTGATTAGGAATTTTCATCCTGTTCACTACCATAGCATCTTGAGAGGCTATTAACATGAACACAAAACATGATTGAATGTTTGTTGTAAATTTTCATTAACCTTTAAATTATAGTTAATATGTGTGTTAAAGGATTTTTTCAAATTTCTTTGTAGGAGTTATTTTTTGGAAAATTGTCAAAAATAGACACTTAAGTGTCCTTTTTTGGTACCAAAATAGTGTTAAGTCACAACTTAAACATATAGTTGATGTTAATACATTATTATCTTGGCATTGGTTCAAATTTCGGAAAATGCATTGAGAAATTATTGGAAAGGTATGATATGTTAGATTATGGACTTACATAGACACCTATGGATATTAATGACAAGCAAATGCAGATTCAAAACCTTTTGATGTTATAATATATAGTCAAGCATTTGGATGCTTGATCTATCTATGTAATATATGTCCATACATTTTGTTTGCAATTTCTCAAGTATCAAGGACCAAGGTTCGTACACATACCCCTTAAAATTCATTGTGATGCAATTAAACAATTTTTCAGAATTTTTATCAAAGCATTATCCAAAGACAGACATAAGAAATTATGCACATTATTGAACCTTATGCCATTATGACATTGAGGGGGGATTGTTGGAAAACAATATCAAAAATAGCTCAAAACTAGCAAATTTCCAGCAAAACCGTAATTTTGGGATTAAGTCAAATTGAGGTAAAAAATGATAAAAAATCTTTATTGGCTTATCTCAAAGTACTCATTGAGAGCTTTCCATTGATATATAACATTAAGCCATTTGTGACGTAAAACTCTTGCAAAAGTCGAACCTTAATTTTTGATCATTAAAATGCTTTTCATTAATTTAGAATGAAGGCTGTGATTTAATTTAAAAAAAAACACAATCTAATGTTGGAATTGGGATGGGCCTCAATAATAGTAATCACAAGTGTTCAATATCTTCTAACAAATGAACCTTAGCATCCACACCTTAAGACTCAAAATTAGATGAATGAGAAGTAGAGAGAGAAAACATAACTTGTCAAAGTGTAATAGTAAGCCAAAATGCTTAGTTACACTAACTAATATTCGAATATCAAATAACAATGTGTGTAAATGGTTACAAAACTGAATGCATGATGAATATAGATACAAAACTAAATCTGTGCCGAATGTAGTTACAAAATCTGAATCTAGGTAGAATTTCGAGAACTAGATACTATTGATATATTTAGGTAGTGATGTGTGTGAACACACTAGGACTGCCGGAGCACTTTTTTCCCTCTTTAGGAGGGTTTTTTCCCGGCTTGAATATACGCCAATTGCCCTAACGGGCTACTAATCTTTGTACATTCTCTAGTAATACATTCAGTATTGTGTGTTGAGCTCCAAGCTTCTTCTTCTTCCTTGTGTTGTTCGCGTGCTTCCGTAGACGTGTAACTCCAACAATTGGTATCAGAGCATGTCGTCGCTTCAGCCTTCATCTAAGGCGTCATCGACACCTCTCCGGTTGCAGTCTCAGAATCGCACGAATTTTGGTGAGCATACTCAATGTTTTTTCGAGATCAAAACGGTTTCGCTTTGTAAGTGCCGAAATCGTGATCTGAGCTCGTTTCGACCTCCGAACGCACTATCGCAGTGCTTGTGTAGGCTATTTCGTCTTTTTGTGCCAAAGGTATATACCAGTTTCGGTTGGCCAGTATAAGAGTCTTGAAGTTTGCTATAGGTTTAGCAGAATTCTTTTGGGTAATTCTGTTTAACTTTTTGAGATCCAGTCAATTTTCTACATCAAGGTATTTTAGTCACCGGCCATGGCTGAAAGCAGTGATGTATGTCGTGTGTTGGTTGTTGAGGATAAGTTGGATGGTACCAACTACCCATTGTGGGTTTGTATGATGCGACATGTATTGGTTGCAAAAGGACTCTGGAACATTGTGCATGGTGTTGAAAAACGTCCTATCACACCTACAACTGTTACAACTACAGGTATTGAAGCTGATGCAGAAGGTGTCGAAGATGATGATATTCTGCATATTCGTGTTCGTGTGTTCGTGCTGTGGATTCTGCTGCACCTACTGCAGAGCAAATTTGCTTGGATGGCAGGGATGCCCAGGCACATGCATTGATAGCTTTGTCTGTCAAACGTGCCATTATTCCTCACATTCGCTCTTGCAGAACAGTTAAGGATGCTTGGGATACACTTACCACATTGTATCAAGCTAGGAATGAAGCTCGTGTCGCTTATCTTCTAAAACAGTTGAAGAGTGAGCACATGTGTGAAGGTGATTCTTTGGACAGTTTTCTAACAAAGATCAAAGACTTGAAGGAACAGTTTTCGCTGATGAGGTTATACTCGATAGCTCCCTTGTGCATACGGTTCTGAATGGTCTTCTTGATTCATATCAGAGTTTTGCTTCTACTCTTCGGTTGATGATGAGAGGAAATCCAAATGCCTTATCATTTGAGGAGTTAGTCTCTGTTCTGTTGCAGGAGGATCAGTCCAGGCAGAATAGATCCATTATGCGTGTTGCAGATCAAGCTTTCCTTGCTAGTCAGAAGGGCAAAGGAAAATGGAGCTCTTCAACTAGTAAGCAGAAATCTGCTAATTCTGTACAATCGAAGAGGGAAGAAAAAGATGAAAAGAAATCAGAAAAGTAGAAATTGTTTTGTAAGTACTGTAAAGGAAATGATCATATCATAAAGAATTGTCCAAAACTGGCTGCTAAAGAGGCAAAGAAGAAAGAGGCAAGAAGAAGGAGGCTTGAATGGTTGTTGTAGAGGCCTCTACACCAAAAACAGAGTTTACTAATCTTGTGCAGGAATAAGAATGGGCGTTAACTACTGTTTGCAGTTTTGACCCATCTTCTCATGAGCAAGTGCATATCTGCAGTAGACTCAGATGTTTCGTACTTTGACAGTGGGGCAACCAAACATATTACCTCGCAGCGCAGTTTCTTCTCTTCACTCGAGCCTTCCCCCACAGGGAATACTGTTACATGCGCCAACAACTCCTCTTATCCTGTTATGGGAGTTGGTAAGATCATTTTGACTACTGCTGATGGTAGTTCTTTCACTTTGTGAGATGCTTTGTTTGTGCCAGGGATCAAGAAAAATCTGTTATCAGTTTTTGGATTAGCCAAGATCGGCTTGGTTGTAAAATTTGTTGATGACAGATGTACAATTCATGTTCTGTCAAATGGCGATTTGATTATTGCTTTCGGCATTTTATGTCATGGGCTCTATAAGCTCATAGACTATGAAAGATTTGTAAATGATTAGGCATGTGTAGTACATGATTCTCAGGCCATGTCAGGTGCAAAGCTTTGGCATGCACTCTTTAGTCATCTGAATTTTGCTAGTTTGCTACGCCTGCAAAAATCTGAAATAGTGTCCTCTTTGCCCAAACTTGAGGCACCTGGAAAACATGTTTTTGAAGGCTGTATTTTGGGCAAAATGCAGCGTTCCTTCTTTCTAAAAGATAGTTCAGTTCGGGCTACTCACAAATTGCAGCTTGTACATAGTGATGTCTTTGGTCCTATGCATACACCTTCTTTTAGAAATTATCTTTACTTCGTGACTTTCATAGATGATTTTTTCAGGCATGCATGGGTATATCCATTGAAGGCAAAGTCCGAAGTGTTCATGTGCTTCAAAAAGTTTTTGGTTTTGGCTGAAAATTTGTCAGGATCTAAAATGGGCACCCTCTTTGGTCCTATGCAAACACCTTCTTTTAGAAATTATCTTTACTTCGTGACTTTCATAGATGATTTTTTCAGGCATGCATGGGTATATCCATTCAAGGCAAAGTCCGAAGTGTTCATGTGATTCAAAAAGTTTTTGGTTTTGGCTGAAAATTTGTCAGGATCTAAAATGGGCACCCTCCGTTCTGATCGAGGGGGGGAATATATGTCTTCTGATTTCAATGCATTTCTCGCTGAATGTGGGATAAAACACCGGTGTACAGTGCCGTATACACCTCAACAGAATGGAGTTGCTGAACGAAAGAACATGTCACTCATGGAGATGGTGAGGTGTATGGTCAAGAGTCAAGCTTTACCACATAGTTTCTGGCTTGAGGCTCTCATGTGTGCAATATATGTACTTAACAGGTGTCCCACTAAAGCGTTGCAGTCTATCACTCCACATGAGGCTTGGCATTATCGCAAGCCATCTGTTGCTAATCTGCCTGTCTTTGGTTGTTTGGCATATGCATTAGTGCCTGAACAACATCGCAGGAAATTGGATGATAAAGTAGTAAAATGTATTTTTGTTGAGTACCGTTGTGAAAGTAAAGGCTATCGTCTGTATCATCCACATGCTAAACGCATTGTGGCTAGTCGTGATGTTGTTTTTGTGGAAGATGCTATTCAACCATTGCTTTCATGTACTAAGGAGACATTTGTTAGCTCCAAAGACATGGTTGATACTTTCATGCCTCTTTTTATAGGTGGACAGTCTAGTGCTTGTCCTAATGAGGCAACTTCTCAGCCTTTGCAGGTTTCATGTGATGATGCACATCATCCCATTTCTGATGCAGATGTATATGATGCACTTGTTGATGAGAGAGCTTATATTGAGGAGGCAAAAACTATGCCAAAATGGCTAGTGCAGACTTTGCATGACAACAAATTAGATGCATCCCTGTCATATCGTACTTGATCAGGCTCTCATAGTGCCTCTTTTGCATCAAATTGCTATGCTATGGCTGCATCTAGTCTCTCTGATGAGATTGAGCGTGTTTCATTTGATGAAGCACAAAATTCAGAAAATTGGGACGGCTGCTATGCAATCTGAATATGATGCTATAATGAAGAACGGTACTTGGTCTTTATGTGACTTGCCTCTTAGCAAGAAGGCCATTGGCACTAAGTGGATATACAAGCTGAAGCGTAAACCTGATTGTACAATTGACAGGAATAAGGCTAGGCTTGTTGCAAAGGGTTATGCGCATGAAAGAGGCATTGATTTTGATGAAACCTTTGCTCCTACTTGCCGAATGACTACTGTTCGTAGCATCTGTGCACTTGGAGCTCATCATGGTTGGAATATACATCAGTTGGACATTAAAACAACATTTCTGAACGGTGATGCATTATATGGTTTAAAGCAAACACCATGTGCTTGGTATGAAAAGATACATGCGTATCTGATTGCACATGGTTTTGAGAACAATCAAACTGAAAGCACTACATGTCAAGCGTGCTAATGATGTACTTCTGATCATTGTGGTGTATGTTGATGACATGCTTCTCACTAGTCCTCATGAGAAGCATATTGCTGATTTCAAGGCTGATTTACATGCCTCATTTGAGATGTCTGATTTGGGGCATTTGCATCATTATTTGGGCATTCAGTTTATGCACGTTGATGGTGGAATGGCTTTGTGTCAAACAAAATATATTTACACATTATTGCATCGTTTTGGCCTTGAAGACCGTAAACCTCTTTCCACTCCTATGGAGACAGGTTTACGACTTAGTCTTCATGATGCCGGAGATGCATTTGATGCTGTTCTCTATCAGCAGGCTGTTGGATGCTTGATTTACTTAGGCATTACTCAGCAAGATATTCAGTTTGCTCTCTCACATATGAGCAGGTTTATGCATTGCCGAGGAGTCAAGCATTGGGAGGGGGTTAAGCGCTTCTTTCGCTACTTGAGTGGTACTCGGCTACTTTGGTTGTTTTATTCCAAGGGGGGATCACTACCGTCGGATTTGCATGCTTTTTTTTGACTCTGATTGGGCCGGTTGCTATGACACTCGTGTGTCCACTAGTTGCTTTTGCTTCATGCTTGGTAGCTCATGTATATCTTGGTTGAGCAAGAAGCATCCTACTGTGGCCACTTCCAGTTTTGAGGCTGAGTATAGGGAAACTTTCACAGCGACTGTTGAGTATGTGTGGCTTAGACGCCTTATGGCTGAGTTGGGTGTTGGTCAGTATTCTGCCACCACCATCTTCACTGATAGTCCGAGCGCATTGGAAGTTGCGAGGAACCCTGTGTTCCATGCTCGCACTAAGCACATTAAGGTGCATTATCATTATGTCAGGGAGAGGTTCTCTGCTAGGGAGATCCTCTTGGCATATGTGCCCACGCAGGAGAACATTGCTGACCTTTTCACTAAGGCTGTGCCTAGGGAGAAGTTTGAAGCTTTGCGCAAAGCTTTGGGCTTACTTCCTTTTGTGGAGTGATTTCCACATAGCTTGGCACTTCCTTATACATGAGTGTGAGCTCCTTGTTCACCGCATCACTCACAGGGGGGATTTGTTGATATATTTAGGTACTGATGTGTGTGAACACACTAGGACTGCCGGGGCACTTTTTTTCTCTTTAGGAGGTTTTTTCCCCGGCTTGAATATACACCTATTGCCCTAACGAGCTACTAATCTTTGTACATTCTCTAGTAATACATTCAGTATTGTGTGTTGAGCTCCAAGGTTCTTCTTCCTTGTGCTGTTCACGTGCTTCCGCAAACGTCTAACTCCAACATATACAAGAGTTGTGTGTAAAGTGCCTAAGAGGTATGAAGAGTGTGTGTATGTGAGTTTGGAGTGAATAGAAATAGTTTATAATTGTTTGTACAACAAACCCTAAACTGAATAACAAGAACGATTCCTCCTTGTGTAGCAATAAAGGAAGAAGAACAGAATATTGACTTGCTACTCACAAGATTTACAAAGAGCTGAATGGTTGGCTCCAAAATCTCCTCCAAAGTTGCTCCAAAAGTTAGGGCAAACCTCCAAAAGTTAGTATACCTCCAAGCTAGGTGATCCTTGAGATGATGATCAAAGAGATGCTCATAAGTGACCCTTAAGATCTTCTTATTTAGGTCTAAAGACTCATCCACAAATTTTTGGGCATAAAGCATATAGCAAGACGAAAAAGCTGATTTTCATAAAAAATAGTGATGGTTTTTTAAATTCGTAAATTTGCTCTTCAAGATTTCCTCAACGATCTCTTAATTTGGGCTTCAACTAAAAATAAGAAGTTGCTTTCTTGAATGTACTTGACATGAGGACTCAGAATATGCAAAAATCCTTTTTGAGCAAAAATTAGGGTTAGGTTTTTCTACCATTTCTGGACCTGTATGACTGAGTGTTATATACCAAATGAAAGCTCTCCTCAAGTACTATTTCATGAGCTAATAAAAGTTTTTGAAATTCTGTGATCAAAATTTGGCTAAGTACCAAAAATTAGGGTTCTTGGAATTCAAGGTTTTATGCTATTCTGACATTGTTTCCAACATCTAAGGGCCATGGTTAAACGACTAAAAGCTAATATTGAAAAGCAAATGTAAAAGAGTAAAAAGCAAAAAATTAGGCTTTCGAAAAAGCCTGGAAGAAATTTTTGAATATGAGGTTTTTTCATAGCGTTTTATATTGCTTTTCACATGATTTCTTTTCAATAGTTTTTTTGTATTTGATCCTCAAGCTCTACAAAGAGGGTGTAGATGATTTTGATAGTTACCCCTCGTCTTCTTTACACTTGGTCAAGTGTGCAAGTTGATTTTTCGAGTAGTAGCATCAAATTTCAGATTTTCTCGATGCTGTTGTACTAGATGTGCAACCTATTTGCTCAACAATATTGAAGACATAACTTCTTCTCATCATCAAAGAAGACCTAATTTCACCTTAGGGTTTGTTGATTTGACCATTTCTAACAGTCCATTCACTTTCCCTTGCACTTATTCTCTTGCATATTACCTCTTAGGCCCATTCTCTCTATGTTTTCTATCTAGAACCCTATTTCATTCAGTCTATATTCAGTTTTGTATCATCTAATTGACATTTAGCACTTATTTTAGTGTGTAGTTAGCATTCAATTGCCTCACGTTGAAAGTTAACTTGATTCTATTGTCATTCATCTCATTTAATTTGGTCAAGGTGTGTTCAAGGTGTGTTCAAGGTGTGTTATGTGTTAAGGTTCTAATTGTTGAAAAGATCTTGAAATACCTATTATTATTATTTGGGCCTACCATACTTCCAATAAAATTATCTTCAAAGTTTTCCATTTTGTATGAAAATCCACCCTTATGTCCAAAAGTCAATTTATGTATTTTGCTCCATATTTGTGCAAGCCAAGGAGTCTTTGAGCTTGTGCAGTAATTCCATACCACTCAAGCTTCTTATAGGATTTTTTTTGCACATGAATGGATTCGGTTAGACATAAGAGTGTGAATAGGGTCACTTTTTAAAAGAGGCCTATAAAAGTGGACTCATAGTCACTTATACTCTGATCTATGTGAGTTTCTTTGGATCTTATTGCTCGTGAGTGAAGATTGCTTGCATGCGCGTGTGTATGTTCCCGAGCATGTGTGCATGATTTCTCATGTGCGTGTATGTCTACTCGGTGGTGAAGGTCTCCATACCATCTACAATATCTCGGTTTGACAATGTGGGTGAAGATCCATCGCTTGTGCCAATGTTGTGCATGTGTTTCGCTTGTGGGTCTTGTAGGAAATAATCAAGAATAGTGACGAAGCGGAATATGATCGGTAGGTAGAGTAGTGAGAAGCAAAAGACACTAACTAAAATATACACAGAAAGAGAGATAAAGAACTAAGATTCTCAAATTGTTAACAATAATGTATATACAATGATGATACTATCTACCTGTGCACTCCTACTATGGAGCTTCAATGGCGGTGTAAACAGACTCTAGATGAAGGGCTTTATAATGCGCACAACTGTGATTTCATCATAGTAACCGCATTGCTTAATCCAAGGATTTAGGCATGATTATTGGGCTCGCCTGATGCTCTAATCTAGGCTTAACTATCGAGATCAGCTGTAATTCGAAACATACCGAATTACCTAACTACCGGATTGGGTAAACCATTGAATGAACCACCGAACTGAGTCATCGGATTGGACCACCATAATTTCAGAGAGGTTGACTATCGCACTGACTAAAGTATATGCCCTGCCTAGCCTATTGACTAAACTCACATAGATCATCAGTACTTTTGCTTGTCTCATGTAGACCTCATCACGAATGTCCGGACTCTCACAATGGCTTCTCATAATGGGGGCCGTACAACTTAGAGTACAATGGATCATTTGCGTTCATGTGCGGGTGGAGTATTGAGTATATCTAACACCCCTCCTCAATGTCCACCTACGGTGAACTACCTTCTTGGTCCAATGCCAAGCTTCAGAAGATGTCGATATAGTTGCTCTCCCCCTAGAGCCTTGGTGGAAATGTCCGGTCCATTTTTATCTGTTTGATAATAGCTCATCTCCACGACTCCATCCTCGATTAACTCTTACAGATAATGATACTGGATTTCTATGTGCTTAGTACATGCATGACAAACAGGATTCTTGGCGATGGCTATGCAACTCTGGTTGTGGCATTTCAACCTTGTAGCCTCCTTTCCTTGAATTCCTATATGCCATAGGATCCTCCTTAACCATACCAAGGGGTGCGTTCGGTTCGGTGCGCGTAAGATGCGAGGACCGAATGGTATAGGAAGGTAAGGTGCGTAAGGTGTGTCGTTACAAATATATATAAACTCATAAGAATCTAATATATAGTATATACATATATATTATGCATATTAAAAGTTAAAACTTACAAATAACAAATCACAACCATAATCCATTAATGAAGTTTGAACTATTCAACCTCGTAACATGAATCATGAATGATAAAACACAATATAGTCAAGGCCTGAGGGAGAAAACTCAAAATTATGAACTCTTATGAAGCATAAATAATAAATATGAAGTCAGAAACCCTGTATACTGTCCATAATCCAATGTCAAAAAGTATGTCATATGAATCCAAAAGCAACTCGATACATCATACATCTGACATCAATGATCATAATACATACATGGTAAGATAAATCATAAACATCTACCAAAAGTCTGAATCATCATGTGTATATCAATATGTCAGATACATCAATGATCATAGTGGTAAGTGTCAAGTGGGCATGACTAATGAGTCTATATCTACTATCTACTCTAGGTCATATGTGCCAAAGGACTCATCAAAGTGGGTACTAGGAGGCAAGGCTGAAGGCTGAAGCTAAGGGCTGCAAATGCTCAAGCTGAGGGCGATGAAACTCGCGCTGATCATCGAATCTCAAACTTTAGGTCAAATTCAAGTCTGAACGGATTTTTTAAAACTTGTAACAAACAATATTTGGCACCAAATGGCACCGAACGCACTTAACGCTATGAATGCAAAAAAAAATGCGGTGCGAATCTGCCTTGAACCATATTGCTTCACATGTTGCAACACATGCTGCTTTGTACTTAGCTTTAGTAGAAGATAGCACTATGGTTGGTTGCTTCTTATTGATTCAAGAAAGAATCCCTGAACCCAAAGAAAAGCAATATCTAGAAACTGATTTTCTGGAGTCAATATCTCTTGTTCAATCTGAGTCACAATATCCACTCAGAGGTGATCCTTCATCTTAAAGAATACCATACTCAATGGTTCCTTTGACGCACTTGAGTATCCACGTGCATGCCTTCCAGCGAGTTAGGCACGGCTTATTAGGAAATGTGCTTACTACACCAACAACATAAGAGATATCTGGTCTTCTATTACACAAGTAGATGAGACTTTCAACTAATCTCCTGTATCTTCCAATATCCACCGGAGGTGAAGTATCTTCAATAGATAATTTTGTGTTGAGCTCCATTGGTGTAGAAATTTCCTTGCAATCCTCCATGTCGAATGCCTTCAACACCTTCCTAGCACACTTTTGTTGCGAAATAAAGATTTCCCCTGGTTATTGTCGGGCTTCAAGACCTAAGCAATAATGCATTAAGCCCAAATCTCTCATTTCAAATTTCGAACTCAAGGCATCTTTCGTTTCTTTAAGAAGTGTATTGTCATTTCTGGTAATTACAAGGTTGTCTACATAGAGTATAAGCACAATTGTCTTCCCTCCTATCTTTAGAACATAGAAATTAGCATCAGAAGCACATCGTTTGAATCCTATATCCAAAAGATACCTATCTATATGCTGGTACCATGCTCTTGGGGCTTGTTTGAGCCCATATAATGCCTTTTTCAGCTTACATACTTTGTTGTCTGAATGGGAAGCCTCAAAGCTTGGTGACTAAGACACATATACCTCCTCCTTGAGGTCTCCATTTAAGAATGTTGATTTGCCATCCGTATGGTATACTGCCCATGTGGTTTACTGCCCATCATTTATGTGCAACCACAGTTAGTACTAGTCGAATAGTAATCATTGTTGCTATCGGGGCGGTCTATTCACCGAAGTCAATGCGTTCAGCTTGTGAATAGCCTTGTGCAATAAGTCTAGCCTTGTACTTCTCCAAAGTACCAACAACCTTGTATTTTAGCTTCCAGATCCACTTGGTGCTAATGACCTTCCGTTTTGGAGGTCGCTCCACTCCCAAGTTCCATTCTTCATTATATTGTTGTATTTTGTTTGCATAGCAGTTCTCCAATTCGAATCTTGGAGTGCTTCTTCCACACATGTCGGCTCCCTTGCTTGTTCGCAGATAATCTCGGCCATCAATGCTGAGTTTACAGTACGGGCTTTTGCCCGTCTCTATTCCTCTATTCTCTGTGACCGCCTTGGACCATTTGCAACTTGTTCAATTGGCTATGGGATGGGATTTGCAGAATCATAGAGATGCCTCACCCAATGTGGCAACGGCTTTTCCACTTTGAGTAATAGTATGTTGGTGGCTTTCCATCTCATCATGTGAGGATGATGCTTCCTTCTCTTCTGTAGAAGGGCTAGCTCTTGGGCCAGGTTCATGGTGGATTACTTCTTGGGCTGATGATTAAGTGGAAGACCTCTTTTCCTCTTCCACCGCATGTGGTTGTTGTTCCTTGAACACCACATCGACTCGCTATGATCTTCTTTGCCTCCGTGTCATAAAGCTTGTAAGCTTTCTTCTCTTGAGAGTACCCTACGAAGATACATTTGATGCTTTTTGGTTGAAGTTTGTTCCTATCTTTATCTGGAATGTGTACATAACACTCACTTCCAAATACTTTGAAATGGGGAACAAAAGGCTTTCTACCAGTGTAGGCCTCTTGTGGAGTCTTTCCATCAAGTGCCTTAGTGTAGCTTCGATTCAAGATGTAAACAGCAGTGTTGATAGCCTCTGCCCAAAAATGATTGGGCAATCCTTTACCCTTCAACATGCACCTTGCCATCTCCATGATGGTTCGATTCTGGCATTCAACAACACCATTCTGTCGAGGGCTATACGCCACTGTGAGTTCATGCTTGATTCCTTTCCCCTTGTAGAAATCATTAAACTCTATTGACGTGAATTCACCACCACCATCCGTCCTGAATTTCTTCATCTTCTTCCCAGTTTTAGTTTCAACAAGCTGAAGCCATTTTTTAAACTTACCAAAAGCTTGAGCCTTATCATGAAGAAAATACACCCACATCTTCCTGCTATAGTCGTCGAGGAGTAACATGAAGTAGGAAGATCCTCCCAAGGCTTGTGTAGGCATTTTTCCACACAAGTCAGCATGCACCAACTCTAGAGGACTGCTTGCTTTATTCTTGCTTACTTGTGGAAATGCCTTCCTCTCCTCCTTGCCCATCATGCAAGCTTCACATGGTTCTTTCATCTTTGTAACCGAAGGCAGATGAGCAGCCATACCTTTCCGGTGTATCTCGTTCAATGCCGGGTACCCGATGTGGTCGAATCTCTCTTGCCAAAGCTTACTTGTGCCCACACTTGTCGGTGCTGTAAGAGCAGACAACTTGTATAGGTTGTTCCTTCTAATTCCGATCCCAACAACATTGTTGTTCCGGTTCAAAATCTCAGCGTCTATCTTGTTGAAAGACACATGATGACCGTGATCAGTTATAGAAGCTATCGAAAGTAAATTTCATTTGATTTGTGGAACATACATCACGTTTGAAAGCTTTCTAATGTCCTTGTTACGGTTAATGAAAGACATCGTACCTCTACCCTTAGCAAGATATCTTGCATTGTTGCCTACCTTTACCATGATGGGTTCCTCTAGAGGCTGTAGGGAATTGTAAAGATCTTTTCCTCTTGTCATGTGACGAGAGGCACCACTGTCCAATACCCATTTCCTCTAGTGGAAACACTCTCCCTTGAACTTCTTATCGTTCTTCTTTTTGCTCCCATCTTTTGAAGAATCGGGTTTGGCACCTTTAGCATTTATCAGGAATGCAGTTTCTCCTTTATCGTTTTTATTCCTTGCCTTGAGCCGCAACTCCTCCTTCGTGAGTAAGGATTGAATTCCTCAAAAGTTAGTGGTTGTGGTTTGATTTGGGCATTGAGGGTAGTTACCATACCATCAAACTTTGGTGGGCAAATTCGAAGACAACGTCGAGCTAGCTCCTCACTTGACTTTGGTACACCTGCTCCTTCCATTTGATCCCATAGATTCTTTACTCGAGTGATAAACACTTCAGAAGTCTCTCCATTAACCTCTTTGTTGCTAGCTGATTCTCCAAGTTCTCAATCCGTGTCTTATTCCGAGATCATATTGATTTTTCAATATGTTCCATGCTTCACATGCGTCGTGGTGTGTCGAATAAGAGTCAGAGCACTATCAGAAGTACTTGTAACTAGAGTACAGAGTGCACTTGCATTTCTACATTTCCAAGCACGCAAAAGATCAGCATCGAGAGGAATCATTTGACCTAGATCATTTGAAGCAAGTGTTTCTTGGGGTTCACAATCAGTCTCAAGTACAGTCTCGAGTAGCTCATAATAGTCAAGGATAGATGTGATGTTAAACTTCCACAAGGTACAATTAGCACCATCGAGTTTACCTTTTGTGAAGGCTTGTGGTCGTATTCGCAATGTTTGCACGATCGATATCATTGCTGCACCAGTTTGTGTTCCACATACTCCTATTGATGAACCGCCTTGATTCCCAACAATAGATGATGACACACTGCTTCACATCTTCTCTCTAAAGTTGTTCTCAAAGGTTTCTACGATTTCTGCGTTTTTGCTTCTACAACACTCTAAACATCCTAAGCTTTGACACCATGTAGGAAGTAATCAAGAATAGTGACATAGCGGAATATGATCGATAGGTAGAGTAGTGAGAAGCAAAACACACTAATTGAAATATACACAGAAAGAGAGAGAGAGAGAACTCAGATTCTCAAATTGTTAACAATAATGTATGTACAACAATGATACTGTCCACATGTGCGCTCCCACTATGGAGGTACAATGGTAATGTAGACAGACTCTAGATGAAGGGCTTTATAGTGCGCGCTGCCATGATTTCATCATAGTAACCACGTCTCCTAATCCAACGATTTAGGCATGATTACTGGGCATCACTTGATGCTCCAATTTAGGCTAAACTTTCGGGATCATTTGTAATTCGAAACATATCGAATTACCTAACTACCGGATTGGGTAAAGCACCAGAGACTGAACCACCGAACTGAGTCACTGGAATAGACCACCGTAATTCTAGAGCGGTTGACTACCGCACTGTCATACCTCCGGAATTCCGGTGTGACTAAAGTATATGCCCTGCCTAGCCTATTGGCTAGACTCACATATTTTGGGTTGATTTAAAGGATTTAAACGATTAAGTCTCGATTTAAATCTTACGATTAAAATCTCTCAATGACACTATGCTTGGAGTGGGACCTCTATCCATGTTTTTCTTGAACATGTATTATGGAAGGTGCTAGATGGTGCTTGCCATAGGAAAGAGGATATTGAGTACCTCTCTATCCGTGATGGAGATTGCCTTGTGAGAGAGGAGCTTCTTCCTTCATGATCGGAGATGAGATGTTCCATCTAGTGGAGGACTCATTCCTTGGGTTGAGCAACCAATGACATTGATATGATGATGAGGATTATGATCGTCAAGAGTCGCATGGTGGTATTTGTCATGAGGTTGAGGAATTTATTTCCTTAGCATTTCTTGAACAAGTGGCTCAAGAGAGGTTCATCCACTATGTATGCCTCGTTGCACCATCTTCATATTATTTTCATTTGATTGCAAGGACATTCGTGGATTTTATTACATTTTTAAAGCTCATTTGAGTAGACAACTAGCCAACACAAGGATGAAAGTTGCTGAGTCAATTGAATCTCATATTTTGGAACTTTAGAATTAACATGATCAGCTTTTTATAGCTGAAGTTGGCATATTTGATGAAAAGATGGTGGATACTCTTATAAATTCACTTCCATCTACATATCGGCATTTTGTTACTTCTTTTTCACTCTCTATAAGAGATAGAGAAATATCATTCGAAGAGTTGTAGTTCCTATTACTTAGAGATGAAGACAAGCAAAAGAGTATGGAAGAGAATGATGAAGCCATGGTATCATCATCTAAAGGAAAGAAGAAAAAATAGACTACAATGAAGGAGAAGAAGACTCAACAAAGTAAAAAGAAAAGTAAGTCATTTACTTCAAAGTTCTTGTTTACATCTTCTTTTATATCTACTTCAATTGTTTCTTTCACACCCAAGGAGAAGTCTACTTCAACTACATCCACTTCAAAGAAACGTATATATCATTACTGTAAGAAACGATGTCATTTTATAGCACACTTCTGAAAGAGAATTTTTAATGAGAAGAAAAGAGCATAAGGTAATAATGTCGAAGAAGGTTCAAAACCTAAGTCTTCAAATGAAGAATCTTATGCATGTGTCAATATTAAAAGAAATAGCATCTGATCATGAAGCATTAAATGCAATTTTTGAAAGTCCTTGAATTTTTGATTTTGGAGCTACTTATCATATGACATATTGCAAGAAAGTATTTTCTTCCCTCACTAACTCTATAGGTAGAAGGGTAACCATAGGAGATGGTCATGAGTTGGATATTGTTGGGGTTGGAGAAGTTACTTTAAAGTCAATAGGAGGAAATCTCACGATTTCCTATGTTTTTTATGTTCTAAAAATGAGAAAGAATCTGCATTCTATCTCTACTTTCTTACCATATGATTATAAAGTTGTTTGAGAAAGATTCATGCGAGATGCTCACAACTAATGAGTATTGTCTATTAAAAGGTGAAAATAGACGACGTATATTTATGTTGTCCAAAATTAGTCATGCTAATGTTGCTAGATCTTCTACACCAAAGGAAAATAGTTATGGCATGCTAGATTTGACCATATCAAAGGTCAATGTACGGTGGAGGGTTCACCTACATTTTACTTTAGGAGATGATGTAGTGTCATGTGAAGGATGTCTTGAAGGAAAGCTTCACAAGCTTCCATTCAAGAAGCATGTATACATCATTGCTACAAAGGAAGTTGGAGATCATTTATTTTGATGTTAATGGAGTGCAGATTCTATTAAAGGTTACATGTATTTTGTCACATTTATTGATGATTTTTCTAGATATTCTTGGATTTATGTATTAAAGTAAAGTCTCAAGTCTTTCCTACCTTCAAGAAGTTTTTAACCATGGTTCAAAATGAAAGTCAAACTAAGAGTCAGATTTTAAGAAGTGATAAAGGAGCATACATGTTGAAAGACTTAAAGTCATTTCTTGAAGACAAAGGTATCTCTCATCAACTCACTTTTGCTTACAATCAAGAGCAAATTTGTATTGCAAAGAGAAAGAATAGGATACTTGTTGAAATGATGCGTAGTATGATGACTTCAAAATTCAAAGAAGCTTTTGCTTAAGTTATGGTATGATGCAATGCACACAACTACGAACATTCTAAACAAGTTTTCCATAAAAGTGTTAAAGATTTGTATACTTTATGAAGTTTATTATGGTAAGAAGCTCATTGTGAGTTATTTCAAAGTTTTTGGTTCTCCATCTTATATTCACATTGAAAAGAAGGATCGTGGTAAGCTTGATGTGAAAGCCATTAAAGCTTTATTGGTTATGCTATTGAAAGTAAAGGATACAAATTTTATGTACCAAAAACAAGTGAAATCCTACTCTCACTTAATGCATATGTTGCAGAAAGTCAAATTTATGATAAAATACAAAAATTTCAGATTTTATTTAAGCAAATGATTATGCATTTTGCTAAAGAAATTTGGGTGTTTATATTGAGCCATACAGGGGTATAATCAACCTTCTCAAAAGTTTAGTTGATAATGGTAAAGGGAAAGTTACACTCCTATTATACATTCACCAATATCTATATCACCCTCTCCTATTCCTAATCAACCTATTGAAAAACCAACCTTTGAAGTTGGAGAAGCTTCAAGAGCTCCAAAGAGAAGAGTTGCAGAGGAATAAGATGTTGCACTAATTTTCAGTACACTTCCATTATGGTTCTTTGAAACAGTGCAAGATGGTTGTATAGAAAACTTTGTTGGAAATTAGGTAGGTTCATAACAAATTCCACAGGTCCCATAGGTCCAGGATCTACAACACAGATTTCAGCTTCTTCCAAAATTGACAAACATTAACATACCACACTTAATCATGCAATGATGAGACAAAGATAGAGAAAGAAAGAAAGAAAGACTTTTTAACGTCTATTAGAGGCCAAAATCGGCCTATGAGACAAAACATATACATCAATATGATCCAATCCACTGTGATCCCAAAAGGAAAATAAAGTGTGAGTACCACAAACGGGTATAAAAGGAGTGGATAGTAACTGGCATCAAGGGTGTGGGGTGCTATGGGTATGCACTCTATATGCTCAATGGGTGAGATACAAATATGATATGCATAGGGAGGGGAGGCTCGATGGTATCACAACCCACTAAATGCGTGGAGTGGGTGTAGGATATAATGCATCAGTGGGTAAGGCATCATGGCGATCCTCAAAATGCTCTGAACGTCCAAATCGATAGGGGTGCGCTGCTGACTTCTCCGTATCTCCATGTTATGGCGTGCGTGAATCGCCTGAATCTTTCTCTGATATGGACTGGCTCTCCGGACTGGGGGTCTCGGTCGTCGACGCTGTCGTCTAAGCTCCTCTGCTCTGTGTAATGTGACACCCCGCATCGAGCTGGGTCCTCGAGTGGCTGAGGGTCTGAAAAAATCTGTAATATAAGTGTGAGGGGGGGGCAGGTGTATCTCCATCTGCTCCTGGATGAGTGATGTGCGGTGGTGCTGGAGATGTTCAAAGTGTTACGTAAGCCACTGCTTACTCACACTATCATATATACAAATGTCAAATTACAATGTGGGAGTCAAAATCTCAACCACTCTATGTGAATAGAAATAGATGGAAGAGTGTATGTATAGAATTTACAAGAATATTCAGATGTAGGAACAGAAATCTGAATATCTATGAGATGTATGACCTGATAAGTTGTAGAAGAGTGAATATGAGTGACGATAGTTTGAAACTGATATTCAGCAAACCCTAATCTGATTTTAGGCTATGGAAGACCCTAAATCAGATGTGTGTGTGAAAGACCACATACTTACAGAATTAGCATTGAATGCTAACATGTTGTTGCTGGAAATCCTCATACTCATGTGAACACACGTTCTCTAACACCTCATCTGAATGTATGTACTGATTCTCCTTTAGATATGCCGAATAAGACGACTCTTGATATGGATGCCACTACCTCCATAAACTCCAAGTAGAACTTGTGCGCATAAAGAGAATATGTACCTGAATTGTTAACATAAGATGCAAATCTTATGTTAACCTCCATCCAATGTCTTTGAAGTACACCAAAATCTTCATGTAGAAGACAATCTTCAAAAACATTATGTAGATGGCTGATCCACACCACCAAGCTGCTGACATGTAAGTCCTCTTCATAAGCAAGAGTGTGAGCACACTCTTCTCGAAGAAGAACTCCATAGATGCCCCTCAACATGCTCCTAGAGTGCACCGTGGCTGCCCCATGTGTGCTAGAGCACCACCTCTACTGAGGGACCAAAGCTTGCGTTGCAATTGGTGTAGGATATCTCAAGGTGACAAAGCCCTGTTTATATAGGCCACCAAAGTTTTTGCGCAAAAATCACTTCAGCTGAAATAAATCAAAATCGCTATTTTTAGCTTTATTTAAAACTTGGTCGCTTTGTTTTTGCTTTATTTTAAACTAATCGCTAAAAAGAGCTTCTGCCTTGCTTTTTCAAACTTTTGGTCACCTGATGAATGATTTGACAACATTTTTATGATCCTCATGCTGAGAGCTATCAAATGAGGTCAAAACCCTAAATGAGCAGAAAATTAGGGTTAGGGTTTTCTCCTAAATCTGATCTCTGATGACTGAATGTCATATACCATTGGAAAGCTTTCTTCAAGCTCTACAAGATAGACTCATAAAAAATTTACCCATTTTTGTGCCAAAAATGATTAAATACCAAAATTAGGGTTTCTGTCTTAAATGGATTTTGGACTTATGTGACATTGTTTTCCAAGAAACTTCAAGGGAAGAACAAGAAGTCGGACAAAAAAAGATTATGCAGATCACGTTAATTATGGAGAACATTTTGAGATGCATAATATTTATGTTCTTACTTTAGGTGAGAATGAAGTAGCTAGTGTCAAAGATACATTACAAAGTCGTTTTTGGAAGAAACTAATGCAAGAGGGGATTGATTCTATTCATAAGAACCAAACATGGAAGCTTTGTGAGTTATCAAGTTACCAAAAGGTAAGAAAGTTATTGGTGTTAAGTGGATCTTCAAGATCAAAAGAAAAGAAGATGGTACAATTGATAGGTATAAAGCAAGATTAGTTGTCAAAGGTTATGCACAAAAGAAAGGTATATAGCATGATGAAAAAGTTACATCTACTTCTAGAATGACCATAGTTAGAATTGTTCTCTCTCTTATTGCATTCTTTGGTTGGAAAGTATACCAGTTAGATTTCAAGACAACTTTTATTAATTGTTGTCTGCATTAATATGTTTATATTCAATAACTAGAAGGTTTTGAAGAATCATCGAAAAAGCTTTAAGTTTGCAATTTTATAAAAACACTCTCTAGTTTGAAGCAAGCACGAAGGGCTTGGCATGAAAAAGCTTCATTTATATCTTTTATCTGTTGGTTTTAAAAACTTTGAAGTTGCTCCCACTTTCTATGCTACTTTTATCCTCTATGATAAGTCATAGATAAATGTCTTACATCATCATTTACGTTGATGATATTATTATGATAGGTTCGAAGGACTCAGTTCTTCAATTCTTTAAGTCATTGCAGAAGCGTACATTTGATGTTAATGATTTTGGTGTTTCATATCATTATCTTTGCATTGAATTCAGAGTTGCATCGCAACGCGTTGTGAACGGTTTGCAACTCCACAATTGCAACTTTGCAACATTGCTACGTTCTCAACGTGTTGCTTTGCATGCTATTTTTTTGTAGTCTAAAAAATACCCAAAATTATATTTTCCTTAGGAGAGATAAGAAATTATTTAAAATCCTATCCGTAATGTCTAATACATGCAATGAAAAAGCATGGAGAATGAGGAAGAGATGAAAATCCATAAAAGTGTAGAGATTCATTTGTGTATGATTTTATGTACAGACCTAATCACCTTGAGATAGCCAGATATCTTGGATTTTCCATGTTCTCCTTCTAATCTAGTTTTATCCTTGGCCGTTGCTCCTCAAAGCCAAGGGTACTCTTCTATGATGATTAATCTTACTACTTAATACAAACATCACCGTGAATGTTGAATTATATAGGGATTAATCTAGACTCAATAATCTATAGACATAACTGTGAATGTTGAATTGTGTAGGGACTAATCTAGACTCAATAATCTATACTATATATGTCCATGTTTGTCCTATACTATACTATATAGGTTGAAAAGTGAAGCCTTAATTTCTGATCATAAGTTACTTTTCACATTATTATGATTCAATGGCTAGGACTCAATCCTAGAGAAGCACAAGATCTGATTGCTAATATTCAATCGCCCATAAAGCTATACTACAAAGTTAATTGAACCTACGAAAAGTAGTAATTAGGCCTTATGTGAGTTTTGCCAGAAAAATCAGCTTTTAAGGCTTACAAGAAGTTCATAAGCTTTGCTTTTGAGGGACTTGTTGTCTATATAAAGAAGGCTTATGAGCACACTTTAGTTATCAATCCTTGAACACACTCAAGGACAAGCTCTAGAGGTTTTGAGTTAGGAGGACCCTTGGAGGAGTTTATGCAGATTTGATGGAGATTTTGGCTCCCTTGGACCTTCCCTGCATCTTCTTCTTCACACTAACACAGTGTGCATGCTTATTTTTGGAAGTATAAGCTTCTTATTTTAGGGTTTCTTTGTGTGTTGCTGATGTATCATGTCTCTACCTACCACTTGAATGCTTGAAAGTTCAATAGCTGTTTCTCAACATCAAAGAATACCTTATTTCCGATTAGGGTTTGCTTGTTTTGCTGATTTTGATGGTTTAATCACTTCAATTTGTACATATTCTTTCTCACATAAGAACTCTTCTGTATGCTGCTTATATTCAGTTTTGTATCATTACACACATTGTATATTGACATTTTGCATTTTATTAGTGTGTAGTTAGCATTGAGCAGTGACTCGTTTGAAAAGTGTTTTCTCTCTATTTCTCTTGTCATTTATCTCATTAGGATCAAAGTGTTGGAAAGATGTTGATCAACTTGTGATTATTATTTGGACCACACTTCCAATTGCTGTGTACTTGGAAATACACACTAAGAGAATGTGCCAGGTGTAAGAGCAACAAATCAGCACCCAACAACAACAAATTAGCAAAGCACACAAGGGGAAGTGTGTGTAGGTAGGAGAGATTTGAGTACCACAAGTTGGCCATTTTTGTAGTCCAAGGTTGAACTCTCACTAAAATACAGAAAGAGCCAATTTTGGCGATAGATCTTTTCATCATAAATTTATTTATGCTTTATTATTATTTGTGCCAGCTTTTTGGGCTTATTTTCTTTTAATGTGTATGCTTTGATGAGTTTTAATCAGGTTTAACTTGATTGTGATGTATGGAACGTGAAAAGCTGTGGAAGTAGAAAATTAGGGTCTGATATTTGAAGGGCTAAATGTGGTAAGATGGTTGTATTATATACTATTTCATAGTTATCAATGAACACTTCAAGAATATGCAATAATAGTTTTTGAGCATGTTTCACCAAGTTTGATCCTTTGACCAAGGTTTATCCAAATTAGACTTTATTGGAAATCAAGATTTTTCGAACAATTTGACAATGTTATTCCAAACAACCAATGAAGCTAAAGAAAGAAAAACCTTGACTATGGTCATCCTAGATGTAGGTGCAAAAGTCTTATCATAATCAATTCCTTTCTTTTGTGTATATCCTTTGACTACTAACTTTGTTTTGTACCTGTCAATAGTACCATTAGCTTTACTTTGATCTTGAATATTCACTCGATGCCAATAGCTTTCTTTCCTTTTGGTAACTCACAAAGCTTCCAAGATTGATTCTTGTGAATGTAATTAATCTCCTCTTGCATTGCTTTCTTCTGTATAAAATTCTGTAATGCTTGTTAAATTCTTATAGGCTCATTCTCAACTCCAGTAGGAGCCAAATGTTATGAATGCCATTATCTTCTATAAGATTTACCTGACCTACTTGATCCTTTTGTTGATCTCTTCTTCTCTCCCTGAAGTTCTTGATTCAATTCTCTTGCATAGTTTGTGAAAACCACTTTGTCACCTTCCTAACAACTGGAGATACTACATCTCTTAGTTCTTTTTGTACTCTAGAAGGTTTTCCAACTTCAAGAAGTGGTTGCTCATCATGTGGATGAGTAATTGGAATCTCTAAAGGTTCAAAAAGAATACGAGATTAGATTATAGTCCGTGCGCATCAGGTTGTTTGGTTGGGCCTTTTGTCTCTTTTTTTTTTGGGGGGGGGGGGGGGGGGTTTCAACCCCTCCCTATAGTAGGATAGTTGTGAGCCCTAGGCTAGTTTATTGCCTTTGGGTGGATTACACCAGTTGCCTTCGGGCAGCCCTTTCCCAGTGTTGCCTTCGGGCAGTGTAAACCCTGCTTTGTGGGATACGGGGGGTCCCATGGGTACTATGCCCATTCGCTTGTACAGTCGTTCTTTTAATCAATTCAAGCAAAGGGAGATTAGGCTTTGGCCGAACTTGCGCTAAGGATTAGGTTGAAATTTAAATTCGGTTTCAGAAGACTGAGAGGGCTTATGTGGCTGAATACAAGAGTTCAAATTTGTTTCAAAAAAGGAAGAATTTGTTGATTTTATAAAATCTGATTTTTTTTTTTTTTTTTTGTCATCTAGCAGAATTCTGTTCTGGAAAGCTTTTAAGTTGTTTTCAGGGTATTCTGTACTTGAGTTGTCATGGCATTCAAATAACACTTGTTGCCTCAAGTTTTTATTATTTGGGACACAAGATTTACCTATGTAAAGCAAATATTAGTCTAGAGGTTATATTGAACATGTAGCTAGCATTTGTCTGCTGCTTTGTTTGTCTCTGCGTATCCTGGTTCTTTCGGCTCTCATTGGATCCATATGGTTATGTCTCCAGGATGGGTTTGGTGTTCATGGAAGGCCAAAATCAGATGTTGTTTTTCAGAGGAGCAAGACTGAAAAGAAATTGTTAAAATGACCAAAAAAATTAAGTTCCTTGTGGGGAATAAGAGTTGTATGCGTTACTCTCATCATCTGTTTTATTGGATATGGAATCACATGGTTGCCAAACTCACTATATTCTTGCTTTCTAACTAGCTAGTGTCCAAGCTTCTGTAGTTTTGGTTTTTGTGGGAATGCCTTATTGGTGTTAAAATTGGAATGATTTCAGGTTTCTGGAGCCATTGGAGGGGTCCTAGCTGCCAAAGAGTTGGTGCCACCATTATATAGGGAGAAACTCAGTGGTCCTCAATTACTGGTTGACCTCAATAGAGGCATCCTGAGTGAATTAATTCTTACATTTTTAATAACCTTTTCTGTCCTTACTGCCATATTCAAGGGACCAAAGAGCAAGTTCTTGAAAAATTGGATAATAACCTTTGCAACGATTCTTGTAATTTTTCTTGGAGCTGGATATACTGGACCTGGACTGAACCCAGCTCATGTAATTTTTGCACTCTGTCTCTCTGATTTTGCAAGGAAGTGTATAACTTATGTTCATATCTTTGTATTTGATGAGGAAAGGTTTACATTTTTTGAGGTATATGGCAGGCATTCGCTTGGGCATATATTGATGGCAAACACTCTGAGCTGGAACATCTGCTTGTCTATTGTGTTGCACCTCTTGCTGGATCTTTCTCTGCTGCCCTAATATTTCAGTTGCTGTTCGCAACAGGCAAGACAAAGGAGAAAACTGCTTAAAAGCAAAGTCTCTGAGTGTCCCATTTTTAGTTGGATATCTGATCAACCATTGTACATTTGGGACATTATAGTCATGCATGGAGATTGATCTGTCAGTGTTTGAGAGCTACAGGAAACTGATATGTAACATTCTTTGCATTTTATGTATCAACTTCTGTGTTTAACAACTTCAGCCAACCTGGTATCAAGTGTTTCTTAAGTTAGTTTTACTTTGTTAGGGAATATAGTCAAAGTACACAATGAAGCCATCCAATTAGTTCAAACTGTCCTAAGAGCGCGTCTTCATTGGTAATAAGCTTTTCATGCTTCATATGCACATGCTATTGTTTTGTTTGATGTCCTTTGCACTTGTGTTTGTAATGGGTAGTCATTCTGAACCATATTATCCAGGGTCATATGTGAATTCTGATTACCATGTTATATGTAAATTTTGGTTCATTTCCCTGACATCTTTGCATTTATGCGTGCTCATTACAAAAAGCATGCATGGTACATCAGCATATCAGTGAAAATGGTCACCCATGCACACTATCACAAGCAGCTGGTGTAGTACATGAATGTACAGGTGAAAATGCACAGAGTTGAAGGAGAGGAGAGCTTGCTCTGTGAGAGGAGAGTGCTTGCAGCATGAGAGGCTAGAGATGGTGCTTCTGGGCAGCGAGAAAATGCCAGCTGGGGAAAGTACAGAGACTTGGGTTTTGAGGTTGACTCTAAATTCTTGGATCAATTGATCATTAAGGGTTGAGAGGAGAGAGGAAGGAAAAGCCTTTCGTCCTGTCAACACTTGTTGTATAATTGCTCTATCCTGCTTGGACTTGGCTTGTTGCGGAAGAGCTTGTTTTTCCTTGTGATCACCTAAGGGGGCTGAATTGACAGGAGCTCATGATCAAAAGCTTTTTGGTCCCTTCAAATGTTTAGTCTGTTTGGATATACATTGAGTAGGACAGTTGAAAGTCCTTTGTACTCTAGTATCGTGTCTAGTATGGTGGGTATCTCAGTGCACTAGTTTCTTTGTGGAATTGGTTGGAACATGACTTGGTAACACTTGTTGGAAGATCACACATTAGTCTTCTTTGGAAGATAAAGCAGCAGATAGATTCTACCTTTTGTGGGGGTGGTTCTTTGGGTCTTCATTCTTGACTTGAAAAATTGAAAAATCGAACGGTGCAAATGGTTTTCGGAGGAAACTTTTGCAGGATTCAAGACTTGGCTCAGTTTCAAAGGAAGTAGGCTCCAAGGTTGGGTCCCTTTTTTGTTTTGTTGGTGGTAGGCTTGTTAATTGTCAGCCGTAGGCTATGGTATAGATGCCTCACAACTTTTTACTATGTTGTCCCTGGGATATTTGTCTACTACATTTCAGTGATATTTTCTTTAAGCTTAGTTCTCAAGCCCTAGGAGCACTTGTATATTCTTTTTGGGCATTTTCGGATCGTAAATCCGAGGTATTGTAGCCTCTTAAAGTACTTTTGACTTTAGGTAGACGTAATAGTCTGAACAAGAGTATTTTATAAAGTAGAAAGCACAATGGTAATCATTTAGTAAGGGCTAGCTCTTGCAATTGTGCATAGTGAGTTTATAAATCTGTGTTCAAGTTTATCCTTGTGTTTGTACACCTTTTACCTTTTACTTTCGTGCATGTGATAGTGGATTGTGATAGCCCATGCCCTTGTCAACTTTGTAAGAGTGTCTTTCTTGAGTTTCTTATGTGTTTTATTATGATAATTATTGTGGTTTGTGTCTTCATATGTTCTGTAGAGAGCTTAGGTACATGGATTCATATGTAAGAGAGATGCTTCATGTTTAAATGCAGCCCATCATGGTTAAAATGTACATCAGTTGGACATTAAAACTTCATATTTGAATAGTGACTTACATGAAGAAGTGTATGTTTTTCAGTCACGTGGTTTTGTGCAAAATGGCATGTAAACAAAGTGTGCAGGTTGAAAAAGGCATTATATGGTTTGGAACAAGCACCATGTGCTTGGTATGAAAAGATACATGCCTACTTGATTGCACATGGTTTTGAGAACAGTCCAATTGAGAGCACTTTATATGTTAAACGTGCAAATGATGTGCTTTTGATCATTGTCATTATTGTTCATTGGTCTTAATGAGAAGTATATTGCTGATTTTAAGGCTGATTTGCATGCCTCAGATGTCATATTTGAGGCATTTCTATCATTATTTGGGCATTCAATTTATGCAAGTTGATGGTGGAATAAGTCTATGTAAAAATAAAATATATTGGTACATTATTTCAATATTTTGGCCTTGAAGATTCCAAACCTACTACCACTCCTATGGAAACAAGTTTACGGTTGAGTCTTCATGATGTTGGAGATGCATTTGATGTTGTTCTCTATCAACGGGTTGGTGGATGCTTGATTTTCTTATGCATAACTCCACTTGATATTGAGTTTGTTGCCTCACATATTAGCCGGTTTATGCATTTCCTAGGTATAAAGCATTGACAGGTGGTTAAGCATATCTTTTGTTACTTGAGTGGAATTGGGCTACTTGGATTGTTTTATCCCAAGGGGGGATCATTAACATGAGATTTACATTCCTTTTCTGAGTTTGACGGGGCTAGTTGATGTGAGACTTGTGTATTCATTAGTGGTTTTTGCTTCATGCTTGGTAGCTCATGCATATCTTGGTTGAGCATGAAGTAGCCTACTCTAGCCTCTTTAAGTTGTGAGCCTGAGTATAGGGCCTTTTTCACAACAATTGTTGAGTGTGTTTGGCTCAGATGCCTTTTGGCTTATTTGGATGTTGGTCACTCTTGTGCTCCATCATGTTCACTAATAGTCAGAACCCATTCGGATTTGCAAGCAACATGTGTTCCATGCTCACACAAAGCACATTGAGATGCATTATCATTGTGTGAGGAAGAGGTCTTCTGCTCGAGAGGTCAATTTGGCATTTATGCCCATATAAGATAACATTGCAAATCTTTTCACGAAGGCTCTGCCTCGAGAGAAGTTTGAAGCTTTCTGTAAAGCTTTGGGCTTACTTCCTTTTGTGGATTGATCTTTTCTCGTATAGCTTAGCTCTTTCTTATACATGAGTGCCATGTTGATATATTTAGGTAGTGATGTGTGTGAACACACTAGGACGGCCGGGGCACTTTTTTCCCTCTTTAAGAGGTTTTTTTTCCTCGGCTTGTATATACGCCTATTGCCCTAATGAGCTACTTATCTTTGTATATTCTCTAGTAATACATTCAGTATTGTGTGTTTCGCTCCAACCTGCTTCTTCTTCCTTGTGTTGTTCGCGTGCTTCCGCAGAAGTCTAACTCCAACAATTGGTATCAGAGCAGGTCGTCGCTTCATCTAGGGCACCGTCGACACTCCTCGGTTTGCAGTCTCAGAATTGTACGAATTTTGGTGAGCATACTCGAGGTGTTTCTGAGCTCGTTTCGGCCTCCGAACGCACTATCGCAGTGCTTGTGCAGACTATTTGGTCTTTTTGTGCCAAAGGTATATACCACTTTCTGTTCGCCAGTTTAAGCGTCTCGAAGCTTGCTACATGTCTAGCAAAACTCGTCTTGGCAGTTCTGTTCAACTTTTTGAGATACAGTGAATTTTTTGCATCAAGGTATTTTAGTCACCGGCCATGGTTGAAAGCAGTGATGTATTCCATATGTTTGCTGTTGAGGATAAGTTGGATGGTATCAACTATCCATTATGGGCTTATATGATGCGACATGTATTGGTTGCAAAAGGATTGTGGAACATTGTGTAGGGTGTTGAAAGACGTCCTGTTACACCTGTAACAACAGGTACTACGAATACAGGTGCTGGAGCTAATGAAGATGGTGTCGAAGATGATATTGTGCAAATTCCTGTTCGTGCTTCTGTTTCTGCTGCACCTACTGCAGAGCAGATTCGTTGGGATGGCAGTGATGCCCAGACACATGCATTGATAGCTTTGTCTGTCAAACGTGCCATTATTCCTCACATTCGCTCTTGCAGAATAGCTAGGGATGCTTGGGATACACTAACCACATTGTACCAAGCTAAGAATGAGGCTCATGTTGCTTACCTCCGAAAACAGTTGGAGAGTGAGCACATGAATGAAGGTGATTTTATGGACAGTTTCCTAACAAAGATCAAAGATTTGAAGGAACAATTGATTTTTGCTCATGAGGTTATACCAGATAGCTCACTTGTGCAGACCGTTCTGAATGGTCTTCCTGATTCATATCAGAGTTTTGCTTCTACTCTTCGGTTGATGATGAAAGGCAATCCAAATGCCTTATCATTTGAGGAGTTAGTTTTTTGTTCTGTTGCAGGAAGATCAGTCCAGACAGAACAGGTCCATTATGCGTTTTGCAGATCAAGCTTTCCTGGCTAGTCAGAAGGGCATAGGAAAATGGAGCTCTTCTACTAATAAGCAGAAATCTGCAAATGCTACACATTCGAAGAACCAGGATAAAGATGAGAAGAAAGCAGAAAAGCAAAAATTGTTTTGCAAGTACTGTAAAGGAAATGATCATATCATAAAGAATTGTCGAAAACTGGCTGCAAAAGAGGCAAAGAAAAAGGAGGCTAGAATGGTTGTTGCAGAAGCCTCTACACCAAAAATAGAGTCTGCTAATTTTGTGCAGGAAGAAGAATGGGCGTTGACTACTGTTTGCAGTTTTGACCCATCTTCTCATGAGCAGTGCATGTCTGGAGTGGACTCAGATGTTTGGTACTTTGACAGTGGGGCGACCAAACATATTACCTCGCAGCGCAGTTTCTTCTCTTCACTCGAGTCTTCCCCTACAGGGAATACTGTCACATGCGCCAACAACTCCTCTTATCGTGTTATGGGGGTTGGTAAGATCATTCTGACTATTGCTGATAATAGTTCTTTCACCTTGTCAAATTCTCTATTTGTGCCAGGGATCAAGAAGAATCTGTTATCAGTTTCTGCATTAGCCAAGATTGGCTTGGTTGTGAAATTTGTTGATGATAGATGTACAGTTCATGATCTGTCAAATGGCGATGTTATTATTGCTTCTGGCATTTTATGTCGTGGGTTGTATAAGCTCATAGACTATGAAAGATCTGTGAATGATTCGACATGTACAGTTCATGATTCTCAGGCTATGTCAGATGCAAAGCTTTGGCATGCACGCTTTGGTCATCTCAATTTTGCTAGTTTGCTACGCCTGCAGAAATCTGATATGGTGTCTTCTTTGCCCAAGCTTGAGGCACTTGGAAAACATGTATGTGAAGGCTGTATTTTGGGCAAAATGCAGCGTTCCTCCTTTCCAAAAGATGGTTCAGTTCGGGCTATGCAGAAATTGCAGCTTGTACATAGTGATGTCTGTGGTCCTATGCAGACACCTTCTTTTGGAAACTATCTTTACTTTGTGACTTTCATTGATGATTTTTCCAGGCATGCATGGGTATATCCATTGAAGGCAAAGTCCGAAGTGTTTTTGTGCTTCAAACAGTTTTTGGTTTTGGTTGAAAATCTGTCAACATGTAAAATGGGCACCCTCCGTTCTGATCGAGGGGGGGAATATATGTCTTTTGATTTTAATGCATTTCTGGCTGATCGTGGGATAAAACGCCAGTGTACACTGCCGTATACACCTCAACAGAATGGAGTTGTTGAACGGAAGAACATGTCACTCATGGAGATGGCGAGGTGTATGGTCAAGAGTTAGGCTTTACCACAGAGTTTATGGCTTGAGGCTATCAATTGTGCAACATATGTACTTAATAGGTGTCCCACTAAAGCGTTGCAGTCTATCACTCCATATGAGGCTTGGCATGACCGCAAGCCATCTGTTACTTATCTGCGTGTTTTTGGTTGTTTTGCATATGCATTAGTGCCTGAACAACATCGCAATAATTGGATGATAAAGCAATAAAATGTATTTTTGTTGGGTACAATTTTGAAAGTAAAAGCTATCATCTGTATCATCCAGAGACTAAACGCATTCTGGTTAGCCGTGATGTTGTCTTTGTGGAAGATGCTATTCAACCATTGCTTTCATGTACTAAGGAGACATCTGTTAGTTCCAAAGACATGTATGATACTTTGATGCCTCTTTTTACAGGTGGACAGTCTAGTGCGGGTCCTAATGAGGCAACTTCTCAGCCTTTGCAGGTTTCATATGATGATGCAGATCATTCCATTTCTGATGCAGATTTACATGACGCGCTTCTTGATGAGAGAGCTGATATTGAGCAGGCAAAAACTATACCAAAATTGCTGGTGCAGACTTTGCGTGACAGCAAATTAGATGCACCTTTGACATATCGTACTCGTTCAGGCTCTCATAGTGCCACCTTTGCATCACATTGCTATGCTATGGCTGCGTCTAGTCTCTGTGATGAGAATGAGCCTGTTTCTTTTGATGAAGCACAAAATACAGAAAATTGGATGGTTGCTATGCAATCTGAATATGATGCTATAATGAAGAATGGTACATGGTCTTTATGTGACTTGCCTCCTGGCAAGAAGGCCATTGTCACTAAGTGGGTATACAAGCTGAAGCGTAAACCTGATGGTACAGTTGACAGGTATAAGGCTAGGCTTGTTGCAAAGGGTTATGCGCAGGAAAGGGGCATTGATTTCGATGAGACCTTTGCACCTACATGCCGTATGACTACTGTTCGGAGCATTTGTGAACTTGCAGCCCATCATGGTTGGAATGTACATCAGTTGGACATTAAAACAGCAGTTCTGAATGGTGACTTGCATGAAGAAGTGTATGTTTTCAGCCCCATGGTTTTGTGCAGAAAGCGCATGAAAACCAGGTGTGCAGGTTAAAGAAGGCATTATATGGTTTAAAGCAAGCACCACGTGCTTGGTATGAAAAGATACATGCCTATCTCATTGCACATGGTTTTGAGAACAATCCAACTGAAAGCACCTTATATGTTAAGCCTGCTAATGATGTGCTTCTGATCATTGTTGTCTATGTTGATGACATGCTGCTCACTGGTCCTATTGAGAAGCATATTTCTGATTTCAAGGCTGATTTGCATGCCTCATTTGAGATGTCTGATTTGGGGCATTAGCATCACTATTTGGGCATTCAGTTTATGCAAGTTGATGGTGGGATGGCTTTGTGTCAAATGAAATATATTGATACATTATTGCAGCGTTTTGGCCTTGAAGACTGTAAGCCTATTGCTACTCCTATGGAGACAGGTTTACATTTGAGCCTTCATGATGCTGGAGATGCATTTGATGTTCTTCTCTATCAACAGGCTGTTGGATGCTTGATTTATTTATGCATTACTCGGCCAGATATTCAGTTTGTTGTCTCACAGATGAGTAGGTTTATGCATTGCCCAGGGGTCACACATTGGAAGGCAGTTAAGCGCATCTTTCGCTACTTGAGTGGTACTCGGCTAATTGGGTTGTTTTATCCCAAGGGGGGATCACTACCGCCAGATTTGCATGCTTTTTCTGACTCAGATTGGGCTGGTTGCTATGACAGTCGTGTGTCCACAGTGGTTTTTGCTTCATGCTTGGTAGCTCATATATATCTTTGTTGAGCAAGAAGCAGCCTACTGTGGCCACTTCTAGTTGTGAGGCTGAGTATAGGGCAGCTTTCACAGCGACTGTTGAGTGTGTGTGGCTCAGACACCTTATGGCCTATTTGGGTGTTGGCCAATCTTCTGCCACCACCATCTTCACTGACAGTCAGAGCGCATTGGCAGTTGCGAGGAACCTTGTGTTCCATGCTCGCACTAAGCACATTGAGGTGCATTATCACTGTCAGGGAGAGGTTCTCTGTTGGGGAGATCAGCTTGGCATATGTGCCCACGCAGGAGAACATAGCAGACCTTTTCACGAAGGCTCTGCCTAGGGAGAAGTTTGAAGCTTTCCGCAAAGCTTTGGGCTTACTTCCTTTTGTGGAGTGATTTCCACATAACTTGGCACTTCCTTATACATGAGTGCCAGCTCCTTGTTCACCGCATCACTCCCAGGGGGGATTTGTTGATATATTTAGGTAGTGATGTGTGTGAACACACTAGGACCGTCGGGGCACTTTTTTCCCTCTTTAGGAGGTTTTTTTCCCTCGGCTTGTATATACGCCTATTGTCCTAATGGGCTACTTATCTTTGTACATTCTCTAGTACTACATTCAGTATTGTGTGTTGCACTCCAAGCTTCTTCTTCTTCATTGTGCTGTTTGCGTGCTTCCGCAGAAGTCTAACTTCAACATGCCAACTCTTTGTTCATCGCATCACTCCCAGGGGGCATTTGTTTATATATTTTGGTAGTGATGTGTGAACACACTTAGGACCGTCGAGTCACTTTTTCCCCTCTTTAGGAGGTTTTTCCCTTCGGCTTATGCCTATAACCCTAATGGATCATTTATCTTTATAGGCTCACTTGGTAATACATTCAATATTGTGTGTTTTGCTCCAAGCTTGTTTTTCTTCCTTGTGTTATTCGTATGCTTCCATAGACCTCAAATGCCAACATTTATATGGATGATTTGATAATAACAAGAAATGATGAAGGTGAAATAGCCAGGATCAAAGTAGAGCTTGGGTTTCAATTTAAAATTTCAGATTCAGGAGAAGTGACCTACATTCTTGGAATCGAGGCTACGAAGAGAAAAGATGGTGTTTATATTCTACAAGGAAAGAATATTTCAAATTTGTTGAAGAAATATGGCATTTTGCATTGGAAGAATATCAGTAATCCGATGGAACCCAATATGAAGTACAATGTTGAAGATGATGAATCTTTAGAAGATCCACTTATCTATAGGTCTTTGATTGGTTCTCTTATATATATAACTTTAGCAAGTTCGAATATTATATTCAATATAAGTATGTTGTCTCATTTTATTAATAAACCCACGAATGTACATATGCAAGCAGTTAAAAGGATCTTGAGATATTCAAAGGGTACATTAAACAAAGTTTTGAGCTATAAATATCATGAAGTTATTGATTTGAAAGCATATAGTGATGGAGATTGGGTTGGAAATAAGGATGAGAGAAGGATTACAAGTGGATATTTGATATTTGCTGGTAATAATTTGGTTTCATGGAGTTCTAAAAAATAGACTACAATAGCACTTTCAACCATGGAAGTTGAATAAAGGAGTCTTATAAATATAGCATGTGATATTATGTGGTATATGAAGCTTTATGAAGACACAAAGCTATCTACAACACATCCATTACTCTTGGGAGATAATGTAAGATCTTTGAAGTTTGCGTCTAATCCATCGTATCATGGAAGAACCAAACACATTGAAGTACATTATCATTATATCTGAGAGAAGGTGATGAATGAAGATATTGATATTTAGCATGTTGGAACTAAAGAGCAATTAACAAACATACTCATAAAAGCAGTGGATTCTCAGAAGCTCAAGCGAATCAAAGTTCTACTTGGAGTCAAAGCCTTGGATTTAGATCTTGAGGGGCGCAATGTTACATGAATACAAGCTCTAAAGTTGTTTTTAGGCTTGTGGTTCTTGTTAGTTACTAAAATTAGCATGTGGAGATGCATACATGTTTAAATTTAGAGCAAAAGTAGATAAAAGTAGGAAGGGAAGGAGATGTGTCTATCTTTAGAAAAGCTAGGCACTTCTATTGAGAGCCTCTTAAAAAAAAAGGGGGCTTCTCTTAGTGTGGCTAGTCAAATTCCATGATTATTGTTGTGCTATGAAGCTTAAAATTTGTATTATATAATAAGGATCATTTTTTCTATAAAATGTAATGATAAACCTCATGCAAATAGGCGTTTGTAAATCTAGCATTTGTCGAGTATCATGTATCCCATTAGAGACATATCTCTCTTCATACTTTCATATCTCAACCAATATGAGGTTTTTTTAGTATTTTAACTTGGAGGTGTTTCCTTATCTTAGATACTTTCATTTTATATAAAAAATTTGCATTAGTTTTGGACTTTTGCATCTGCTATACTTCAATCTTCGTGTCAAGCAATTATGCATATGTTGTTGTAGTAGGTCTTGACAAGGGTTTGATACCTTGATTTCAAACTACTAGTTTGTGAGCTATAATCAAGCTTTTTTGACGATTTATGTTTCTTAAGTATGCTAAAAAAATGTTATTTCATGCTATGTAATTGATTTTAACCAATTGTACTTAGAGAATTGCTTGTGATTAATTTTTTACGGTAAAAAATCTTTGTTTTCTTGAGGCAAGCTTGATCTTTGAAGTTTGGTAACATTTGTTTGATCTTTTGAAGATCTTGGGAGGTCTCATCATTTCTAGTTGCTTGCTTTGTATTGACAAGTAATCTTGTATGGACTTTCTATCTTCTTTAGAATCTACCCAATTAACACCATTATATCCTTTTACTTGCAATTCTTCATCACATTTACATAACAAATCATGATTGATCGTGTATTTGATGTATCTAAGCATCACTTTTGTTACTGCAAATGGATGAGTTGTGCAAGAAATTCAAGTACATAGAAAAAATCTAGTCATGTGATGGTAACATACATCAGACATGTTATGAGATGCCTATATAAAGTAAAATCTTGCAACTTCTCACCATTGTTTTCACTAATATTCATGTTTGTATCCATAGGTTGTGTAAGAGGCTTAGTCCCACTCATGTCAAACTTGTATAACACTTTCAAAGGGTATTTTCATTTGCATCAATTGGATACTTATTTCTCCATAAATTACTTGTATACCTAAGAAGTATTTTAAATCCACGAGGTGAAAGATCTAAAACTTGTATACAAGATTCCTTTTTATGTATCTGATGCATGCATAATCATTACCTAAAATGATAATATCATCTACATATATTCAAATGTATACCACCTTGTCTTTAGGTGTTTTCATATAAAATGATATATATTCAAAAAAGAAGGGAAGAAGTAAAGAGAAGAAGAGAATATGAGCAAGGTGCCACAATAATATTTTTCAAAGGAATAACCTTTTTTTTTAATATTGCATCATTGAACATATGGAAACCTTGTAAAATGCACTAGAGGAATCCTCTAGTTGCATATTCCCCCAAGAGTATATCAAAATGCTTGTAAAATAGTAGTTGCTTTAGGAATTTCTTGAAATTGTTGGTCACTTGTCTGAAAGTAACAAATCAAAGGCACATGTATATAAGTCACTTTATGAATCATTTGTAAAGATTTTTTCCATTTTGTAAAGACTAACTTCAAGAAATCTCATGACTCTTTCTTGCTTGTGTATCATCTTCTTTGTGAGCTTGTGTGTATGTTTGAGGCATATAATTTGCTGGGATGTTTTGCCTACCCCTTTCCCCACATTTTTCCACTATTATTATGTGTGTATGAAGCATAGGGAATCATTAGTTGAAGGTAGGTGATTCCCAACACTTGGTTTTTAGGTCCTAACTTAGCGTAATGTGTGTGTGAAGCATAGGGAATCATTAGTGAAGGTAGATGATTCCCAACACTTGGATTTTAGGTGCTAACTTTTCATAAAGTCATCCAATCAAGTCCAAAGAACTTTTGATCATTTAATGTGTGTGTATCAAAACACCACTATAGTGCACTGGTAGGATGTGTGAGAGCTAGCTAGTCTCACTTATCACTACTGCATGGAGCTCGAGAGTCTGACACAAACATTGTTGGCATTATATTCAAAGACGAGGACCTAATTCAAGGTGCCTATGTGATGGTTAAAGTGTCATTGTGGAGATAGTGTATGTGAAAAAGGAGTTCAAGATTGTGGAAAAGTCATCAATCACTTGCACTTGTTTTCTCATATACTTAGTGTGTGTGGGTGTAACAAGTTCTAGAAGTAGATTAGGACTAGGGAGATTAGGGTGTAAGACTTAGGACAAAATTTCATTTGAATGGATAAGGGCTTTCCAAATTCCAAAAAACCCAAAAATTTGATTTTCTCTATGGAATTGACCTTGGTTAGGTTCAAAAACCCAAAACGACATCTTAAACTAATTTGTAGAAGTGCAAGTGTCGTGAGAGAGCTACAAAGGACTTGTATTTCGGAAAATTCCAACCCTTGGTATAACCTACAAATAGTTAAGAGCTAAAATTTGGGCAAAAGGATCTTTGAGGTAAGCCTACATACTAGTATAATCACATTTGCGTACACATATGTATGTGGGGAGATACTACACAACTCAAGCATTGTGAGAGTTATTTTAGGTGAAACAATAAGATTTTTTTAAATCAAGCACATAGGGGGAAAGAAGAGAGCATAAGGAGCGGAAATATCAAGTCAAAAGTTGAAAATATATAGGAAAAGTCTAAGTATCACGATCGATTGAGTAAGGTATTGTGATACAAGATTCCCATGTGTCATCGATACCCTGGCAGCTCACCTCACTCCCAATCGTGTATCACTGATACTCGGCATATCATGTGTCACTCTTGGTCAAGTGTCATCACGTGATACTTATATATTGAGTATTGGGTGTCACCTTGTGTAGGTATAAGGTATCATCAATACCTCTAAGTATCTTCATGTGACCCGGAGTATTGTGTATCTTTTGACCTTGTGTGGTGAATCGTGAATTGTCCAAGTATCGTGTGTCATCGACACTCGTCTTGTATCATTGATATTTTGAATTGTATCATATACCATGACACGATGGTGTCATGCATCATTTTCCCTCGTGTGTCATGTGTCACCCATTTCAAGTATCATATTGTGGACTTGTGTGTCATGTGTCATTTAGCTCACAAGTATCGAGTATTGTACATTTTTGGGACAAGTCACATTTGGACTAGAAATGCTACTTGGGGGATCTAAAGAAAAAAAACCATCTAGATTCAAAATTCAAGATTCTAACATCCGAAACCTAGAGGCATTAAAGAACTTGAGACTAGAGATACTGAGAGGAAAACCAATTGTGAATGAACTTGAGATCATGACATGACTTAGGAAGTAGTAGTGCAATTTCCTCAGCCCATAGTGTAACCCAAAGAAGCCTACACTCCACTTATTTAGATACCTCTAGTGACTTAGAGAGTGAGCAAATGACTACTTCAGAAGACATGCATAGCTTTGTCTTCTGTACTGAAGTTATGTCCTTGATTGAGGGAGAATATAGGACTTCTCTGCAGTTTGTGTCTACTAATCTACAAGGAGTGCCTATAAATCTAGATTGAATTAATAGATCCATTGCTCAATTGAGAGATTTGAGTACCACAAAAGTCATTCAAAGACGAGCAATGAAATTTGAAGGTGGATTCTATGTGGATAGATGAAGTAATTTATACTTAGTAATTGACTAGCGTAAGAGGATCGATGACATTGGAGAGATTGAGGAACTGAGTAACTGTATAAATACGAGAAAGGGAGAGATAGTGACAATCCCTAGAGGGAAGCCAATTGTAGTAAACATCTTGAGAGGTGACAAAATTCCTCAAGATGGAAAACTGATGGACTTCTATCTAATTGTTGGCATTGACAAGTTATGGTAGGTAATTATGCCCAATCAAGAAGCAACATCCATTCTGCTACCATATATGAGTTGCACAATCCAAAAGACTCCTCAAGTTTCACTTACCTAGAACAAGACAAAAGAAGGTATTGGGAAGTGAAAAATGTAGAACATTCTAGATGCCAATATATAGGATTGCTAGTGTTTCCTCCTAGGGAACGAGAGACTTCATCTCACAACCCAGAGAGTCAACAACAAAGCCAAGGAAACCCTAACCTAGGGCAATAAAATTGGTAGAACATCCCTCAATGAAGACCTCATGTCCATTTTGCAATGCCAGACAATAGTACTATGCCAAACCCTCAAATGGCAGGTGAGACTACGAATAGACCACCCTTTCCTCAAAGGCCTCCACAAGGAAGAGGACAAGGTGTGTGTCTTGTAGTAAAACTTATCCCTTGACCACTAGATGAGGGTAGAATTCTGAGACCTTAGGTTGCGAAGTGCACGACGAATCACTATGATGGTTCTGGACATACTTATGATCACATGGTCGAGTTTAAACAAGTGTTGTGAGCTAAGCAAGTAGATGAATTATTCATTCAATATGAGGCATTTGAACTCACATTGCATGGAATAGCTTTGGCATGGTTCCAACCTTTGAATCCTCATGGATTTGACAATATTGAACAATTATTAGATGAGTTCATTGGTGAGCTTATCAAGAGAGGAATTAAGCATAATACCTCTAACAAGAAAATAACAATTCTGTAAAGCTAGTAGCTAGAAGTTTTAAACAATATGTTAATCAATGCTCAATAGTTGAGAGGCCTACCCGATAAAAAATGATCTCACTATTTTTGGATGGATTAACTAATGGAGGATTGAGAGCCTTAATGTATGTCAAACGACTCAACACTTTGGATGCTTGTCTCAAAAATTGCATATATTTGGAGGACAAATTAGCTAATGATTTGAAAATTCTTCAGACTCCATCCAAGTGTGAAGATGCATCTAGCAGTATCTACTCACTCTTATAATGTGGAAGAATTGTCTAAATTAGTTGCCAAAGAGCTTGGAGTGCAAAACCAACAAGGTTCAAAGTATAATCAAGCTCAACCTATGTAGATGCCGATGTTGAGATGATGTAGGTATTGTGAAGGCAATCATCCATCCCATTCTTGTGCAAGGGGAGGACCTGCCCAATCACGACATCCTTATGGAAGACAACCCATGTAGGGACAAAACTTTTATTGCCACATTGAGCACAAGTAAACCAATCATAAATTTGAGAATTATCTATATAATAGACAACCTCAACCTCAACCATATAGGCCATGCAATTATCCACCTAGAGAACAAGCTAGGGAGGCTACAAGGTATGCTCCTTACCAGGGGACTCCTATGGTTCAACAACCATATGAGTATCAGAGTTACCCTCAACCTCAACCTCTATTAGGACATAAACATCCGACCCTCAAAATGTGGTACCAGTGAAATATGCCCAACCAGACAAGAACCTGGAGAGAGATATAGCACTTGTAACTCCGTTGATGCCCAAAGTTATAAGTAATACATATCAATGATATGTGCAAACCCATCTCTTGGATTTTAAAGGAGCAATCTATAGTTGCATTGTCTTTAATAGAGGCTGAGCATAGAGCTCCAACCCCTTCTACTTGTGAAGCCATGTGTCTTAAGAAGCTCGTAGATGATTTTGATGTGCAGGATGATACAATTTGAATTCATGGAAACAATATTTCAAGCATTCACTTTGGCTAAAAATCCCATGTTGAGAATAGAAATTAATTCATTTTATGTTCATGTAGCTCATGAGGCATCTATACATGACATATTTTTTGTACATAATCATTTTAAAAATCTCTACAGAAACCATCATTCTTGGGAGAAAAAAAACATGTGTGTCATTCTAGCCCTAATTCTTGCATAACCTAGTTTGATGGATAGTCTAGATTGAGGTAGTGACTTTCCTAACCATTTAGCATCAAATTGAAGTGATTTATTGTTTTTAAGAATTTTTTTTAAGGTCTATACTTGTTTGGAGAAAAGTTCAATATTAGAACGAGCCATTTGTAATTCAATCTATAGGTGCTTGGAAAACCTAATTCTAGGAGAGATTCATTACACTTTTAAACTATGTTTGGGAGATAATTTCTCCATGTTTATATAAGATATCCATTAACATGTGAAATCAAGAAGGGAACTACAATAAAGGAATTCAAGTAAGGGAAGATGAAATCCTAACTCCTTTGTAGGAATTTATGGTAGATTTAGGCCAAAAGCTTGAGGAATTAAATCTTGAAGGTTCATAGTTAGTAGTTAGATTATGGGGAGAGGGTTATATGGAATTATGAGTGGTGATGATCCTCAAATCTATGTAGATTTGTTAAGTTCTAGAGAAGTTAACGAGACAAGCAAAGGAGTAGGAAGAGAGGAATAAGAAACTTATTTTCATGATTTCCCAAGTTATTTCCAACACCATGATATGCCATATTCAAACACTTAACAACATCAAGAAGGGATCAAATCAGCCTATCTCCAAATATACATTAAAGATCAAGGAGTTGAGAGATTCCTCGACATCCATAGGAATAGAAATTGAAGAAGAGGACATAGTGTCTTCTTCAATTAACGGGCTCAAAGATGAGCAAGAGATATGTACAGTGGAAGTAGTCAATGAGGTTGAGGCACAACCTAGTAGGGACTTCAAGCCAGATGCTTGGAACATCTCGAATGTGAAAGACAAGACAAATGTGTTGCAGCATGGAAAACACTTACTAGAAAGTAGTCAATGATACTAAGGCATAACCTATTATGGATTAGAAGCTAGATTCTAGGAGCATGTCGAATGTGAAAGACAAAAGAATGTTGTTGTAGTTTGGCGAACACTTACTATGAATTATTCAATGGAATTGTGTTAAAATTTATGGAATTATTGGATTTATTATATATTTGTTATTCTATTTCCCACATAATAGTGACTTGTCAAATGTAAAAGCATGTGAAAACGGCCACATTATGGTTGGAAAGTAGAGATATTTGTATTTTGATGAGAAAATGAAGGATGATGAGGACATCGACATCTTATAGTCACTTGAGATTATTTATTTTTCTGTAAAAAGAACCCTTGTTCTTGAAGGATCAATCCGTCATAAATATATTATTATTTTTGTAATATAGGCACATGTATATTTTTCTATATATAGATATACAAACCACCTTGTATGGAACTTTTTATGAGAATAGAAAATGACATTTCATTTTTCTATTTTATTTGTAAAGATAATATATTTTTGAATTAACGAAATTTGCCTATAGATACACACGCTTCAAGATATATATGAGAAAGCATGTGGGGGAAGATTGTACCTAGTAATTTACCTAGCTATCTCTTTCTACTCTATCAGTTTACTTTTCAAATTGATTTAAAGTTTTCTACATGAGTACATGTGAACACGCTCTCTTTCTCTCTCTATGCACTATCTCTTTCATGTGTCTACACACTACATAAACAAGTATCAAAGGATGTGTGCATATATCAAATGCCTTGCACACATGTATCTTCTCTACATCTTTTTGTTTTACCTACAGATTGCCAGTGATCTACTCATCTACAAAAAGATAAGCCAATGGCTAGAGCATTCATTCGATGATCCACAATCGCTCCCCACCAACCATCCCAAGCACTCCATGGCTCATGTCTAAGTTGAAAACCAAGGAATATACCTTATCATTACCTTCATCATCCTTGGTTTCCTTGGCTATGTGGCTTTGTAGCTTTGAAGCTATGTGGCTTTGTAGCTTTTTCGGCTATGTACAAGCCTCTTCAACCAATAGAGTAGCAACAAAGATGATCAATTTTGCCAAGAGTGGGATTTGAACCCACCACCTAGCCCACAAAGTGAGGTTTTTTTATGTACTACATGATGTGTATGTGATGACTTACTACATATAAATTACACTATTTAGTTTTACCAAAAACCACTCTCTACCTTTTTACATTCCCAAGGTTTACACTTCTTTCTTTTTGTAAGGTTGTCTTTTCCTTCTACATTCAACTAGTAGTTTCACATCTACTAAGAGTGGATCCACATACTTCAACACAATACTCTAGAGACCAACCTCTACCCTACGTATCCTTATGGAAATAGCTTGGGTTATTATGGTTATGAACTCCAAGATTCCTAACAAGAAATCAAAGAAGGATATTTATAATTTCAACAATTGTAAGAACAAGAATTTTCGAGTGGTGAAGGGACTTATTGAACCTCAAATGGATGGTCCAAATTTAAAAGTTGGTTCCAAATCTTCCAATTTTGAAAATTTGATCAGGATGTTCAAGTTTTTCTTTATTGGCTTTCATAATTTGATCATTCCTATCCGGATGAATCCTATTTAAAGCTTGAAGAAGTTGTGTTTTCAAGTAGTGATCTTGTGGGTAAAGCACAAGGTGGAATGTTTTGTGACATAGCATGGAGTGACCTACAACATAGGAATCATTTCAAGAGAAGGTGAAATAATCTTTTATAACCGCTCAATTTTAGTTACATGGTAGAAGATCTTGGACAACATTTACACGTAAAGAAGGTGATAAGGTTTCATCCTATACAGAATGATTTTAGCGATGTCCGCTTCTTACTTACATGCTTGAAGAGTTCCCAAAGATACATTATAACAAAAATATGAAGATGTTTTAGATATGGGAATTCAAGCAAAACTTAATAGCCTATGTCCTATAAGATTACATGAATCAATTTATTTTCCACATGATGTTGCGAAGGAATTCAACTCCATTGCAAAATGGTACCCTACCAACAATAATAACTTTCCTCAAAAAAATGACCCTTTCAAAAAACTCCTTTCACTTTCTCATAATGTACACTTGGAGTACCTAATACAAAAAATTCCATTACCCCATTTTTTCCAAAATATCAATAACCGGACCCACAAACCATTACTATGGATGCACAATGCAAGAAATTATAACCCTAATTAGTGCCATTTTCTAGTGATGGAAGGTACCCTTCTTGGACATGTGATGCCTGTAAAAGGTATGGACCCTAACCTAGATAAAATCATGGCCATATCAAAACTACCTAAGCCTAGGACACCAAAAGAAGTGAAAAGTTTTTCTGTTCATATTGGTTACCAAAAAATATTCATTAAGATGTATGCAGACATAGTTAGATCATTGCCTAGGCTCACAGGTAAGGAAGCTATCCCATTCAAGTGGGATAATGAAGAGGAAATTGCTTATCACGCTTTGAGATCCAAGCTCATGGCCTTGTCAATCCTTCTCTCATCTGATTGGTCTAAAGTTTTCCATGTTCATGTAGATGCGAGTGCCTATGCAATGGGGTCAGTTCTCACACAAGATACTGAGGAGTATAAATTAGATAGACAATGTTGATTTATTCAGGTAGTGATGTGTGTGAACACCCTAGGACCACCGGGGTTCTTTTTTCCCTCTTTAGGAGGGTTTTTTCCCCAGCTTGCATATATGCCTATTGCCCTAATGGGCTACTTATCTTTGTATATTCTCTAGTAATACATTTGGTATTGTGTGTTGTGCTCCAAGCTTCTTCTTCTTCCTTGTGTTGTTTGCATGCTTCCGCAGATGTCTAACTCCAACGATTGGTAACAGATTCGTCTAGAGCATCATCTACACCCCTCCAGTTGCAATCTCAGGTTCGCATGAAATTCTGTGAGCATACTGAAGGTGTTTCAGAGATCAAAACGGCTTCGCTTTGTCGTGCTAAAATTGCAATCTAAGCTCGTTTCGGCCTCCGAATGCACTATCACAGCACTTGCGTAGGCTATTTTGTCTTTTTGTGCCAAAGGTATATACCTCTTTCTGTTCGCCAGTATAAGCGTCTCAAAGTCTGCCACAAGTTTAGCAAAACTCGTCTGGGCAGTTCCATTCAACTTTTTGAGATACAATCAATTTTTTGCATCAAGGTATTTTAGTCACCGGCCATGGTTGAAAGTAGTGATGTATTTTGTATGTTGGCTATTGAGGATAAGTTGGATGGTACCAACTACCCGTTGTGGGCTTATATGATGCGACATGTATTGGTTGCAAAAGGACTATGGAACATTGTGCAGGGTGTTGAAAAACATCCTATCACATTAGCAATTGTTACAATGATGATATTCTACATATTCCTATTCGTGTTGTGGTTTTTGCTGCACCTATTATAGAGAAAATTCATTGGGATGGCAGAGATGTCAAGGCACATGCATTGATAGCTTTGTCTATCAAATGTGCCATTATTCCACATATTCGCTCTTACAGAACAGCTAAGGATGCTTGGGATACACTTACCACATTGTACCAAGCTAGGAATGAGGCTCATGTTTCTTACCTCTAAAAACAGTTGGAGAGTGAGCACATGAATGGAGATGATTCTATAGACAATTTTCTAACAAAGATCTGCAAAGACTTGAAGGAACAATTGATTTCTGCTGATGAGGTTATACCAGATAGCTCACATGTGCAGATCCTTCTGAATGGTCTTCTTGATTCATATCAGAGTTTTGCTTCTACTCTTTGATTGATGATGAAAGGCAATCCAAATGCCTTGTCATTTGAGGATTTAGTCTCTGTTCTGTTGCAAGAAGATCAATCCAGGCATAACAGGTCCACATGTGTGTTGCAGATCAAGCTTTTTTGGCTAGTCAGAAGGGCAAAGGAAAATGGAGCTCTTCAACTAGTAAGCAAAAATCTGCTAATTTTGCACAATCGAAGAGGGAAGGCAAAGATGAAAAGAAATAACAAAACCAGAAATTATTTTGCAAGTACTATAAAGGAAATGGTCATATCATAAAGAACTGTCCAAAACTGGCTGCTAAAGAGGCAAAGAACAAAGAGGCTGGAATGGTTGTTGCAGAAGCCTCTACACCAAAATTAGAGTCTGCTAATCTTGCGTAGGAAGAAGAATGGGTGTTTACTGCTGTTTGCAGTTTTGACCCATCTTTTCATGAGCAGTGCATGTCTGCAGTAGACTCAGATGTTTGGTACTTTGATAGTGGGGCGACCAAACATATTACCTCGCAGCACAATTTCTTCTCCACTCGAGCCTACCCCTACAGGGAATATTGTTACATGCACCAACAACTCCTCTTATCCTGTTATGGAAGTTGGTAAGATCATTTTGACTATTGTTGATGGTAGTTCTTTCAATTTGTCAGATGCTTTGTTTGTGCCAGGGATAAAAAAAATATCCGTTATTAGTTTCTATATTAGCCAAGATTCGCTTCGTTGTGAAATTTGTTGATGACAGCCATACAGTTCATGATCTATCAAATGGGGATGTGATTATTGCTTCTGGCATTTTATGTCATGGGCTATATAAGCTCATAGACTATGAAAGATATGTAAATGATTTGGCATGTGTAGTGCATGATTCTCATGCTATGTCAGATGCAAAGCTTTGGAATGTGGCTTTGGTCATCTTAATTTTGCTAGTTTGATATGCCTATAGAAATCTGAAATGGTGTCCTCTTTGCCCAAACTTGAGGCACCCGGAAAACATGTTTGTGAAGGTTGTATTTTGGGCAAAATGGAGTGTTCTTCCTTTCCAAAAGATGGTTCAGTTCTAGCTACTCAAAAATTGTAGCTTGTACATAGTGATGTATGTGGTCCTATGCAAACACCTTCTTTTGGAAATTATCTTTACTTCATGACTTTTGCCGATGATTTTTCCAGGCAGGCATAGTTATATCTATTGAAGGCAAAGTCCAAAGTGTTCATGTGCTTCAAACAGCTTTTGGTTTTGGCTGAAAATATGTCAGCATGTAAAATGGGCACCCTCCGTTCTGATCGAGATGGGTATATATGTCTTCTGATTTTAATGCATTTCTGGCTGAACATGGGATAAAACACCAGTGTATAGTGTCGTATACACCTCATTGAAATGGAGTTGTTGAAGGAAAGAACAGGTCACTCATGGAGATGGCGAGGTGTATGGTCAAGAGTCAGGCTTTACCACATAGTTTCTAGCTTGAGGTTGTCATGTGTGCAACATATGTACTTAACATCTGACCCACTAAAGCACTATAGTCTATCACTCCATATGACGCTTGGCATGATCGCAATCCATCTGTTGCTCATCTACATGTTTTTGGTTGTTTGGCATCTGCATTAGTGCCTGAACAACATCGAACAAAATTGGATGATAAAGCAGTAAAATGTATTTTTGTTGGGCACAGTTCTGAAAGTAAAGGGTATCGTTTGTATCATCCACAGACTAAATGCATTCTTGTTAGCCGTGATGTTGTTTTTGTGGAAGATGCTATTTAGCCATTCCTTTCATGTACTAAGGAGACATATGTTAGCTCCAAAGATACGTATGGTACTTTGTTGCCTCTTTTTACAGTTGCACAGCGTAGTGCTCGTCCTAATGAGGCAACTTCTTAGCCTTTGCAGGTTTCATATGATGATGCAGATCATCCCATTTCTCATGTAGATCTACATGGTGCACTTGTTGATGAGAGAGCTGACATTGAGGAGGCAAAAGCTATGCCAAAATGGCTCGTGCTGACTTTGTGTGATAACAAATTAGATGCACAACTGTCATATTGTACTCGATCAGGCTCTCATAGTGCCTATTTTGCATCAGATTGCTATGCTATGGTTGCATCTAGTCTGTGATGAGAATGAGGCTGTTTCATTTGACGAAGCACAAAATTCAAAAAAATGGATGGCTATTATGCAATCTCAATATGATGCTATAATGAAGAACGGTACTTGGTCTTTATGTGACTTGCCTCCTAGCAAGAAGGCCATTGGCACTAAGTGGGTTTACAAGCTGAAGCATAAGCCTGATGGAACAGTTGATAGGTATAAGCCTAGGCTTGTTGCAATTATGCACAGGAAAGAGGCATTGATTTTGATGAGACCTTTGCACCTACATGTCGTATGACTACTAATCGGAGCATCTGTGCACTTGCAGCCCATGATGGTTGGAATGTACATCAGTTGGACATTAAAACTGCATTTTTGAATGGTGACTTGCATGAAGAAGTGTATGTTTTTCAGCCCCATCCATGGCAATGTGTAGAAAGGGCATGGTGTGTAGGTTAAAGAAGGCATTATATGGCTTAAAGCAAGCACCACGTGCTTGGCATGAGAAGATACATGCCTATCTGATTGCACATGGTTTTGAGAACAATCCGACTGAAAGCACCTTATATGTTAAGTGTGCTAATGATGGGCTTCTGATCATTGTTGTCTATGTTGAAGACATGCTGCTCACTGGTCCTATTGAGAAGCATATTGTTGATTTTAAGGCTGATTTGCATGCTTCATTTGAGATGTCTGATTTGGGGCATTTGCATCACTATTTGGGCATTTAGTTTATCCAAGTTGATGATGGAATGGCTTTGTGTCAGACGAAATATATTGACACATTATTACAGTGTTTTGGCCTTGAAGAGTGTAAGCCTATTGCCACTCCTATGGAGATAGGTTTACGATTGAGTCTTCATGATGTTGGAGATGCATTTGATGTTGTCCTCTATCAGAAGGCTCTTGGATGCCTGATTTACTTATGCATTACTTGGCCAGATATTCAGTTTGTTGTCTCAAAGATGAGCAAGTTTATGCATTGCCCAAGAGTCAAGCATTGGCAGGCGGTTAAGAGCATCTTTCGCTACTTGAGTGGTACCCAGCTACTTGGTTTGTTTTATCCCAAGGGGGGATCACTACCACCAGATTTGCATGCTTTTTCTGACTCTGATTGGGCTTGTTGCTATGACACTCGTGTGTCCACTAGTGGCTTTTGCTTCATGCTTGGTAGCTCATGTATATCTTGGTTGAGCAAGAAGCAGCCTACTGTGGCCACTTCGAGTTGTGAGGCTGAGTATAGGGAAGCTTTCACAACCACTATTGAGTGTGTGTGGCTCAGATGCCTTATGGTTGATTTGAGTGTTGGTCAGACTTTTGCCACCACCATCTTCACTGATAGTCAGAGCGCATTGGTAGTTGCAAGGAACCCTGTGTTCCATGCTCGCACTAAGCACATTGAGGTGCATTATCATTATGTCAGGGAGAGGTTCTCTGTTGGGGAGATCAGCTTGGCATATGTGCCCATGCAGGAGAACATTGCAGACCTTTTCACGAAGGCTCTCCCTAGGGAGAAGTTTGAAGCTTTTTGCAAAGCTTTGGGCTTCCACAAACATCTAACTCCAACATACACTTCCAATTTGCAAGTCAATTTTTGACCAAGCCCAAGAAGAACTATAGTACAACTGAGAGTGAAGCATTGACAATGGTGTTTTCCAAGAAGCAAATAATGTATGGAGGTGGCTTTTATTGTTTCAAGAGTTTTATTTCAATGTAGTGCATAGACCAAGCAAGGAAAATGTTATGTTTGATCATCTATCTTGGGTTAGTCTAAAGAACTAGGCCATTGGAGTGGAAGACAAATTCCCTGATCTTAAGCTATTCAGAGTAGGCCTTTTACATTTATCGAGGGTAAATTATACAAATATGGTAGAGACAATTTACCTAGGAAATACATGGAAGAAGAGGAGGCAAGGCAAATTATCAAGATGACATATGAAGGACTAGGTGGTGGGCACCTCCCTAGCCATATTATGAGACATAGAATCCTAGATGTTGGTTCATGGTGGCCAACATTATTTAGAGATGTAATGGGCTCAGGCATGTGATGTCTATCATAGATGTAGTCCAAAAACCACAAAGCAAAAACAACATCTATTGGTTGTCTCCCATCATGAAAACCATTTGAGAAGTGGGGGTTAGGTTTTATAGGCATTATCTATCCTCCATCCTTTCCAAGATAGGATAAGTATTTTCTAGTCGACACTGACTATGCAACAAAGTGGGTTGAAGCTATTGCTTCTCCAAATTACATAGCCCAAATAGTTGGTGATTTCTTGTACAATAATTTTTTTTTTCCAAGTTTGTTTGTCTACTAGAAATCTGCACTAATCAAAGAACAGACTTTGATAATAAAGTTTTGTATGAAGTTTTTAACAAGTACAAGGTTCTCCATCGTACTTCAAGTGCATATTATCCAAGGGCTAATGGATAGGAGAGTCCACAAATGAAGTATTGAAAGCTCTTATGAGGAGAGAATGTATGTTAAAGCCCACTACCTAGGGCAATGCTTATTTAGGCGCACTATGGGCCTAGGTTGGCATCCAAGGAAGCCACAAACCACTCCCCCTTTCAATTGGTCTATGGATTAATTCCTATAGAGCCTTTTGAGCTTTTACATGGCTCTCCCTGAACAGAATATGTGCATGCAAGAAAGGATCTTGGGGTGTCTACTAGACTGTAAGCACTCAATAAATTGGAGGAAATTTGACTAGATGCAACAAAATAGTTGGGGGAGACACAACACAAAAGGAAGGAAGGTCATGATAAAAAATAATGGAAAAACAAATTGGCATGCTTTTTCTCTTACATAGACCCCAATTACAGTCACAAATGTGAGGCAAGTGGCTTCCTCATTGGAAAGGATCGTACAAAATTAGAGAAATGCTACAGTGGGGCATGGTGCAATTAGAGAATTTGGCTGACAAGACACTACCACTATTCAACATCTTCAGGATCAACACCTATCATCATCAACAAAATTTAATCTCTTTTGGATCACAACTGACACTTTGCTCAATCTATCCAAGTTATACATAACTCTTCTCATGCGCTTTTGCATTAAGTTTTTCCATTATCATTGGATTTTATGCATTTTTTTGAAATATTTTTGTAATTAGGATGTGACGCCATTGCCCAATTCATGAAAAACTTGCTAGAAATTTTTAGTTTTTTTTTTAATTTTTAGGATTTTTTGGTATCCTTTTTTGTCTCTTAATGCAATTCTTTTTTATAATTTAGAGGTGAAAATGGATGTTCTCTAGTATTTGAGTGGCAAAATGCATGATGAGAATATATTCTAATTTTTAAGTTTTTCTTGGCATGTTTTTGGAGGTAAACAACATGAGCCTCATTCCTTGCCTAGTATAAAGTGGTAAGTGTATCCCAAGCATCCTTTGTTGTTTTGCAAGAACGACTACGAGGAATAATGGCATGTTTGATAGATAAGGCTATCAATGCATCATGCTAGAGCATCTCTATCATCGCGACGAAGTTTCTTTGTAGTAGGTGCAGCATGAACCACAACACGAACATGAACCTGAAGAATATCACCATCTTCAACACCATCTGCATCACCTTCAATAACTATATTTGCAAGCGTAATAGGACGTTTTTCAACACCCTATAGAATATTCCAGAGTCCTTTTGCAACCAATACATGACGCATCATATAAGCCCATAATGGGTAATTGGTACCATCCAGCTTATCCCTAACAACCAACATACAGAATACATCATTGCTTTTAACCATGGCCATTGACTTAAATACCCTAATGCAGAAAAATGACTGTAGCAAACTTTGAGGCACTTATACTAGTGAACCAAAACTGGTATATATCTTTGGCACAAAAAGATGAAGTAACCTACACAAGCACTATGATAGTGCATTCGAAGGCCAAAACTAGCTCAGATCACGATTTCAACGCCACTAACATGCGATTCTCAAATTGTGATCGGAGGGGTGTCAATGATGCCCCAGATGAAGTGATGACCTGCTTTGATACCAATTGATGGAGTTTGGGGTTTGCAGAAGCTCACGAATAGCACAAGGATGAAGAAGAAGCTTGGAGCACAACACACAAATATTGAATGTATTACCAAGAGAATGTACGAAGATAAGTGGCATGTTAGGGTTATAGGCGTATATACATGCCGGGGGAAAAAACCTCTTGAAGAGGGAAAAAAGTGCCTCGGTGGTCCTAGTGTGTTCACACATATCACTACCTAAATATATCAACAAAAGGTAGGAAGTGAAGAGAATATGCAAGAACTTATGTGTGGCCCTCCATTTAAAATTTTATTTTCCATAAATTCACCACATGAAAAAATAGGGAATCTTTGATCTTTACATGAGAAGGTCCTTGGGACAAAAACCGAGGCATCAAGATACACAAGTAGTTGGGATGTGAAGCAACATACATAAGAGGAATCGAAATTAACAAAGAATTATTCTGGGAGATATACCAAGCAAGCAGGAACATACACTACATTGTCAGAGAAAGAGAGAGCAAGACACACACACACACACACTTAAATAGTGCATCGAGAGAGAGAGAGAGATAGAGAGACGAAGTGTGCAAACAGAGAGACAAAGTATGTAATGAAACAGAAAAATTTTGTAGAGAGAGTGCATAGAGCAAAAAAAGTGTGACATAGTATCATCAAGGAGGTGTGGTAGGTGGGCATTAGAAGTGACCAAGACTTCAACCTTAATGGAATCTTGAGTGCAAAAAGTGCACAAGAGCAAGCTACTAGAGAAGGTGGCGGAATATCATAGAGGTTGAATGCAAAAATGATTGTGGTATTTTGTTGTACTTGTCTTCTTTGTCTTGCTCTAGATATAGTTATTTTAATCTTTTATGCGAATCAAGACACATAGGCTTTTGGCACAACTTGTATTTCTTCTTCTTCTCTATCTTTCTCCTACAAACACTCAAGCTCCTTTCAACTAAAGAATCCCCCAACACACTACTTTCCCTTTCATGCACAAAAAAGCTTATGCACATGCTTTTGTGCATCTACAAATTTTTTTAGAAAATAGGGCAGGCTTGAGATGCGCATTACAAAAATTCTTTAATTTAGTTTGTGTAGTAAAATTATTTCATAAATAAAAGTACATATACATTCTTTCATGAAGTCAAATGAGTTGTTTATATATGCATGCAAGTGCTTAAGCTCCTTGATTTTCTTTCAATACATATGGGTTTGCCTATTCATATCTTGAATACTAAATTCAATTAACATCTTATGTCCCCTTGGACAATATAAAAGGTTTAAATCTCTTCCTATGCTTTGGTTATGAATTGTATGCAAAGATAATGAAAACTTTGGCAAAAAAGTATTGAAATCAACATAATTTGAATAGTAATTAGCTTGATCACAAACTATGTCCTTCCTTTGATCCATGGAGAGCCATCCTTCATCCTCATGCTCACATTCTTACTTTGTGATGCTCCAAAGATGCTTGACGTTACACTCTTGCCAAAAAAAATGGAAGTAGGTTTTGTATTCTCAGTGAGAGAGATGTACCTAGTGCACCTCTCATTTACTCTTTAAAGTTAGATATTTTATATGGTTCCGAGTTTGTAAAGGAGATGTATCTTTTGTATAGTTATGAATTTAATCATTTTATGCATAATCATAGAACATCATATGTATATATTGACAATGATAATATGATTAAGCAGGACTTTCCATTATTATTTTTTGCAAAATTCTATTATGAAAGGTTTTAAAGAATTGATGTTTGAATTTAGAGATGTTTTTCCTAGTGATCTATCAAGAAGACCACCACCAGAGAGATAGGATATTGACCATGCCATTGATCTAGTTATTAACACTAACCCTATTTGTAAACCACCTTAAAGACTTACTATCTCAAAATACAAATAGAGAAGAAAATAGAGGGCTATCTAGGAAAAGGCTTCATTAGATTTGGTAACTCACCGTGTGCATCGCCAATGCTCCTTGTGAAGAAAAAAGATGGTTATATGAGACTATATTGATTATAGGACCTTAAATAAGGTGTAGAATATAGAATGTTTCCAACGCCTTTATTAGACTTATTTGATCACTTACATCAAGCTTGTTAATTTACCAAGCTTGATTTAAGGTGGGGATATCATCATATTAGGAGTAGGGTCAAGGATATTCCCAAGAAATCACCTTTAGGACTAGATATGGGCATTATGAGTTTAAGGTGATGTCGTTCACTCTCACCAAGGCTCCTAATACCTTCATGAAGCTCATATATAGTGTTTTATGACCATATCTAGGATAATTTATTGCCAATTCTCTAGATAATATTATGATCTATAGTAGATCAGATGAAGAACACTTGGAACACTTATGTAAAGTATTTCAAGTGTTATAGGAAAATTCCCTCTTTTCTAGAGAGTCAAAGTATGATTTTTTCAAAATAGAAGTTAGGTATCTTGGATCATATTGTATCTTAGCATGGAATCCAGATGGATCTTCACAAAATATGGGATATTATGGAATGGCCATATCCCAAAAACCTAGAAGAGTTACATATCTCCTTAAATTTGTTAGGATTTTATCTAGGATTCATGAGAAATTATGCCAATATAGTTGTCCCAATGATGGAACAACTAAAGGGGAAGGAAAAACCTTTCATTGAGGAGGTTTGCTGAAGCAAAGTATGGAAGAAATGAAAGTAGTAGTTGCTACAACTCTATTTTTGCATATAATGGATGCCAAGAAACCTTCTCTCATTGAGACTAACACGAGTGATTTTGCTATACATGCTCAAAAGAAACACTTAGTCTATGAGCAAAAGTTTTAGCAATGGTTCATGCTTTGAAAAAGTGGAATCTTTATTTATATGGTGCTAAAGTCAAAATCTTTTCTGATAAAGAGAACATTAAGTAGCTCGTTTATCAAACATATCTTAAAGGTCATGAGGCTGGATGTACAAATTCCCTTCATTAATTTGATTGTGAGCTTATGTTATTAGAAACAATGCCAAATGTGCTCTAAAACCCTAATTTATTACAAACCCTAAACTATTGTTCCCCATTTCTCAAGAATGGTTTGATCAAAGATGGTATCCCATTATTATTTCATATTCATAAAGTACTCATCAAGAGCTTTCTATCTGTATATAACAACTCACCATCCGGCCAAAATAAGAGCCTCAAATAAAAAACCCTATTCTTAGTTTCTGAAAGTGTTTTTCTCACAATAGGTTATATTTTTATGAAGGGTTGAGATTAAAGCATTAAAAATCATATGATCTAAGGGTTGCGATTTAATAATCCACAATTAACCCTTAGAAAAAAAAGCCTCCAAAACTTAATCTTTGGAATCTTATCTTGATTTGGGGTGGATTTCCAGATAACTTTAATTTTGGGCTTAAAGTCTATAAGTTGATCCATATTGGCTGCACAAATTGATCATGAACTTATACTCTAGTCCTAATAGGGTGAGATGCTACATGTTTGAAGTCTTGTAAGTATTGTGGAGGAGGTTTGCTTTTGTCCACTTCTTCTTTACACACATATGTGTATGTACATTTTGATTTCAGTGAGTTCTTGCATACTTTTGTTGTTGTACCACATTTTTAAGCCTACTACCTAAAGAGGCAAAGATCTTACAACTGCTTATATCATATAAGAACCCAATTTTTGTTAGGGTTGCAGATTTTGACACTATCTCACATCACATAAGTTGAATTTTCCATATTGAAATTATTATATTCAAAAAAGTAGCACACATTCATATTCTTTAATTCTTAGGCACAATTCTCTCTAATTTTTGTACCTAGATCCATTCTATATTCAGGATTTATCCAAATTTTGTACATACATAGACAAAATAGTTATGGGTTATGGTTAAAAATCTATAAGCATCTAAATTGGGCACCCTCTGATCTAATCACAGGGGGAAATACACGTCTTCATATTTTAATGCATTTCTAGCTAATCATTGTCGTGAATATTTGTATCTTCATGGTGATTGTCCCATTGTCTAAAATCATGGAGATTCTCATATATTGTATCTAGCCTTCCAATAAGTACTTGGTTGAGAAGAGTGTGGGATGTTTATGCTTGTCTATTATCAATATGGAAGGGAAGCCATATTGACATGCTTCAAGGAAGGAATTGAATGTAAGATAGATTGATTACAACAGGATACTACTCTTCATGATGCTATGAGAAAAAGCTTGAATAGGATTTGAGAACTCATCTGTAAGAGATGTTTTCACCATGTCATGTAATCGATGGACACTGGTTTGAAGAAAACAAAAGTAGAAGATGGGGGAACACTATGGTCCTTAGCTTCTAAATATGAAGCTTGAAGCCACATGATATTTTTTATTTGTCAAAATGTGAATTGTTGTTAGCTAAGGATATACTTCATCTCTCATTGTGTGTGGGTTATTGTTCTTCAATTTTTCTCTATTGGGTAAGCTAAAAAAGGAAAGAGAGGAACATGTACAACACTTGGCATGGACAATTTACAATGGAAAAAGGAGAAAAAAGGAAGGCCGATTGTGAAAGTGGGGGGCTTTCTCACAGCCACAGATGCGCATCAACATGTCAATCCTTTGTGATCCCATCACGACTTTGATCTTTATATTTGAAATTTTACTCCCACACATTCGTATGAAACTTTTGCCACTAAAAAGAAAGCATGAATCCCCATATTATGCTTAGGCTCCCACTCGTAATTTTTTTAGCATCTCCATGCACACAAAAAACACCCCACATGTAGGGCCAAATCCATACAACAATGTGGGATAAAACATCAATGTACAATGCCCAATGAATCTCAACAAAATGGAGTTGTTGAAACAAAGAAGAAATCTCTCATGGAAATGAGGAGGTGTATGGTCAAAAGTCAGGCTTTACCACATAGCTTCTTGCTTGAAGCTATTATGTGTCCATCATATGTACTTAATAGGTGTCCCACCAATGCACTACAATCAATCACTCCATATAAGGTTTGGCATTGTTGCAAGCCATTTGTTTGTCATGTGTGTGTCCTTGGTTGTCTAGCATAAATTTGGATGATAAAGTAGTGAAATGTATTGTTTTTGGGTACAATTATGAAACCAAAGGGCATCGTTTGTATCATCCAGAGACTAAATGCATTCTTGTTAGCTGTGATGTTGTTTTTGTGGAAGATGCAATTCAACCCTTGCTTTCATGTATCGAGGAGATAAGATAGCTCAAAGGATGTGTATGAAACTTTTCTTCATCTTTTTAGATGTGGACAATCAAGTGTTGGTCCAAATGAAGCAATTTCTCGGCCTTTATAGGTTTCAAGTGATGATGTAGAGCATTCCACTTTTTATCTAGATTTACATTTTTTATGAGAGAGCTGACATAGAAGATGCAAAAACTATGCCTAAATGGCTGGTGTAGATTTTGATAGATAGCAAATTAGATGCACCTTTGTCATATCATAATCGTTCAGATTCTCATAGTGCTTCTTTTGCATCAAATTGTTATGCAATGGCTATCTCTAGTCTTTGTGATGAGAATGACCTTATTTCTTTTGATGAAGCACAAAATTCAAAAAATTGGATGGTTGATATGCAATTAGAATATGATGTTATTATGAATAATGGTACTTGGTCTTTATGTGATTTGCCTCCATGCAAAAAGGCCATTGGAAGTAAATGGGTATAGAAAAAGAAACATATGATGAGACCTTTGCTTCCACATGCCGAATGATCAGTTTTCGTAGCATTTGTGTGCTTGTAATTCATCATGTTTTGAATGTACATGAATTGGACATTCAAACTAGATTATTTTAATTATGGTTTACATGAAGAAGTGTATGTATTTCATGACTATGGTTTTGTGTAGAAAGGGCATGAAAACGAAGTGCGCAAGTTGAAAAAGGCATTATGTAGTTTGAAGCAGAATCACATGCTTGGTATGAGAAATATGCATGCTACACATGGTTTTGACAACATTCCAACTGAGAGCACCTTATATGTTAAGCGTCGAGACAATGTACTTCTAATCATTGTTGTATATGTTGATGATATGTTGTTATCCGGTCCTAATGAGAAGTATATTACTGAATTTAATGTTGATTTGCATTCCTCTTTTGAGATGTTAGATTTGGGGCATTTACATCATTATTTATGCATTTAGTTTATGCAATTTGATGGGGGAATAACTTTGTGTCAAACAAAATACATTGACACATTATTGCAATATTTTGGCCTTAAAGATTGCAAACCTATTGCCACTCCCATGGAAACATGTTTATGGTTGAGCCTTTTATATGTTGGAGATGCATTAGATGTTGTTCTTTATCAGTAGGCTTGTTGGGTGCTTGATTTACTTATGCATTACTCAACTTAATATTCAAATTTTATCTCTCAGATGAGCATCTTTATGCATTGCCTAGGTGTCAAGCATTGGTAGGTGGTTAATCACATCTTTTTCTACTTGAGTGGTAACCAGATACTTGGATTGTTTTGTCCCAAGATGATATTATTAGCACCAACTTTAGATGTTTTTTTGACTCAAAATAGACTAGTTGCTATGACACTCATGTGTCCACCAATGATTTTTGCTTCATATTTGGTAGTTCATGCATATCTTGGTTGAGTAGGAAGCACACTACTGTGGCCACCTCTAGTTGTGAGGCTGGGTATAGGGTAACTTTCACAACAATTGTTGAGTGTATGTGGCTGAGAAGCCTTTTGGCTAATTTGGGTGTTAGTAACATGTCTTCCACCACAGCCTTCAATGACAGTTAGAGTGCATTGGCAGTTGCATGAGCCTTGTGTTCCATGTGTTAGATATACTTAATACCCCACCCTCAATTGACCACAAATGATCCATGGTGCTCTAAGTTGTGAGGCTCCCATCATGAGGAGAAACCATTGCGAGAGCCCACACATTTGTGGTACCCTAACTTCCAAGTTAGATGAGGTCTATGTGTGATTGCTGATGGTAATAGATGATCTTTGTGAGCCTAACCATTAGCTTAGGTAAGGCATAAACTCTTGGGTCATTAGATTGCCATTCAAGGTGAAAATAAACACCTTATGGTGCCTCACGGTTTCCCCATAGAACCTTAATGGGGGGAGTGTAGAGGGGGGCTTGCCCCCTTTTGTAGGGTTCGAGGGCTATCCCCCTCAACCCTTAGGGCCGAGACAGTAGGACTTCTAGTTGTGGAGATATTATGGAATTGTATATCTTGCTGATTATTTTGTATCTCCTAACTACGTTTATCTACATTGAGTCTCTTTATAAAAGCTATATAGGCATAGCCCATGTGTAGCTTTACATAGTGTTATGCACTAGTAAGCCCTTCATCTAGAGTTTGTCTAGATCATTGTCTGAGCTCCACACTGGGAGCACATGGGCGCACAACACCATCTTCATAGCTTCATTACTCTTGGCAATTTGAGAATTTGAGTTCTCTATCTCTTAGTCTATGTCTCTCTTTGTCTGTGTTTTTCCTCAACTCTGTCTGCTAGTCTATTCCATTATGTTGTTATTTCTTGCATCATGCTCGCACAAAGCACATTGAGGTGCACCATCATTATGTCAGGGGGAGGTTCTTTACTGGAGATATCAATTTTTCTTATGTGTCCACATAGGATAATGTTGGAGACCTTTTCACAAAATCTCTACCTAGGGAGAAGTATGAAGCTTTTTACAAAGCTTTGGGCTTACTTCCTTTTGTGGATTGATCTCTTTCTACAAAGTTTGGCACTTCCTTATACATGAGTTACAGTTCCTTGTTCACTGCATCACTCCCAAGGGGGATTTGTTGATATATTGCAATAGTGATGTGTGTGAACACACTTAGGACTGTTGGGCACTTTTTTCCCTCTTTAGGAGATTTTTTTCCCAAACTTATATACACCTATATAACCCTAATGGGTCACTCATCTTTGTCCATTCACTTGGTAATACATTCTGTATTGTGTTGTGCCCGAAGCTTCTTGTTTCTTCCTTGTGTTTTTTTTGTGCTTTCAAAGAACTTGAACTCCAACAAAGAACATTGAAATAGACAGCTAGCATGCAAACTCTATGCATTAATACTAAGAAGAGGCATGATGTTAAAATATTCAAAATCTATATCCATTATAGAAGATGGTAAAGATGAATGGCATTTAGGATCGATTCCTTCTACATCCATGAAAAATGTCATCATTTGTGTGTGCCTATAATTTAATTATTTATTAGAAGTACTTGGATATTACAAATATCCATTTCAAGAGAATAACAATAATTTGTGCATATTTTCGCTCTTTAGTAATTGATAAGATGTTTGAACTAATTGAGGTTAAAGTTACATTTGAAATTTGTTTATATCTTACATAATCTCCAACTTGCTCAATGAAAATCCAAAAATATGTAAATGGAAGAAGGAAACAATACAATAGAAAATCTGGCCCTAGTCATGGCATTGGCATTTCCTTAAATGGAGCTGATGGCTTTATAGTACTATGGTTGAATACCATGATCTTATATTTGCACTTTCTTTTTAAGGCGAAGTTAGGGTACGAATCAATTCATCTTGGAATCTTTGTTCAATTTGTGGCTAGTCAACAAGTGTATGTGACATATTAGATATGCATATACTTTAGTTTTTCCTATCTTTAGGTTGGATCTTGTGCTAGGCTTCATTGTAAACAAGTTTGCTCAATGCTTTTGTAATAGGAAAAAATTGTTGGAGTTTGAGGTCTACGGAAGCACGTGAACAACACAAGGAAGAAGAAGAAGCTTGAAGCACAACACACAATACTCAATGTATCACCACTAGAATGTTCAAAGATAAAGATTAGTAATCCATTAGGGTTATAGGCATATATACAGGCTGGGGAAAAAAACCTCCTAAAGAGGGAAAAAAGTGCCTCAGTGGTCCTAGTGTGTTTACACACATCACTACCTAAATATATCAACAAATCCCCTCAGGAGTGATGTTATGAACAAGGACCTAGACTCATGTATAAGGAAGTGCTAAGCTATGTGGAATCAATACACAAAAGGAAGCAAGCACAAAGCTTTTTGGAAAGCTTCAAACTTCTCCCTAGACAAAGCCTTTGCGAAAAGGTCTGCAAGGTTCTCCTGTGTGGGAACATATGTCAAACTGATCTCTCCTGCAGAGAAGCTTTCCTTGACATAATTATAGTGCACCTCAATGTGCTTAGTGCGAGCATGAAACACATGGTTCCTCGCAACTACCAATGCACTCTGACTCTCAGTGAAGATGGTGGTGGTAGAAGACTAACCAACACCCAAATCAGCCACAAGGCATTTGAGCCACACACACTCAACAATTGCTATGAAAGTTGCCCTATACTAAGCCTCAAAACTAAAAGTAGCCACTGTAGACTTCTTCTTGCTCAACCAAGATATGCATGAGCTACCAAGCATGAAGCAAAAAGCACAGGTAGACACATGAGTGTCATAGCAACCGACCCACCCAGTTAGAGTCACGAAAAGCATGTAGATTTGGTGGTAGGATCCCCCCTTGGGATACAACAATCCAAGTAGCCACATACCACTAAAGTAGCGAAGGATGTGCTTAACGACTTGCCAATTCTTGACACCTTGGCAATGCATAAACTTGCTCATCTATGAGACAACAAACTGGATATCTCACCGAGTAATGCATAAGTAAATCAAGCATCCAATAGTCTACTGATAGAGAACAACATCAAATGCATCTCCAGCATCATGAAGACTCCATCATGGCTAACCAAAATGCATTTAATCTTTGGATGATACAGATGATAGCCTTTGTGTTCAGAACTATACCCAACAAAAAATACATTTCACTACTTTATCATCCAATTTATTGCATTGTTGCTTAGGCACTAATGCATATGCCAAACAACCAAAAACATGCAGGTGAGCAACATATGGCTTATGACCATGCCAAGCCTCATATGGAGTGATAGACTACAATGCTTGAGTGGGATACCTGTTAAGTACATATACTGCACACTTAACAACCTCAAGACAGAAACTATGTGGTAAAGTCTGACTCTTGACAATACACCTTGCCATCGCCATGAGTGACATGTTCTTCCTTTCAGTAATTCCATTCTATTGAGGGTTATATGGCACTATACATTGATGTTTTATCCCAAGTTTAGCCAAAAATGCATGAAAGTCAGAAGACATATATCCCCCCCTCGATGAGAATGGAGGGCGCGCATTTAATATCTCCTTCTCAAGAGCTCCATGACGATATCCTTGGAGTAGAAAACACAGTACACAAGGAGCACGGACATAGACTTCTTAGGTGTTACAAAATGCAATCGAACTTACAATCTATGATTGACCAGGCCACCATATGTTTTATTAAGGAACATATACAAAGAAGTGTCCGGTGGCCATTTAGCCTTAACAGTAACAATTTCTCGCTAAAGGCCAATATGGCCAAAGTAACTATGGGAGAAAAATAAAGAATGATAAAAAATACGTGAGTGCAAGTATACAAACTATACCTCCCACCTGATGGGCATGTTACATAGTATACAAGGGAGTGTGTAAGATCATGAATCAAGTAACCCGCATCAAGTGACAATGGTGTCGAAAGCTATCCTATGGTAGAGCTCTAGTCAAAGCATTTGCAACATTATCTTGAGTGTGAACCTTCTCAAGAATAATGTGCTCAGTGGCTAAGCGATCTCTAATGAAGTGATACCTCACCTCAATGTGCTTGGTCTTTGCATGATAAACCCGATTCTTAGCCAAAGCAATGGCACTTTGATTATCATTGAGCAAACGAGGTACATGCTTAGGTAAACCCAAATCACAAGCAAGACGAGAAAGCCACAATGCTTCCTTACATACCTCACTTGCTACAATATACTCTGCTTCTGTGGTGGAAAAAGCTATACATTCTTGAAGAGGAGATCTCCAAGAGATAGCACCTCCAACAAAATGAAAAATGTACCCTGATGTAGACTTATGATTGTCTACACAAGCATCATAGTCAGAATCTGTGTAACCATAATGGATGCTTTCCCTCTACCTAAGCATAGACACTTGTCCTTAGTGCCACTCAAATATCTCAAAATCATCTTGACCGCTTCCCAATGTTTCTTGCTAGGATTAGACATATATCTGCTCACAACTCCCACTACAAATGCAATTTTTGGACTCGTAGCTACCATAACATACATGAGACTACTAACAACAAACTGATAGGGAATTTTGGTCATGAATTCCTTTTCCTCGTCTGATTTGGGGCAATCATCCTTGTTCAATTTCACATATGTGGGTAAAGGTGTACTCAATACCTTTCCTTTCCACCCTGCATATTGAACTTGTGAAGTACTTTGGATATGTACTCACTTTGAGACAAGTATATGCATCTTTGACTCCTATCGCGAGTAATGTGCATGCTAAGAATATGTTTGGCATCCCCTAAATCCTTCATAACAAATGTGTGACTCAAATTCTTTTTTAGAATTGACATAAGAGGACTTCCTAGCAATCAACATATCATCGACATAAAGTATCAAGCATATCATGTTGCCATCTAAGCATCTCTTTGTGTAGAGACAATGATCCTCACTGCTCTGAGAATAGCCTTGAGACTTCATAAAAGCATCAGACTTTTGGTACTATTGTCTAAGGGACTGTTTAAGTCCTTGCAAGGAACTACATAACCCTCCGGTTGTTCCATATAGATCTCATCTATAAGATCTCCATGCAAGAAAGCAATTTTCACATCCATTTGAGCTAGCTCTAAGTCCTCCATTGCAATGAATCCAAGCAACATCCGCAGGGTAGTCATCTTGACCACGGGAGAGATATATTTCCTCGAAATCAACACCATGTTGTTGCTTAAAACCCTTTGCAACAAGTTGTGTTTTATACTTTGAAGAAGCACTATCTGATGTGAATTTCAGCTTATATAGCCATTTACATGGTAAAGCTTTCCTACCCTTCGCCAAAGGTACTAAATCCCAAGTACCATTCTTGTGAATAGAATCCAATTCACTCTTCATGGCACACTCGCACTTGACATGATCCTCTGCCTGCATAGCCTCTTTGTAGCAAGAAGGCTCACCGACATCTGTTAGCATAACAAAATCTAAACGTGGAACATATCTATCAAGTGGATGTCAGACACGTGTAGAGTGTCTCAATGGTTGTTGAACAAGAACATGTGCAGACTGATATGATCAAACATTCTCTTGAACGTCCCTATATGCAACATTTTTATGCACGCCAACTAGAGAACTAGTATCCTCAAACACCACTCTTCTCACTTCAACCTCCTTAATGGGTTGTTTATGCATCTTAGACTCATTGAAAATGATATCAATACTTCTGATCGCTGACCATGTTTCAAGATCCCATAAGCAATATCCAAATTGTCCTTCTTGACCATATCCAAGAGAAATGCATTTCTTTGACTTATGGTCCAACTTCTACCTAAGATTCTTGGGTATATGAACATATGCTTCACACCCAAAAACTCAAAGATGATCATAATATGGTGGCTTCCCTATTCATAATTCTTGTGCCTCTTTCATACCTTTGGCAGTACTAGGTGAAAGGTTAATAACATGAACTACAATCAATACTGCTTCTGCCCAAAAGCCTTGTGAGAGGTTTGCATGATGCAAGATAGAAACTACTCTATCTTGAATATTTCTATTCATCCTTTCAGCTACACCATTTTATACTAGGGCATAAATAGGTGTAAACTCTCTACGAATCCCTCTAGACTGTCAAAAAAGGTTGAATTCATGTGAGATATACTCACCCCCATTATCTGAACGTAAAGCCTTAAGCTTAGTTCCTTTTTTACTTTCAACTAAAGCAAGCCATTTTTTGAAAGTAGGGAATACCTCATCCTTCGATTTGATAGGATATACCCAAACTCTTCTAGTAGCATCATCTATGAAAGTGACAAAGTAATGAGAACCACATAAGGACCTAGTGGGCATAGGACCACACACATATGTATAAACGAGATCTAAAGGCTGAATTGAAGATTCAATGTGCATTCTATGCACATTTTTGGTTTGCTTTCCATATTGACAATGCTCACAAAATGAAAAATCAGAGAAAGATAACACGGGTAAGTAGCCAGAACGAGAAAGAGTTTCCATTCCATATGAGATATATGGCCCAGATGACCATGCCAAATACAAGCCATAGATTGTTCAGTAATAGCTAACAAGTGTGGGATAAAGTGAGCCAACTTTGCTTCCTTTTGCAATAACCATATTGCCCTTTGATATATGAAAGTACTGAGCATAGAATACCACCTTGTAAATAAGGTCACCAAGTTGATCAACTGACATCAAACTGCATGATAACTAAGGTCCATTGCATACATTATGCATAGTAAATTTTGAATCATCAATGAACTACACGACCACATCTCCAATCCCTACAACGTCACACTAGTAAGAGTCACCAAGTCTCATGGTACCAAGAGACTTTTCTTCATTAGAGAACCATTCTCTGTGTAGTGTCACATGCAAAGAAGCACTAGAATCTACCAGCAACATGTGGGAAAGAGAATCAGCCATAAGAGCCTCAATTGGCAGAGTACTATCAAGTGTCAATGCATCAGCATCATCAGAAATAGCATTAATTTCTTCAATCTTCACAGTCAAAGTAGATGGTGCAAGTAACCGTTTAACATGCCCATCAACATTTTGTCCTTTACCTTTAGCATTCTTTAATGCATAACAATCTCTCTTCATGTGTCCTTTCTTATGACAATAATGGCATTCGATATCCCTCTTCCTTGATTTACTTCTACTCTTATTCCCTTGACCATTCTTTTCCTTGTTCTTGCTCCTACCACATTGTTGATTCTTTCCTTGGTAGAAATTACAAACATTATATGCATCTCCACTCTGAGTGCCAACCATAGATTTTCTATGAATCACCTCACTCAAGAGTGCTCCAGATATGTCATCATAGATGAGTTTACCACTAGGTGCACTATTGCTAATAGCTGTGCAAAACATATCCCATGATAATGGCAAGGTGCATAACAATAATATTGCTTTCATTTCATTATCCATATCCATTTTCTGAGCCTGTATCTGGGAGAATATTACATCAAATTCATTTAGATTAGTGGCAACACTATCTGCATCCTTCATACAAAGTTCATATAATTTTCTCATCACATAAACTTTGTTTGATGCCGTCTCTTTTTCATATGTATTACATAACTTCTTCCAAAGCTCCTATGCACTTTCACAATCTAATATTGTAAAGTAAAAAGTATCTGCCAGGTGCAAGCAAATGGTAGACTTGGCCATTTCATCTAACTCATCACAATCATCTTCATCCATGTCAGCATGCTTCTTTGAAATTCCATTTACTCGCTTCCATTGCCTTCTTTGAATAAGCACATCTTTAATCTGATTCTTCCATAGAACAAAGCTCGTGCCATCAAATTTTCGGATCTCAAAATGGTCTTTTCCCTGCAAGTTAGAACTCCTCCTCAGAACACTTGCACTAGACCCTGATCCACCAGATGTGCCTAAGACCTCTGATGCCATGATGGTAGAGAACTGAATAGAATGATAATGGAGTTAGAATAGTCCAAAAAACAAAGAATAAGTGTATCAAGGAGTAAATTGACAAAACCAAAATATCTGGAAAAATTTTGCCAGAGTATCCTCTGCAAAATGAGCATATGGCCAGCGTCAAAATTCATAAAACTACAAGTACTAACATGACACCCCAAAAATGCTTCAAAAACACACTTTGAAAGCAAAGAATGAAGCTTTGAGGAACCAAAACATGTTCAAGGTAATGTTAACCTTAGTCTTTCCACTTCTTTAGACAACACAAGAGTGTAGCTTAGTGGCAAGAAATTGCCACATTCAAGCGAGCTCTGGGGGGAACAATACTAGGATGGGTGACCTCCTGGGAAGTACCGGGAACCTCTATCTTCCTTGATCATTGAGGTCATCCCTCACACGTAGCCAACGGTGCCATTGGTGACTTCAGTGACTCGGATGACAAGGTATGCCAAAGTCTATGCCTTGGTTGCCGCCTTAGTCCTAAGCCTTGGGTGGGTGGGCAGGAATGAACAAATATTTTGCATTGAAATGCTCTGATATCAATGAAGTATTTTGATGGAGATGCACCATGATGCGCTCTCCTTCTCGAGAGCTCCATGATGATATCCTTAGAGTAGAAAATTGAGCTCCCAGGGCTACACACGATACTCCACACATAGGCTACAGAATACACAGAAAAACACAGTACACAAGGAGCACGAACACAAACTTCTTAGGTGTTATAAAACGTGTCGAACTTACAGTCTATGATTGACCATGCCACTATATGTTTTATTAAAGAACATATACAAAGCAGTGTCCGGTGGCCATTCGGCCTTTCACATGGACACTAACGATAACATTGACTACTTGCATACATTCATAAGTCTTATCAATCTTGGATGTATTTAACAAGAATCATTGCACTTGGCATTGCAATAATATTTTCATAAGATATTTTATTATATATGTTTAAGGATGTTTTTTTCAAATGACTAAATCAATAATACATATTAGAAAAAAATATGTAGGGCGTTGATTCTATTGGAGGAATAACATATCTACTAGTACCAATAACCATATCCAACATTCGAATTGTAACTCTATTACTAGATTATGACAAATACTTCATTTAAGAAAAGATTTTACTCAATTCCATTTGCAATTCAAAATAATAGCAAATGGTTAATTGGGATATGAAGATGATGGATGGGTTGGATTTATTCATGACTGATTGCATGTCACAAGAAGCGGATTAGCTCAAATATGTTCAAAGGCTCATGTACATACATCCAAGACAATCATATATGCTAGTAAAATGTGGATTTCTTAAAAAAGATACATGTCACATTCATCATTATTTAAGTTCATTTCATATACGGATTCCTATTGACTAAGCATTTACCCTTTTTAAAGTGTAATTTCATATCTTACAAGGAGATGCACTATGGACTTGCATAATGTGCTTTTAAATGATATTTGTAGATGTCAAGAGAGATATATTCAACATAAGATGGGGATCTAAAGTAGAGACAAGCTCATGCAATTATGCAAGGATCAAGACATTTCAAAGCGTTCCATCAAATTAAAAGATATAGATCCAATCATTTGATGAAAATAGAGGAATATGAGTATTTAGAATATGCCAATAAATGACAAAATAAGTGTTTGGAGGTGACATGGTAGACATGGATGATATACACAATTTATTATTTATGGGTTGACTTATTGAAATCTTAGGATTCAAAAAGTCCTATCTTCATTACTAAATTTACTATGTATTATGATTGATATATGAGGACTAAGCATTTGGTAGATATCTCATCTATTCTTCCATTTGATTTACTTTATGGGATTACCTATTTTTTTCATGGTCTCTATCGGAGATGAGTCATCCATATATCCTTAATTTACTTGATTGTTCTATAATTTGTCTATTTAATATTCATAAATAAATTTATATGATGTAACCATTTTTTGGTTGTTTCCTTTTAAATAGCTAACTGCATTATTACATACGGTTTTATCACACAAATAATTGTGACTTTATATCATTGAATACGTGTTGTATACTATGCTTAGTTCATTATATTTCATTTAATTAATTATACATGTATCATTAATAAATATTTAGTCAAATATTTAATTGTAATGTTACATGATCTATAATTTGGAGTAATTTAATTTATGATTAATAATGTTCAACGTATATTCTATATGATTCTTATGACACACACACATACATAATTTGATGTTTTTAAATATATGATCTTGGTGGCAATTATTTTCCCTTTATATATGATATTTTTACATATATTATCTTCACGGTAATTATTTTCTCTTTTTAAGGTTGAACTATGAATTAGAATAATATATATATATATATATATATATATATATATATATATATATATATATATATATATATATATATATATATATATACACACAATATATATATATACACACACACACACTAGAATGTATGTGTGTGTATCCACATATTATTGTATATGTATATGCGTATTATATATATATATAATATCTGTGTGTGTGTATATATATATATATATACACACACACAGATACATACTAAAATGAATCCAAGTAAACCCCAGATTCACCCTCAAATGAGAGTGCAACTATAAGCTCTTTGTAGTCAACCACAAGAATATATAGCATATCAACTCCATTATGCACAATATCAACTCAATTCTATGACATCCCCACTAACGTCATGAGTGCCCAATAGTGGGTATAGAACTCTGAATGAATACATGCTCACATATGCACCCCACAACACACACACATCAGCAGCATAAACTCACAAGAAGCTCATCGAACTCAGTTTCTATCACTTCCAGAAGTGAGCACAAAATTCAAACAAAAGATAAGACAAATTATAAAAAATGCATAGCTGATAGGGTATAGACACTTATCAAGTGGTCGTAACTCCGACAAAGAATCCACAACAATCTCATCCATGTACATAATCAATAATGTAACTACAACTTGATAATCACACGTGATTATATTTTTTTAGAGCTTTTACATTTTCAATTCATCATAAGCTAATTCGAGTTTTATTGGTATTTAAATGATCTGCATCTTTGTATAAAAAAAAGAAAAAAAAAATTGCGGCAAGAATGAAGAAACGGCGATTCTGTCCGGACGGGAAGTCCAGCACTTCTCAATGATTGATGCTCTCATCCTACCCAAAATATAGGAGTATATAAAGTGTTCTCAAATGTACGTGTTTTCATATTGATCGTGAACTTTGAAGCAGCTGTGAGACCCTATTCATTGATTGATACACAGGCGTCATGACGTCGGAAGTTCTTCCAATCGGATCACGGGCTCCCTACTTCGAGGCCTGTTGTCTTGCTGTGATTACAGTTTATGTTGCTTCCTGTTATTCGTCGGATGAATTTCGCGTGTGATGCTTATGTAGGTCGTTCATTTTGCAGCTCCCTGAACCCGCAACTGGGAATACGTGGAGGCTGGACAACTTCTCCGACAAGCAGGCCCTCCTTGTACAATTTTTACTTCCCTCTTCTTTGTGCTTTGCATGCAAGCTCGTCGTTCTCTATCCTTGTAATCGGCATGAATCGCAGTTTTAATTTTTCAGAGAGTATGAGTGATAAACGAAGTTTATCTATCTCAAAGGGGGGACATATGACAACCCTTCCCAACCTGAACCACATTGTCCTTCCAAAATTAAGAGGATTTCGAAGTTGTGTAATCATACGCCAGATCGTGTCTAAGAACATCATTCAGTAACGTGCTTCCTATGAATGTTTTTCTTTGAGATTTGGTTGATTTACATGGTCCTCAAAGAGGATCTCAATATCATCTTCCTATGCTACGTCGTTCGAAAAACGTCCTTTGGTATCATGCTTTGCATGGATGCTGGTCTGTGAGGTTCTGTTGGATCAATTCTTAAGCTTTCTGGTTTTGCATGTTAAATGCTTTAGGGAGACCAATGTAAAGAGAAATTTATGGCAATTATCTGTTAGAGACGTTATACAAAATGTTTTCTGGCAATGATAAAAATATTCATTTCCTGTATCAATCACCAAACTATTGTGACATATTTCACTCTCAGTTGGATTGTTCTCAAAACAATGGGCAATGAAGTGGGCATGTATCTTTTCATACCAAGCATAGGTGCTTGCTTCAAACCATATAATGCCTTTTTCAACCTGCACACTGTTTTCATGCCCGTTCTGCACAAATGGGCTTCAAATGCACATATGCTACGAATGATGGTCATTCGGCATGTGGGTGCAAAGGTTTCATAAAAATCCGTGCCTCTTTCTTGAGCGTAACCTTTAGAAACAAGCTTAGCCTTATACCTGTCAAGTGTTCCATCAGGCTTATGTTGAGCTTGTATATCCATTTAGTGCCAATGGCCTTTTTGCTGGGAGGCAAATCACATAAAGGCAAAGTATCATTCTTCATAATAGCATCATATTCTGATTGCATAGCAACCATCCAATTTTTTGAAGTTTGTGCTTCATCGAAAGAAACACTCATTCTCATCACAAATATTTTTGAATTTTGTGCTTCATCAAAAGGAAACTCATTCTCGTCACAAAGACTAGAGGCATCCATTGCAGAGCAATCTGATACTATGGGAGCCTGAATGAGTACGATATGATAGCGATGCATCCAATTTGCTATCTCTCAAAGTCTATACAAACCATTTTGGTATAGTTTTTACCTCCTCTATGCAAGCCCTCTCACCACCTAGTGCATCATGTAAATTTGCATTAGAAATGGAATGATCTGCATCATCCTGTGAAACTTGTAAAGGTTGAGAAATTGGCTCATTTGGACAAGCACTTGATCGTCCACCTGTAAAAAGAGGCACAAAGTGTCTACAAATCTTTGGAGCTAACTGATGTCTCTTTAGTACATTAAAGTAATGACTGAATCGAATCTTCTACAAAAACAACATCATGACTAATCAAAATGTGTTGAGTCTGTGATGATAGCCGTTGCTTTTAGAACTATACCAAACAAAAATACATTTCACTGCATTATCATTCAATTTCCTTCATTGTTGTTCACAAATTAATGCATATGAAAGACAACCAAAGACACGAAGATTAGCAAGAGACGGCTTGCGACCATGCCAAACCTCATATGGAATGATTGATTGACGTGCTTTGGTGGGCAACCTTTTAAGTACATATGCTTCATACATAACAATCTAGATTCTAAAGCCAGAAACTATGTGGTAAAGCTTGACTTTTGACCATACATTTTGCCATCTCCATGAGAGAATTGTTCTTTCTTTCAAGAACTCCATTTTGTTGAGGTGTATACTGCATTGTACACTGATTGTTTTATCCCACTTTCAACCATAAGTGCATTTTGTGCTAGGCTTCATTATGGATGAGTTTGCCCATCACTTCCGAAAGTGATGGGAAAACTCAACCATAATGAAGCCTAACACAAAATGAAAACAATGCACACACACACCACGAGCATGAACTCACAAGAAGCTTCATTATGGATGGGGAAACTGAACCATAATGAAGCCTAGCACAAAATTCAAACAATGCGCGCGCGCACACACACACACAACGAGCATGAACTCACAAGAAGCTTCATTAAGGTTGAGTTTGCCTATCACTTCAAGAAGTGATAGAAACTAAGTTCGTAGAGCTTCTTGTGAGTTCATGCTCGTGGTGTGTGTGCATTGTGGGGTGCATATGTGAGCATGTATTCACTCATAGTTCTATACCCACTATTAGGCACTGATGATGTTAGTGGGGATGTCATAATATTGAGTTGATACTATGCAGAATGGAGTTGATAAGCTATATAGTCAGGTGGTTGACTACCATGACCTTATAATTACACTTCCATTTGTTGGAGTTCGACGTGTGCGGAAGCACGCGAACAACACAAGGGAGAAGAAGAAGCTTGGAGCACAAACACACAATACTGATTGTATTACTAGAGAATGTACAAAGATAAGTAGTCCGTTAGGGCAATAGGCGCATATACAAGCCGGGGAAAAAAACCTCCTAAAGAGGGAAAAAAGTGCCCCGGCTGTCCTAGTGTGTTCACACATCACTACCTAAATATATCAACAAATCCCCCCTTGGAGTGATGCGGTGAACAAGGACATGGCACTCATGTATAAGGAAGTGCCAAGCTATGTGGAAATCACTCCACAAAAGGAAGTAAGCCCAAAGCTTTGCGGAAAGCTTCAAACTTCTCCCTAGGCAGAGCCTTCGTGAAAAGGTCTGCTATGTTCTCCTACGTGGGCACATATGCCAAGCCGATCTCCCAGCACAGAACCTCTCCCTGACATAGTGATAATGCACCTCAATGTGCTTAGTGCGAGCATGGAACACAGGGTTCCTCGCAACTGCCAATGCACTCTGACTGGCAGTGAAGATGGTGGTGGCAAAAGACTGGCCAACACCCAAATCAGCCATAAGGCGTCTGAGCCACACACACTCAATAGTCGTTGTGAAAGCTTCCCTATACTCAGCCTCACAACTGGAAGTGGCCACAGTAGGCTGCTACTTGCTCAACCAAGATATACATGAGCTACCAAGCATGAAGCAAAAACCACTGGTGGACACACGAGTGTCATAACAACCAGCCCAATCTGAGTCAGAAAAAGCATGCAAATCTGGCGGTAGTGATCCCTCCTTGGGATAAAACAACCCTAGTAGCCGAGTACCACTCAAGTAGCAAAAGATGCGCTTAACCGCCTTCCAATGCGTGACTCCTGGGCAATGCATAAATCTGCTCATCGAGACAGCAAACTGAATATCTGGCCGAGTAATGCATAAGTAAATCAAGCATCCAACCGCCTGCTGATAGAGAACAGCATCGAATGAATCTCCAGCGTCATGAAGACTCAATCGTAAACCTGTCTCCATAGGAGTGGCAATAGGCTTACAGTTTTCAAGGCCAAAACACTGCAATAATGTGTCAATATCTTTCGTTTGACACAAAGCCATTCCACCATCAATTTCCATAAACTGAATGCTCAAATAGTGATGCAAATGTTCCAAATCAGACATCTCAAATGAGGCATGCAAATCAGCCTTGAAATCAGCAATATGCTTCTCAATGGGACCAATGAGCAGCATGTCGTCAACATAGACAACAATGATCAGAAGCACATCATTAGCACGCTTAACATATAAAGTGCTTTCAGTTGGACTGTTCTCAAAACCATGTGCAACCAGATAAGCATGTATCTTCTCATACCAAGCAGGTGGTGCTTGCTTTAAATCATATAATGCCTTCTTTAACCTGCACACCTGGTTTTCATGCCCTTTCTGCACAAAGCCACGAGGCTGAAAAACAAACACTTCTTCATGCAAGTCACCATTCAGAAATGCTGTTTTAATGTCCAACTGATGTACATTCCAACCATGATGGGCTTCAAGTGCACAAATGCTCCGAACAGTAGTCATACGGCATGTAGGTGCAAAGGTCTCATCAAAATCAATGCCTCTTTCCTGCGCATAACCCTTTGCAACAAGCCGAGCCTTATACCTGTCAACTGTACCATCAAGTTTACGCTTCAACTTGTATACCCACTTAGTGCCAATGGCCTTCTTGCTAGGAGGCAAGTCACATAAAGACCATGTACCATTCTTCTTCATTATAGCATCATATTCAGATTGCATAGCAGCCATCCAATTTTCTGAATTCTGTGCTTCATCAAAAGAAACAGGCTCATTCTCATCAGAGAGACTAGACGCAGCCATAGCATAGCAATCTGTCACGCAAAGTCTGCACGAGCCATTTTGGCATAGTTTTTGGCTGCTCAATATGAGCTCTCTCATCAACAAGTGCATCATGTAAATCTGCATCAGAAATGGAATGATCTGCATCATCATATGAAACCTGCAAAGGCTGTGAAGTTGCCTCATTAGGACCAACACTAGACTATCCACCTGTAAAAAGAGGCATCAAAGTATCATACATGTCTTTGGAGCTAACAGATGTCTCCTTAGTACATGAAAGCAATGGCTGAATAGCATCTTCCACAAATACAACATCACGGCTAACCAGAATGCGTTTAGTTTGTGGATGATACAGACGATAGCCTTTACTTTCGGAACTGTATCCAACAAAAATACATTTTACTACTTTATCATCCAATTTTCTGCGATGTTGTTCAGGCACTAATGCATATGCCAACAACCAAAAACACGCACATGAGCGGATGGCTTGCGGTCATGCCAAGCCTCATATGGAGTGATAGACTACAGCGTTTTAGTGGGACACTTGTCCAATACATATGCTGCACACATGACAGCCTCAAGCGAGAAACTATGCGGTAAAGCCTGACTCTTGACCATGCACCTCTCCATCTCCATGAGTGATTTGTTCTTTCGTTCAGCAACTCCATTCTGTTGAGGTGTATACGGCACTGTACACTGGCGTTTTATCCCACATTGCATTAAAATCAGAAGACATATATTCCCCCCCTTGCTCAGAACGAAGGGTGCTCATTTTACATGCTTACAGATTTTCAGCCAAAACCAAAAGCTGTTTAAAGCACATGAACACTTCGGACTTTACTTTGAGTGGATATACCCATTCATGCCTGGAAAAATCATCAATGAAAGTCACGAAGTAAAGGTAATTTCCAAAAGAGGGTGTCTGCATAGGACCATAGACATCACTATGTACAAGCTGCAATATCTGTGTAGCCCGAAGTGAACCATCTTTTGGAAATGAGGAACGCTGCGTTTTGCCCAAAATACAGCCTTCACAAACATGTTTTCCAGGTGCCTCAAGTTTGGGCAAAGAGGACACCATTTCAGATTTCTGCAGGCGTAGCAAACCAGCAAAATTTAGATGACCAAAGCGTGCATGGCAAAGCTTTGCATGTGACATAGCCTGAGAATCATGAACTGCACATGCCGAATCATTCACAGATCTTTCATAGTCTATGAGCTTATACAGCCTACGACATAAAATGCCAGAAGCAATAATAACATCGCCATTTGACAGATCATGAAATGTACATCTGTCATCAACAAATTTCAAAACCGAGCCAATCTTGGCTAATGCAGAAACTGATAACAGATTCTTCTTGATCCCTGGCACAAATAAAGCATCTGACAAGGTGAAAGAACTACCATCAAAAGTAGTCAGAATGATCTTACCAACTCCCATAACAGGATAAGAGGAGTTGTTGGTGCATGTGACAGTATTCCCTGTAGGGGCAAGCTCGAGTGAAGAGAAGAAACTGCGCTGCGAGGTAATATGTTTGGTCGCCCCACTATCAAAGTACCAAACATCTGAGTCCACTGCAGACATGCACTGCTCATGAGAAGATGGGTCAAAACTGAAAACAGTAGTAAATGCCCATTCTTCTTCCTGCACAAGATTAGCAGACTCTATTTTTGGTGTAGAGGCTTCTGCAACAACCATTCCAGCCTCCTTTTTCTTTGCCTCTTTTGCAGCCAGTTTTGGACAGTTCTTTATGATATGATCATTCCCTTTACACTACTTGCGAAACAATTTCTGCTTTTCTGATTTCTTTTCATCTTTATCCTGGTTCTTCGAATGTGAAGCATTTGCAGATTTCTGCTTACTAGTAGAAGAGCTCCATTTTCCTTTGCCCTTCTGACTAGCCAGGAAAGCTTGATCTGCAACACGCATAATGGACCTGTTCTGCGTGGACTGATCTTCCTGCAACAGAACAGATACTAACTCCTCAAATGACAAGGCATTTGGATTGCTTTTCATCATCAACCAAAGAGTAGAAGCAAAACTCTGATATGAATCAGGAAGACCATTCAGAATGGTGTGCACAAGTGAGCTAGCTGGTATAACCTCATCAGCAGAAATCAATTGTTCCTTCAAGTCTTTGATCTTTGTTAGGAAACTGTCCATAGAATCACCTTCATTCATGTGCTCACTCTCCAACTGTTTTCGGAGGTAAGCAACACGAGCCTCATTCCTAGCTTGGTACAATGTGGTAAGTGTATCCCAAGCATCCTTAGCTGATCTGCAAGAGCGAATATGAGGAATAATGGCACGTTTGATAGACAAACCTATCAATGCATGTGCCTGGGCATCTCTGCCATCCCAACGAATCTTCTCTGCAGTAGGTGCAGCAGACACAGCAGCCCGAACAGGAATCTGCACAATATCATCTTCGACATCATCTTCATCGGCTCCAGCACCTGTATTCGCAGGGCCTGTTGTTACAGGTGTAACAGGACGTCTTTCAACACCCTGCACAATGTTCCACAATCCTTTTGCAACCAATACATGTCGCATCATATAAGCCCATAATGGGTAGTTGGTGCCATCAAACTTATCCTCAACAACCAACATACGGAATACATCACTGCTTTCAGCCATTGTCGGTGACTAAAATACCTTGATGCAAAAAATTGATTGTATCTCAAAAAGTTGAACAGAACTGCCCAGACGAGTTCTACTAGACCTGTAGCAGACTTCGAGACGCTCAAACTGGCGAACAGAAACTGGTATATACCTTTGGCGCAAAAAGATGAAATAGCCTGCACAAGCGTTGCGATAGTGCGTTCGGAGGTCGAAACAAGCTCAGATCGCGATTTCGGCACCACAAAGCGAAGTTGTTTTGATCTCGAAAACACCTTGAGTATGCTCACCAAAATTCGTACGATTCTGAGACTGCAAACGGAGGAGTGTCGACGGCACCCTAGATGAAGCAACGACCTGCTCTGATACCAATTGTTGGAGTTAGACGTCTACGGTCTGCGGAAACACACTAACAGCACAAGGAAGAAGAAGAAGCTTGGAGCACAAACACACAATACTGATTGTATTATTAGAGAATGTACAAAGATAAGTAGCCCATTAGGGCAATAGGCGTATATACAAGCCGGGGAAAAAAAAACTCCTAAAGAGGGAAAAAAGTGCCCCGGAAGTCCTAGTATGTTCACACACATCACCACCTAAATATATCAACACCATTCGAGGATGAATTCGGGGTTTTCCCAGATTCATTCTGGTATATATGATTGTCGTATTAGCGGACATGTAGATTTCACTCGTTGATTCTTCGTCTTAGTTGCGACGAGTTGATAGATGTGTATATATCAACTATGTATTTTATGTAATTCTTCTTATCATTTGTTTGCATTTTATGCTGGGCTTCATTATGGCTAAGTTTGCGCATCACTTTCAGAAGTGATAGAAACTCAGTTTGCAGAGCTTCTTGTGAGTTCATGCTCATGGTGTGTGTGCGTTGTGGGATGCATGTGTGAGCATGTATTCATTCGTAGTTCTATACCCACTATTTGGCACTGATGACATTAGTGGGGATGCCATAGTATTGAGTCGGTACTATGCTCAGTGGAGCTGCTATGCTATATAGTCTTGTGGTTGATTACATGAGCTTATAGTTTCACTTTGATTTGAGGGTGAATTCGGGGTTTGCCTGGATTCATTCTCGTATATATGATTATCTTATTAGCGGACATGCAGATTTCACTCGTGGATTCTTATTAGCGGACATGCAGATTTCACTCATGGATTCTTTGTCCGAGTTGCAGCGAGCTGATAGGTGTGTATACCCTATAAACTATGCATTTTTTGTAATTCTTCCTATCAGTTGTTTGCATTTTTTGCTAGGCTTCATTATGGCTGAGTTTGCTCATCACGTTTGGAAGTGATAAAAATTCAGTTTGCATAGCTTCTTGTGAGTTCATGCTTGTGGTGTGTGTGCCTTGTGGGGTGCATTTGTGAGCATGTATCATTCGTAGTTCTATACCCACTATTGGGCACTGACCACGTTAGTGGGGATGTCTTAGTATTGAGTCGATACTATGCATAGTGGAGCTGATATGCTATATAGTCTTGTGGTTGACTACCATGAGCTTATAGTTTCACTTCCATTTGAGGGTGAATTCGGGGTTTGCCTGAATTAGTTATGGTATATATAAATGCATTAAAATAAGAAGACATATATTCTCTCCCTCGATCAGAACAAAGGGTGCCCAAATTACATGTTGAAAGATTTTCAACCAAAACTAGAATTTTTTTGAAGCACATAAACACTTCAGGCTTTGCTTTCAATGTATACATCCATGCATACCTGAAAAAATCATCAATAAAAGTCACGAAGTAAAGGTAATTCCCAAAAGAAGGTGTTTGCATAGGACTTGAGACATCACTATCAACAAGCTGCAACTTATGAGTAGCACAAACTCAACCATCTTATGGGAAGGAGAAACTCTGCATTTTGCCCAAAATACAACCTTAACATACATGTTTATAAGGTGCCTCAAGTTTGGGCACAGATGACTCCATTTCAGATTTCTACTGGAAGTAGCAAACTAGCATAATGCAGATTACCGAAGCGTGCATGCCAAAGCTTTGCATATGAGATAGCCTGAGAATCTTGAATTGAATATGCTGAATCATTAACAGATTTGCATGATGTTGTGGCTCGGTCAACTCCTGATATAACATGCTGTAAAGGTCCAACTCCTCTGAAGGTATAGTAGGCATCTCATGGACCTTCTCTATGTCAATGTGGTCAATGTTGACCTGTCGCACATATGCTGTATGACCTCCGCTCTCCAAAAGGTGCAAGTTGCAGTGGCAATATACTAGCCGCTCCAACTGTGCAGTAGATAAGCGATTCCTCTTCTTTGTGTGGAAGAGGGCCCAAGGGCTCCAATTTCTTTCACATGGACTAGCGCTACAGTCCTGTGAAAGAACGCGGATGGCAACTGATCTCTGCATGTTCCATAAAAAGTATGCATTATTTGCTTGAATTATGAGTTCAAAATTATGAATTAAATTTTAAATGAAACTTAGAAGTTTGTAGTTACTACTTACCAACTCAGGTGCAGATAGGCCATATTTCTCCCACCAAGACGCAGGTGACAACTGACTAGACCGGAGCATGGCGGTATCTTTCCCAAAACTACCCCCATAGTTCCGGAATAGTAGGAACTGATCCTCAAGTGTCAAGCACATATCAACATCATCAAGATATAGTCTACCTATGTATGAAGTCCATGCACTGTCAAGCTCATGATCCAACATCTGCCTCTCAGATCTCCATAAGGGGTGTAGAATGTGAGCCATGCCATGAATCGGTCGATGGAACCAACCCCATCGATCCCTCCATATAGATCTAATCTCATCAAGCCTATTTATCCAAGAGTCAAGAATCAAGAATCAATGTGAATGCATGTGACATGTCATTGGTAATATGAATAAGAATAATAAAATTTGAATGTGGCATTATCAAAATGCATATGGAATACCTGTCTGAAGAAATAGAAGTGCATCGAGCAAGGGATTCCCCAACGCGGTCGATATACTCGTAGACGAGACCTATAGTACTCCCCTCCATGTCAACAATGCGTAGCATGGAGTATAGAGGCTGCATCACTCCCACCAAAGCCTCTACCTCTCTCCAAAATCTGTCGCTCAAACATGTAATGCGTACTGACTCTGCTTTCCTGCATGTATGGCCACTCCATGCAAGCCACTCCTGAGAAACAACTGTCTGCATAAGTGATTGCCTCACTCGAAGCAATCTCTCCATCACAATGCACATATAAGCAAATCTGGTCTTTGCAGGCCTAAGAAGCTCCAAATCACTGTATGATCTGAAAATGGAAAGCAACTTTGGCCTCTTCGTGAACAGGGTGACCACTCTCTGACATGTGGAAAAAATCTCATGTATCCAAGGGACCTTCCCAACATCCTCAATCAATAATTCTATGCTATGAGCTGCACATGGAGTCCATACAATGGATGGGAACTCCTGCTCTAACATCTTCCCCATGGAAACACAATTACTTCCGTTGTCCGTTATGACTTGGACAACATTCTCCACTCCAATCTCCAAGACTGCCTTATTGATATGTCCAAAAATGTACTCCCTTGTGATGGATAGGCCTGGGATAGATGCATCAATGGCACGTAGGAACATGGTACCTTGCAACAATGAACAAGTATATTATATACATTCCTTTTCCTAATATCTGTCCATCCATCACACATCAAAGTGCAGCCATATTTCTTCCAGGTCTCTTCCATAGGCTCCAATTGCTTTTGCACAATTTCTTTTGTTCTTCTCAGCTCACTTCCTCTTAGCTCTTCATAAGAAGGCCCTTCCCACTCAACCCCAAGCCTACTCACCATTTTCATGGCCTCTTTCCATGCGGGAGTGCACACCACATTAAAACTTAAACCACATTTAATGAAGAGCCTCATAATACCTTGGGTGGCCTCCTGCTTCCCTTGCTTTTGCAAACTAGCCCGTATGGATGATGCATGTAGGCTGCCATGACCTGTAGGAATGCTATGAGTCTCCCGTGGTCTCTTTTGCTGATGCTCTGATGCATGTGCTACCTCCTCTGTCTCCAAGTCCTCAACAAGAATGTCACCTTGAGATGCTTGGGATGAATGTCCTTGAGGAATAGAGCTCTGTGCACTACTATGTGTTGTGCACTACTATGTGTTAGTGTTGATGCTTTAACCCCTCTTCTCATTTCCCGTGCTGCAACCCATTCCAAAAGCTCTTCCTTCATCTTCTCTGGCATTGGTTTAAAGCAAGGACCAACACCTATACCTCCAAAACGTGCTAAATGTGCTTTTATTCTATCTGCCCCTCCTGTCCCTTTGTACCCATACAAATTACAGGTCAATCTCTCACTACCTCCTGTTCCAAACTTTCCTTGGCTCGTGACATATTGCCAAAAGTCTTGTTTAGCTCTAGGCATGATGATTGACTGCTCTCTCTGTATAATCTGAAGGTGACAGGTGCCACAGGTGGTGACAGGTCACAGGTGACAGGTCTCTCTCTCTCTCTCTGAGCTCTCTCTCTCCCTCTCTCTCTCTCTCTCTCCTGCAGCCTCCTGAATGCTCCACAGTCCACTGCACTGAGTGCTAAGTGCTCACTGCTCCGGGCTGGAATGAAATTAAAAAGGGCCCTTCAGCGGGCTGTTTTCGGCCCGCTGGGAGGGCCCTATTTTTTTTAAATTGTACGCAACGCGTTGCGAACGCGTACGCAACGCGACGTTGCGAAGGTTCGCAACGTGTTGCGTATGCAACACTGTACTACAGACATATATGCCTCAGGGGTCATAACTGCAAACAATAGCAAACACCCATTCTCCATTTTGCACAAGATTAACGGACTCTGTTTTTGGTGTAGAGGTCTTTGAAACAACCATTCGAGCCTCTTTCTTCTTTGCCTCTTTTGTAGCCTGTTTTGACAACTCTTTATGACATGATTCTTTCCTTTACAATATTTGCAAAACTGTTTTGGTTTTCTGTTTTTTTCTTATCTTTGTCTTCCTTCTTTGACTTCTCAGCATTAGCAGATTTCTTCTTACTAGTAGATGAACTTTGTTTACTTTTGCCCATTTGACTAGCTAAGAAAGCTTGATCTTCAACACACATAATGGACTTGTTATGCTTGGATTGATCTTCATGCAACAAAATAGGGACTAACTCCTTAAATAGAGACTAACTCCTCAGATAGAGACTAACTCCTCAAATGTCAAGGCATTTGGATTGCCTTTCATCATCAATCGAAGAGTAGAGCAAAACTCTGTTATGAATATGGAAGACCATTAAGAAGAGTCTCCACAAGTGAACTATCTGGGAAGACTTCAGCACATATCAACTTCCCCTTCAAATCTTTGATCTTTGTCAAAAAAAATGTCCATAGAATCTCCTTCATCCATATGCTCACTCTTCAACTCTTTTCCGAGGTAAGGAACACGAGCCTCATTTCTTGCATGATATAAAGTGATAAGTGTATCCAACACATCCTTTGCTATATTGCAAGAGCGAATGTGAGGGATAATGGAACATTTGATAGACAAAGCTATCAATGCATGTACGGTGTACCTGAGAATCTCTTCCATCTCGTCGAAGTTGCTTCATAGTAGGTGAAGCAAGACCGAAGCACGAACAGGAATTTGAAGATCATCATCTTCAATGCCATTTGCATCATCTTCAATAATTGTCTTAGTAAGTGTAGGAGGGCATTTTTCAATACCTTGCACAATATTCCATAACCCCTTTGCTATGTGCTCATAACAGATAATTAGTATCACCCAACTTACCCTTACAGACCAACATACAGAATACATCATTGCTTTCAGCCATGGCCATTGACTAAATACCTTGATGTAGAAAAATGACTAGTTGAAAACGTTGAATAGAACCATCCTATTGAGCTCTGCTAAATGTGTAGCATACTTCAAAGCGCTTGTATTGACGAACCAAAACCTATATATATTTTTGGCACAAACGGACGAAATCGCTTGCACGGTCGCTGTGAGAGGACGTTCAGAGGCCCAAATGAGCTCGGATCAAAATTTGGACTCCCAAAGCGAAGTTGTTTTGAACTCCTAATCGCAGTGAGTATGCTCACCAATTTTTGTGCGAATATGAGACTGTGACCAAAGGGGTGTTGATGACACACTAGATGAAGCGGCAACATGCCCTGATACCAATTGTTGGAGTTTGAGGTCTACGGAAGAATGCGAACAACACAAGGAAGAAGAAGCTTTGAGCACAACACATGATATTGATTGTATTACCAAGTGAATATACAAAGATAAGTAACCTCTTACAGTTTTAGGCATATATACAAGCCGGAGGGAAAAAAACCTCTTAAAGAGGGAAAAAAGTGCCTCGACGGTCCTTAATGTGTCCATACACATCACTACCGAAATATATCAACAGATCTCAATAAGGAGAGAGAGAGATAAGAAGCTCTAATAGTCAGATTTGATCTTAGAAGTCATTTTGTCATGTTGTTTTCTCATAGACTATTTCTAGCCGCAAGTCACTTTGTAGAGAGTCATATTGTGAGATTCATATCTCAATGTATATGTAACCATTTTTGCGTTTAAACATTCAATGGAAAGCTTATCTTTCACACTTTTTCTATGTCAAATATCTTTTTCAAAGATTTTATATTCTATGAGTTATCAATTCGAGAACGAAGTCCTGTTCTTAAGCGAGACTTGTACCGCAATTTATGGAAAGCTATTTTTCAAGTTGTTTTTGCGTTAATGCCTATATAAATAGTACCTTTTTGGCACCCTTCGTAATCATCACTTATGGAGGTCTTACACATGAGTTAGAGCTTGAAGCATGAATAACTTTTATCAACTTGAGGGTGTGGTTTACATCTATGTCCTTTCTTGCTTGGAGGAGATTGATGGAGGTTTTGCTTTAGCTACTGAAGACTAGTGAAATACATGGACAACTTGTATCTATTTGTATCTAAAGTGCTCATCTTTAAGCTATCTTTGATAACCTTAAGCTTTGGAATGTAATGAATTATGTGGAGCCGCACCTTATGTCTCTTAAGTGTGTTCTCTATTCTTCATGTTGTCTCTATTCTCTTTCTATGTCTATATCAATTAAAGCTTACTTGCTAAGAAATGGCTATATCCTCTTGTGGTCGACTACCATGAGCTTATAGTTGGACTTTTGTTTGATGTCGAATTCGGGGTTTGCGTGGGTTCATCTTGGTATATATGATTGTTGTATTAGCGGACATGCATTTTTCACTTGTGGATTCTTTGTCGAGTTTAGACTAGCTGATAGGTGTGTATACCCTATCAACTACGTGCATTTTAAAAAAATTTTCTTATCTTTTGTTTGCATTGTGTGCTAGGTTTCATTATATCGGGGGAGCACTAGATTGTGCCCTTTGACTAGACTTGAAGAAGATTTTGGAAATCATACACTTAGGGAAATAATATAAGAATATAGAACTCTTACATGAAGTCCAACAACCCGTGATTGAAATGCATGGATAACCAGACGAGAAAGGATACAAGAGATCCCATAACTCCGGATGGTAATTTGAAGAAAGATACACGATTTACAAGAAATCCATTGAAGGAGATGAACTAGGTACAAGAAATAACTAAATAGGATCTCGTACTACGAGATTAGAAGAGGATAAGACTACGAGATTACAAGAGGATAAGACTGGATATCCAGAATACTAGACTAGACAAGACTAGAACAAGGACCAAGACAAGAACTTGAATTGGAACATGGAAAGTACTTACTTGGAGATTAGGACTCCTGGAGCTCCTAAGACTAGCATCGGCAAGGTTGAGGATATATGTGGCCAAGCCCTTCTTGTCAGGGGAGCACTAGATTGTGCTCTCTGACTACACAAGACAAGATTTCGGAAACACAGTTCTGATTACAAGAATACCCACGAAGGGAAAATGCTACAAGAATATACGATCGATACAAGATGTCCCACAACCCGGGACCAATAGGTATGGAAAACTCGACTAGAGATGATACAGGAGATCCCACAACCCGGGATCGTAGGTAGGAAACAAGATATCTCGATTACAAGAAATCCCCTCAGGGATATGAACTGGATACAAGAAATAACTAGAAAGGATCTCGTACTACGAGATTACAATAGGACAAGAAAGGATGTCCACAATACAAGACTAGACAAGAATAGAGCTAGAAACAAGACTAGAACTTGAACTGGAACTTGAATGTACTTACTTGGAGGTCGCGACTCCTTGAGCTCCCAAGACTGGCATTGGCAAGACTGATTATGAATGTGGCCAACCCCTCCTTATATAGGTTTTCAAGGGCGGTTCCCAAGGCGGTTGCGAACTGATGATGTCATCATGATGTCATCGATTTGTAACAAGACCTCCCAATGTCAGAATTCAGCGAATAGACAGTCGATCTTGGGGTTTTGGCACATTCCGGACGCAATGGAAGCATTGGTTTCTCCTAATTCTGAACCAATCATGAGATACAGGGTTCACATGGAATCTTAGGTTCAGGATGGTTTCCTTCGTCCATGACATCACCTCCCCCTCAAGCGACGAGTTCCACGAGGAGCGGTCATGTTATCTGGTCTCGGCTTCGTTGGATTTTTCTTATGGAATTCTCGAACCTTGATTGGTGCTCTCTGAAGGTTTTCTGCAGGTTCCCAAGTACGATCACTGATGTCATACCCTTTCCAATGAATAAGGTATTCCAATCTTCCCCGGGATATTCTGGAATCTAGGACATGCTCGACTTCAAATTCTTCATGATCATCAATCTCGATAGGTGGTGAAGGACTAGGTCTCTCCCCCCTCAATGGTGAAATCTGATATGGTTCCAACATGGATACATGGAAAACTGGATGTATTCTCATGGTACTCGGTAACTGGAGTTTGAAGGTGACTGGATTAATCTTGGCCAAGATGGTAAATGGTCCAAACTTTTGATGATCTAACTTTGCACAAGGCCTTGAAGTTTGTAAATTGTTTCGGAGTAACCATACTTTATCCCCAATTTGATACGATGGATTCTGGACACGATGTTGATCTGCATAGTACTTATATTGTTGTTGAGCTTTATGGATCTCTTCCTTCAGTTCTTTGTGAATGTCCATCAGGTACTGGGCCTTGTCTCTGGCAGCTGGGTTCTTGACATGATTTGAGAGTTGTATATCCATCCTTGGATGTTGTCCATAGTTTGCAAAGAAGGGAGTTTGCTTAGTAGATGCATGAACACTATTGTTATAGGCAAACTCTGCAAAGGGTAACAACTCAAACCAATCATTTTGGTGATAGTTGCTAGTGCAACGGAGATATTGCTCCAGGACTTGATTCACTCGTTCTGTTTGTCCATCAGTCTGTGGATGATTTGCTGTAGATAGTTTAACTTGAACACCAAGGAGCTTGCAAAGACTGTTCCAAAAGCTGGATATGAACTGTGGACCTCGATCACTGACAATGTCATCAGGCAATCCATGAAGCCTAAATATGTACCTAAGAAAAAGTCTGGCAGTGGCTGCACCTGTGATTGCCTTGGTAGTTGGAATGAAGTGTGCCATCTTTGTAAATCTATCCACAATAACAAGAATGGCATCATACTTATCTGACTTTGGTAGATCTGTGATGAAATCCATCGACAATGAAGCCCATGGCCTTTCTGGAATAGGTAGCGGTTGCAAGAGGCCATGAGGTTTATGTCGGGGTACCTTAGATCTATTGCAAGTATCACAGGTTCGAATGTATTCTTTGACTTCCTTCCACATCTGAGGCCACCAAAAGTCCCTTGATATGAGTTCTATTGTTTTATTTACTCCAAAATGTCCTGCTGCAAGGTTGTCATGGCGTTGTTGAAGTACTTGGATCCTGGGCTTTCCTGGAGGGACATACAATAGGTTCTTATAGAGTAGTAAACCATCCTTTTCCTGAAATTCGTTTACTTCTTGGAATTTTCCTTCTTGAGCTTTCTGCTTAACGTTACAAAACAATTCATCCTGTGGTAGATTCTCACGGATCAACTGATTCAAGGCTGAATCTTCATGATGGCTTGAAGAGATAGCTGCTAACTGGAGATGCTCGGGCTTGAGTAATACACTCTCTTGTTGATCAAAGGCCTCTTCACCCTTCTTTGGTGCAAGGTAAGATCTTCTGGATAGGGCATCTGACTGACATTGATGACGTCCTGGACGGTATGTGATGACAAAGTCGAATCTGGATAAAAAGTTACTCCATCGAGATTGCCTTCTATTGAGGATCCGGGTGGTCATAAAATACTCTAGGTTCTTGTGATCTGAATATACAATGACTTTATGAGCTGCTCCTTCTAGATGGTGACGCCAGGTATCAAACGCGTCTACTATGGCAAGGAGTTCTTTATCATGAATTTCATAATTAATTTCTGGAGGGGAAAACTTCCTTGAATGATATGCAACTGGATGTAGTTGTCCATCATCTCCATATTGGGAAAGAATGGCCCCTAGAGCAAAGTCCGATGCATCTGTCTCAAGGAAGAAGGGCTTACTAGAATCAGGATGAACTAGGATTGGAGCAGTAGTGAATGCTGATTTCAAGGTCTGAAAGGCCTTCTCTGCTTCTTCGGTCCATGAGAATTTGGAGTTCCCTGTAAGCTTGGTAAGAGGTGTCACTATCTTGGAGTAATCTCTGATGAATATCCTATAGAAATTGGCAAACCCCAAAAAACATTGTACATCTCGAACACATGAAGGTGGTTGCCAATCAAGGATTGTCTCAATCTTCTTAGGGTCCATAAAAATTCCTTTATCTGATACTATGTACCCTAAAAATTCCACTTCTGTCTTATGAAAAGAACACTTCTCCAATTTCGCATACAATCCTTTTTCTCTTAGTTTCTCTAGGACTATCTTTACATGATCTTCATGATCCTCTAGATTTTTTGAAAATATCAAGATATCATCAAGGTATATTACAACAAAATCATCTAAATATTCTCGAAAAATATCATTCATCATATGTTGGAAGACAGCTGGAGCATTTGTAAGACAGAAGGGCATAACTACATATTCAAAATGCCCATACCTTGTTCGAAATGCTGTCTTCCATTCGTCTCCTTCTCTGATCCTGACAAGGTTGTAAGCTCCTCGAAGATCAATTTTCGTGAAGAATTTTGCTTTTCCAAGGCGTTCCAACAGCTCTGATATGAGTGGTAGAGGGTATCTGTTTTTTATAGTGACTTTGTTCAATCCACGATAATCTACACACATCCGGAGAGTCCCATCCTTCTTCTTTACAAATAGAATAGGAGCTCCTGCTGGAGACTTCGAGTGTTTGATAAACCCCTTTGCTAGATTCTCATCAATGTTCTTGCGTAGTTCTGTAAGTTCCTCTGGAGATAGTCTGTAGATTGGTCCAAAGGGTGGTTGTGTTCCCTCTTGAAGATCTATGGGACAATCATAAGGTCTATGCTCTGGAAGGATATCTGCATTCTTCTTTTCAAAAACATCTTCAAAGCCGTTGTACTGATTGGGTAGCTGTACTGGATCATCTTTCTTGGATTCTTGAGCTGGTATGGCATAGATCATATATGTAGGTTCCTTCCTTACTGCATGTATGAAGGCTTTAGCTCCAACATATGTTGGGTTCTTCTGGATATCTCGACGGGTGATTTTATTCTTTTCCCAATTAATTTCTGGATTATGTTTCTTTAACCACGGCATTCCGATGATAACCATATTTGCTGGACTCGATATTACATTGAAACATATGTGTGAATCATGGTCACCAAGGTGTACTCTTAGTGGTATGGTTTCCATGGTTATATTCCCCGATGCTAGAGGCCGTCCATCTACTACTTCGGCTACTACTGGTCTGTTCTTTCGAAGTACTGGAATTCCATGTTTCTTAACGAGTCCTTCATCAATGAAACATGAGGATGCTCCTGAATCTACTAGAGCTATGAGGGAAAGGGTCTTCTTAGACAGGATTAACTTGACAGGGGCAAGACATGTTTCTACGGGTGTGGATGGAATTATGAGACCCTTTCGTATATCATGGTCCGGCTGTATGGTCTCTTTTACAACTGGACTTCCTCGTTTCCCTGCTCTACAAGGGTGGCTGCGACTTTGGAGTTTGTTCTCTTGTTGGGACAATCAACTGCAATGTGGCCAGGGTTTCCACAATATAGACATAATTTGTTATCCCTCCTTCTTTGTTTCTCTTGTGGTGTTAGAGGCTGGAACCTAGTTACATCTATCTGCATAGGTTCGGGCATAGTGTCATCTCTAGGAGTAGGCTGGAAAGGTTTCCATTGGCGAGGTCTTCCTTCTACTTGTTTTTCTTGTTTCCTTTCAAAAAGACGGTTATCACATTGAATGGCTTGGTTGATGTATTCATTCAATGTCTTCACCTCTGGCATCGTGAGTAGAAGGTCCTTCACGTCATCCCTTAAGCCCCATCTAAATTGGCTAATGAAATAATCTTCATGCCAAGTGAGGTCACATATCAACTGCCTAAATTCTGATGCATAGGTAGAGGCAGGGCGGTTACCTTGACGTAGCTTTCGAAGTTTTGTTTCTGCCACTCGACTCGTGTCTGCATCTCCAAATGTGGCGACAAGCTCTCCAAGAAATGCCTCATAATTATGAAGTACGGCCATATCCTTCTCCAAGATTGGGGCGAACCATGATAAAGCTTGACCATAGAGCAAGGTTCCAATAAAACCGACCTTGGATGCATCATCAGGGTATCTATCAGGCTGCATGCGAATGTACAATTTGACTTGTTGCAAGAATCCTCGAAACTTTGTACGATCACCATTGAACTTTTCTGGCATGCAAATCTTGGGTTCCTTCACAAATGATGTACTGGGCCGTTGGTTCACTTGAATACTCCCTTGATTCGCTTGAAGACTCCCGATTCGTTCTTGTAATTCTTGAAGGAGTGTACCTACATGCACTGGATGTCCCATCTCGACTTGTGTCTGTCGACGACTTAGGTCTTCGACTTGTTGTTGGAGACTCTGAAGTGATGCTACGATCTGTTCATAAGCGTTCTCCATGATGTCTGGTCTTGGATAGAAGATAGTCTTGCCAAAATGTCAGGGGAGCACTAGATTGTGCTCTCTGACTACACAAGACAAGATTTCGGAAACACAGTTCTGATTACAAGAATACCCACGAAGGGAAAATGCTACAAGAATATACGATCGATACAAGATGTCCCACAACCCGGGACCAATAGGTATGGAAAACTCGACTAGAGATGATACAGGAGATCCCACAACCCGGGATCGTAGGTAGGAAACAAGATATCTCGATTACAAGAAATCCCCTCAGGGATATGAACTGGATACAAGAAATAACTAGAAAGGATCTCGTACTACGAGATTACAATAGGACAAGAAAGGATGTCCACAATACAAGACTAGACAAGAATAGAGCTAGAAACAAGACTAGAACTTGAACTGGAACTTGAATGTACTTACTTGGAGGTCGCGACTCCTTGAGCTCCCAAGACTGGCATTGGCAAGACTGATTATGAATGTGGCCAACCCCTCCTTATATAGGTTTTCAAGGGCGGTTCCCAAGGCGGTTGCGAACTGATGATGTCATCATGATGTCATCGATTTGTAACAAGACCTCCCAATGTTAGAATTCAGCGAATAGACAGTCGATCTTGGGGTTTTGGCACATTCCGGACGCAATGGAAGCATTGGTTTCTCCTAATTCTGAACCAATCATGAGATACAGGGTTCACATGGAATCTTAGGTTCAGGATGGTTTCCTTCGTCCATGACACTTCTTATATAGGTGTTGAAGGGAGGTTACAAATTGATGATGTCATCAACTTCAAGTAGGACCTCCGGATGTCAAAATCAAGCAAATAGATTGTTGATCTTAGGGTTTTGGCACATTCCGGATGTAATGGCGAGACATTAGTTTCTTCAAGTTATCCACCAATCATGAGATATAGTAAATCCATATATAATCTAGGCTTGGTCAAGGTTTCTTAATGTGTCTCCATGACATTACCTCCCCCTCAAGCGACGAGTTCCTCGAGAAGCAGCCATGTTCTTAGCCTTGGGCTTTATTAGGTTCTTCTTGTGAAATTCACGAGCTTTGATTAGTGCTCTTTAGATCTTCTTGGACTAGAAGCTTCATAGCTCGTAGTCTTTGTAGAGTTCGTGATATTTGCTATGTGAACACGATGATGATGGATATTCATGATGAAAGTAGAAAGGATTTGTAGTATATCTAGGTCCAGAATCAAGTGCATGATTCTCATGGTGGGATGTATTCCTATTTTGATTTTGTTGATGATTCTTTTAATTTGGGATGGTAATTGTGGAAGTCTTGAATCCAACTTGTTTCTTTTTCTTAGGACATTTGAATATCATATGATCATGACCTCCACAATAAAAGCATAATCCATTGTCTTTCAAATGTTTTCTTTCCTTTGGTTTAAGTCTCTTGACCTTGATGTTATCCCGTCATGGGCAATTGTGTGGACTCATAGAAATGAAAGGTGCAAGGTCACAAAAATCCCACATATGGGGTGCACTGATGTTTGAAAGCTTATATAAGGCGCATGCTCTCATACTTGCTTGGGCATCATAAGGAAGAGAGAGAACATAGCGAAGTTGCACAGTACTCATTAGTGGGCTCTCTATAGACCTTTGCATCGAGGGTGGAAGGGGTGAGCCCATGCTTCATCTTTGCCTCTTGGCCTCTCCCTTGGGTGTTGTGTTGGGGAGAGGAGGGGAGGAGAAGAAACTAGAAACTAGGGGAGTTTCTTTGACCGTCGCCGATGCCCCACATACTCCACCGACCTCCTTGTCATCAGCAACTAGGGTATGTGCATTCACTCACCCCCTTTGTATTGGGTGGCCATTATCCGCAGAGCCAGAGCCACACTCCAAGACACATCCCACATTGCACTATTCTTACTATCTCCCCTACTTACCAGACATCCCCCTATTCCACCTTTTTTGATGTATTTCCATAGTCGATTGTAGCGATCATTTTTCTTTCCATTTCTGCATAGAGATTACCACAGTTGTACATGGTTATGTCTCATAAGACTGATTTGGCCTTTTGAAGACCAACATAAAAAACCTCCTTTTACCAAAGTCACCTTAGCTAGAGAGTACTAGAGAAATTCGATACATGTAAGATGAGAATCTGCTCGTCCACCCTACTATGAGGCTCATATGAGGCTTAGCTCTTCTATATTTAGCCCATCAACTAACTCTAGAGGGTGTGGCTCTGCAGTTGATCTATAACAACACCTTAGCCCATCAATTGATATTGTACATATTATAGGTTGGATTAAGGATTAGTATGTGTATAGAAAGTAGACAGCCGCAAGAATAACTTGAACAAAATGCATAGGAGAAAAGATACCCTAGCTATGTTTAGTTGGAAAAATGCAACACGATATGTTCAAGAGAAGGAGAAACAATGAGGAAAAGAGAGAGAGATCAAGCAAGATGAGCCCCATTAGGCATGGAAGAGATGTTGGACTTTCGGGTGGAATGGGCCAAGGCCTCAAGGAGCTCCAACTCCTAATGGTGGTCCTTGAGGGAAGGGGTCTTAATTTATTTGTAGAAAAATAAAAAGGGGGTCAGCAGCACTTTTGAGCTCCCAAAAGTACATGAAAAACAAAATAAAATGTGTCGAGCTTTCAAAAGATCTCATTCAAGGGTACAATACAGTGGCAATATAGAAAAGGGATAAAATACATGGTAGGGAGGAACTTAGATCCTTATTTCAAGCATGTATGCCCCATTTTCAAGCATGTATGCCCCATCCAGTATGCATTTGTGCAAAAACTCATCTTGTGTCAAGCTTCGTCATGGTTGAGTCTACCCATCCACTTTTAAAAGTGATAGAAATTCAACTCACATAGCTTCTTATTGAAGTGATAAAGATTCAACTCACATAGCTTCTTATTGAGTTTATGCTAGAGCTTCTTATTGACTTTATGCTCATGGTCTGTGTGTGTGAGCATGCTTCGTTTTTAGTTTTGTACCTATTGCACACATGACCTTAGCAAGAATGTTGTAGTATTTAGTCAATACTATGCATAATGGAGTTGATGGCTAATTGATGTGGTTTGCATATATGTTTGCATGGTTTGTGGGTATTGGAGGCAAGAGAGAGGAAGGGGTAGGCCCTAGGGGAAGGGATAGGGAGGGCAAGAGCAACAAAGATTAGACTGTTTTTTGAAAATAGATGTACATCTGAATTTTAAAATGCTTGAAAAAAGAGTTAATTTATCTTGACATGGAGTGTAGATAATCTGTTGCATGAATGCAAGCTCAAACTTTCAATAAGTTGATATGTATTTCTTTGTATGTGGGTATTCATGTTCTTTCTGAAAGATTGATTGGCATTTGATTCTGAATATGTATGGTGCTTTATTGATAACTAATACACTTTTTATTATTGTTTTACATAGGTGATGTTCATATGCAACCATTGCCCATATGTTGTACATCTTAAGAAAGCCTTCACAGATTTCGCAAAAGATTATCTCTCGGTATGCTGTGTCCTATATTTCTATCACGTTGGAACTTCTATATGGTTAATTATGCAATATTTATGATGCTTTATGAGTGCTATTTAACTTTTCTGGCTTTGTTAGAAAGGATTGGGCATTGTTGCTATCTCATCAAACTCCATAAAATCACATCCTCAGGTGAGCATTCTAGAAACATCTAGAACATTATGTTGAATTCCTATAAAAATACAAGAGAACACTTACAAGTTGCAAATGAGATACTATTTTATAATATGATTTGCAAGCATAGCAGAATATATGATGATGTGTATATATTTATTTATTTTTTGTTGTCAATAATTTTTTATCATTATTATTTGTAGCTTATCGGTGTTATTGTTCTTTTGATGTCAATATATATGTGAATAAATGGACTTGCAGATTTTTATGATTGGTGAGAGGCATGCCCTCCATTCAAGTAATTTACTTTTGACTAAGTAGGACAAGTGTACTTTATAGAGACCAAGAAAAGCGAGTGCCTTCCGAAGAACATCAAACTAGTCTCATTATCATAGAAGCGTCTCTCCCAAGTGTTGAAAGTACAGGAACTAGTGATAAAAAATTTTATGATCATTAGTCTTGAATCTCTAGCCCGTAGCTATAACTGCTTATATACATTTAAGTGATAAATATTTTGGTTGCCTCGATGGTGGTGGTTCACATAGGAGCTTTGTATGATTCGACTTTTTAGGCCAAGGCTGCCAAGTATATTGCCAAGATTTGATAATCAATCTATGGTGCCCACCTCTCTCTTATTATATTAGTTGATCTTTTCATAATTTTCCAACCCTCTTGTTAGCAAGAGGAGAGCCATAATTTAGTAGAGAGAAGGCTCATGAGCTGCAAAAAGGTGGGATTAAAAGGTGGGAACTCATTGGGGGATTAAAAGTAAAGAGCTCCCGAAGGACGAACTTGGATGGAGACATTCGGTCATATTGATATCTTATCATGGAACATATAAGAAACTTTTGGACATTGTTGAGTTTGTTGATTATTTGCCTTCGATATTGTGAATATAAAGGTGTTACAAATGTAAGCTCTCTCAGCTTTGAAGAAGAAGGCTGGACATTATGTGTAGTGGTCTTCATGTATTCTGGTCACTCTATACGCCCCCATACTTATAGCCAAACTCCTAGGAGGTATGAGAAGATGGGAACACCAAGACACAAAGTAGAGCACACCAAGAAAAGGCTTTTCTATATTACATGAGGATACAAGTATGAATGAATACAAAAGGGGTGAGGGCTGTATTTTCAAGACAAAATATGAAAATTAGGTCATGGCAACTGTTTTTGGATGGATAGAAAGGGTATAGGATAAAAGGATGGAGGTGCTGATTGTGAGGAGTGATGGCAAATGTTCATAGATGATGAGAGGGTCCTAGCAAAAACTTGCTCTAGGCCAGTGTAAGTAACTCTGGAGACCTTTAGTAGACTCTTTGAGCTTCCAATACATGCATTTATACCATTATGGTATTTTGGAACATCATTCCCAAAACTCAATTGTCAAAACAGATAACTTATGTGTACTCTACCTACTTGAGAAAACCTTCTATTTATGGAAGAGGGCACTTAATGTTTTACTGAGAGCTCACAACCTGGTTGAAATTGACTCGAGACATTTTGCACACATTCAAGTGAAGTGTTGAATGAGCTATACCAAGTTATTTCATGAATTTAGAAGGACTATAATGAGAGCAATATGCATTAGAAGTGAAGGGGGTGATCCCATCTTTCTAGGAAGATAAAGATGCAGAGATACAATCACTTTGATCTGCAGATAACTTAAGATGTACAACTCCAATGAGCATAAAACTTTGTAGGCATACTTATCAAAGTCCTATCTTCGTGCTCCAATCAATAGATTAGATAATTAGATCATATGCGCGGTGCAAAGATGTTGGAGATAGACGTCTGCGGAAGCACGCGAACAGCACAAGGAAGTAGAAGAAGCTTGGAGCACAAACACACAATACTGAATGTATTACTAGAGAATGTACAAAGATAAGTAGCCTATTAGGGCAATAGGCGTATATACAAGCCGAGGGAAAAAAACTTCCTAAAGAGGGAAAAAAGTGCCCCGGCAGTCCTAGAGTGTTCACACACATCACGACCTAAATATATCAACAAATCCCCCCTGGGAGTGATGCGGTGAACAAGGAGCTGGCACTCATGTATAAGGAAGTGCCAAGCTATGTGGAAATCACTCCACAAAAGGAAGTAAGCCCAAAGCTTTGCGAAAAGCTTCAAACTTCTCCCTAGGCAGAGCCTTCGTGAAAAGGTCTGCAATGTTCTCCTGCGTGGGCACATATGCCAAGCTGATCTCCCCAACAGAGAACCTCTCCCTGACATAGTGATAATGCACCTCAATGTGCTTAGTGCGAGCATGGAACACAGGGTTCCTCGCAACTACCAATGCGCTCTGACTGTCAGTGAAGATGGTGGTGGCAGAAGACTGGCCAACACCCAAATCAGCCATAAGGCGTCTGAGCCAAACACACTCAACAGTCGCTGTGAAAGCTGCCCTATACTCAGCCTCACAACTGGAAGTGGCCACAGTAGGCGGCTTCTTGCTCAACCAAGATATACATGAGCTACCAAGCATGAAGCAAAAACCACTGGTGGACACACGAGTGTCATAGCAACCAGCCCAATCTGAGTCAGAAAAAGCATGCAAATCTGGCGGTAGTGATCCCCCCTTGGGATAAAACAACCCAAGTAGCCGAGTACCACTCAAGTAGCGAAAGATGCGCTTAACCGCTTTCCAATGCGTGACTCCTTGGCAATGCATAAATCTGCTCATCTGTGAGACAGCAAACTGAATATCTGGCCGAGTAATGCATAAGTAAATCAAGCATCCAACAGCCTGCTGATAGAGAACAGCATCAAATGCATGTCCAGCATCATGAAGACTCAATCGTAAACCTGTCTCCATAGGAGTGGCAATAGGCTTACAGTCTTCAAGGCCAAAACGCTGCAATAATGTGTCAATATATTTCGTTTGACACAAAGCCATTCCACCATCAACGTGCATAAACTGAATGCCCAAATAGTGATGCAAATGCCCCAAATCAGACATCTCAAATGAGGCATGCAAATCAGCCTTAAAATCAGCAATATGTGTCTCAATAGGACCAGTGAGCAGCATGTCATCAACATAGACAACAATGATCAGAAGCACATCATTAGCACGCTTAACATATAAGGTGCTTTCAGTTGGACTGTTCTCAAAACTATGTGCAATCAGATAGGCATGTATCTTCTCATACCAAGCACGTGGTGCTTGCTTTAAACCATATAACGCCTTCTTTAATCTGCACACCTGGTTTTCATGCCCTTTCTGTACAAAGCCACGGGGCTGAAAAACATACACTTCTTCATGCAAGTCACCATTCAGAAATGCTGTTTTAATGTCCAACTGATGTACATTCCAACCATGATGGGTTGCAAGTGCACAAATGCTACGAACAGTAGTCATACGACATGTAGGTGCAAAGGTCTCATCAAAATCAATGCCTCTTTCCTGCGCATAACCCTTTGCAACAAGCCTAGCCTTATACCTGTCAACGGTACCATCAGGTTTACGCTTCAGCTTGTATACCCACTTAGTGCCAATGGCCTTCTTGCCAGGAGGCAAGTCACATAAGGACCATGTACCATTCTTCATTATAGCATCATATTCAGATTGCATTGCAGCCATCCAATTTTCTGAATTTTGTGCTTCATCAAAAGAAACAGGCTCATTCTAATCACAGAGACTAGATGCAGCCATAGCATAGCAATCTGATGCAAAGGAGGCACTATGAGAGCCTGAACGAGTACGATATGACAAAGGTGCATCTAATTTGCTGTCACGCAAAGTCTGCACCAGCCATTTTGGCATAGTTTTTGCCTGCTCAATATCAGCTCTCTCATCAGCAAGTGCATCATGTAAATCTGCATCAGAAATGGAATGATCTGCATCATCATATGAAACTTGCAAAGGCTGAGAAGTTGCCTCATTAGGACCAACACTAGCCTGTCCACCTGTAAAAAGAGGCATCAAAGTATCATACATGTCTTTGGAGCTAACAGATGTCTCCTTAGTACATGAAAGCAATGGCTGAATAGCATCTTCCACAAAGACAACATCACGGCTAACCAGAATGCGTTTAGTCTGTGGATGATACAGACGATAGCCTTTACTTTCAGAACTGTACCCAACAAAAATACATTTTACTGCCTTATCATCCAATTTTCTGCGATGTTGTTCAGGCACTAATGCATATGCCAAACAACCAAAAACACGCAGATGAGCAACAGATGGCTTCCGGTCATGCCAAGCCTCATATGGAGTGATAGACTGCAATGCTTTAGTGGGACACCTGTTCAGTACATATGCTGCACACATGACAGCCTCAAGCCAGAAACTATGTGGTAAAGCCTGACTTTTGACCATGCACCTCGCCATCTCCATGAGTGACCTGTTCTTTCGTTCAGCAACTCCATTCTGTTGAGGTGTATACGGTAATGTACACTGGTGTTTTATCCCACGTTCAGCCAGAAATGCATTAAAATCTGAAGACATATATTCCCCCCCTCGATCAGAACGGAGGGTGCCCATTTTACATGTTGACAGATTTTCAGCTAAAACCAAAAACTGTTTGAAGCACATGAACACTTCGGACTTTGCTTTGAGTGGATATACCCATGCATGCCTGGAAAAATCATCAATGAAAGTCACGAAGTAAAGGTAATTTCCAAAAGAGGGTGTCTGCATAGGACCACAGACATCACTATGTACAAGCTGTAATTTTTGCGTAGCCCGAACTGAACCATCTTTTGGAAAGGAAGAACGCTGCATTTTGCCCAAAATACAGCCTTCACAAACATGTTTTCCAGGTGCCTCAAGTTTGGGCAAAGAGGACACCATTTCAGATTTCTGCAGGCGTAACAAACTAGCAAAATTCAGATGACCAAAGCGTGCATGCCAAAGCTTTGCATTTGACATAGCCTGAGAATCATGAACTGCACATGCCGAATCATTCACAGATCTTTCATAGTCTATGAGCTTATACAGCCCACGACATAAGATGCCAGAAGCAATAATCACATCGCCATTTGAGAGATCATGGAGTGTACACCTGTCATCAACAAATTTCACAACCAAGCCAATCTTGGCTAATGCAGAAACTGATAACAGATTCTTTTTGATCCCTGGCACAAATAAAGCATCTGACAAAGTGAAAGAACTACCATCAGAAGTAGTCAGAATGATCTTACCAACTCCCATAATAGGATAAGAGGAGTTATTGGCGCATGTGACAGTATTCCCTGTAGGGGCAAGCTCGAGTGAAGAGAAGAAATTGCGCTGTGAGGTAATATGTTTGGTCGCCCCACTGTCAAAGTACCAAACATCTGAGTCTATTGCAGACATGCACTGATCATGAGAAGATGGGTCAAAACTGCAGACAGTAGTAAACGCCCATTCTTCTTCCTGCACAAGATTTGCAGACTCTGTTTTTGGTGTAGAGGCCTCTGCAACAACCATTCCAGTCTCTTTCTTCTTTGCCTCTTTAGCAGCCAGTTTTGGACAGTTCTTTATAATATGATCATTTCCTTTACAGTACTTGCAGAACAATTTCTGCTTTTCTGATTTCTTTTCATCTTTATCCTGGTTCTTCGATTGTGCAGCATTTGCAGATTTTTGCTTACTAGTAGAAGAGCTCCATTTTCCTTTGCCCTTTTGACTAGCAAGGAAAGCTTGATCTGCAACACGCATAATGGACCTGTTCTGCCTGGACTGATCTTCTTGCAATAGAACAGAGACTAATTCTTCAAATGACAAGGCATTCGGATTGCCTTTCATCATCAACCGAAGAGTAGAGGCAAAACTCTGATATGAATCAGGAAGACCATTCAGAACGGTCTGCACAAGTGAGCTATCTGGTATAACCTCATCAGCAGAAATCAATTGTTCCTTCAGGTCTTTGATCTTTGTAAGAAAACTGTCCATAGAATCACCTTCATTCATGTGCTCACTCTCCAACTGTTTTCGGAGGTAAGCAACATGAGCCTCATTCCTAGCCTGGTACAAAGTGGTAAGTGTATCCCAAGCATCCTTTGCTGTTCTGCAAGAGCGAATGTGAGGAATAATGGCACGTTTGACAGACAAAGCTATCAATGCATGTGCCTGGGCATCTCTGCCATCCCAACGAATCTGCTTTGCAGTAGGTGCAACAGAAACAGCAGCACGAACAGGAATCTGCGGAATATCATCTTCGACACCATCTTCATCAGAGCACCTGTATTTGTAGTACCTGTAGTCGCAGGTGTAACAGGACGTCTTTCAACACCCTACACAATGTTCCACAGTCCTTTTGCAACCAGTACATGTCGCATCATATAAGCCCATAATGGGTAGTTGGTACTATCCAACTTATCCTCAACAGCCAACATACGGAATACATCACTGCTTTCAGCCATGGCCGGTGACTAAAATACCTTGATGCAGAAAATTGACTCTATCTCAAAAAGTTGAACGGAACTGCCCCGACGAGTTCTGCTAGACCTGTAGCAAACTTCGAGACGCTTAAACTGGCGAACAGAAACTGGTATATACCTTTGGCACAAAAGGACGAAATAGCCTGCACAAGCGCTGCGATAGTGTGTTCGGAGGCCGAAACGAGCTCAGATCGCGATTTTGGCACCACAAAGCAAAGCCGTTTTGATCTCGGAAACACCCTGAGTATGCTCACCAAATTTCGTGCGAATCTGAGACTGCAAACGGAGGAGTGTCGACGGCGCCCTAGAAGAAGCGACGACCTACTCTGATACCAATTGTTGGAGATAGACGTCTGCGGAAGCACGCGAACAGCACAAGGAAGTAGAAGAAGCTTGGAGCACAAACACACAATACTGAATGTATTACTAGAGAATGTACAAAGATAAGTAGCCCATTAAGGCAATAGGCGTATATACAAGCCGGGAAAAAAAACCTCCTAAAGAGGGAAAAAAGTGCCCCGGCAGTCCTAGAGTGTTCACACACATCACTACCTAAATATATCAACAAAAGACTCATACAAGATGACAAACTTCAAGCAACATATTGTAATAGTAAATAGAGAACAATATAACTAAGAAAATGTATTGTAAATGTATTGCTAATTGAGATATGATACAATGAGAGGGTAGAGGACTCAATGAGCTTTGAGGCAAGTACATGAACCACTCAAATGAGAGTGATGATCAACTCTCATACCCGCGACTAAAATTTGAGTGGATAAATTTTACACATGATTGTTGATTGGATCTACCTAAAAGTGATGCATACTTTTAGGAGTTATTTTGAATTTGAATTCAAATATGGTCATGGTATTTGGTTCTCAACATGACCACAAGATTCTCTCCAATTATCTTCTTTACTTTTGACCAAGATAACATAAGACATTAACCTTAGAATTTTAGTCAATAGATACAAGTATATGTATAAGCTTGTTTCTCAATTTCATGTGAAGTCCTAATGCATAGGGGCAAGCGCTTAGGCTTGCTCCATGCACCAAAAGCTCCCCCTCAAGCCTAAGATGCTTGAGTCTTCAATCCATTGTTATTTTTTGAAGTCCAATCAAAGCTTTGAATTTGTTTAGCTTCACTCCATCTAATGCTTTGGTCATGATATCTGCACGTTATTGAGTGGATACATATGAGAGTTCAATTTCCTTGCTTGTAATTTTTTTCCTAACATAATGATAGTGGATTTCAATATGTTTGGTCTTAGCATGATAAATGGGGTTAGCTGCAAGATGTAGAGAGCTTACGTTGTCACCAAAGATACGAGGAGTGGAAGACTTCACACTCGAATCTGAGTATAATCTCTTGATCCACATGGCTTCTTGAGTTATGTTTGTCAAACCTCTATATTCAGCTTCAATAGATGAAAGAGCAATCGTGGGTTGCTTGTTGGATGACCATGATATGAGCTTTGTACCTGCAAATGTAAGATAATTTGAAGTACTCGCGTCGTCTTTCTAATATGGTACATGATGTTGGAATGATTATATGGTAACTAGGACATTGTATTATCTCCCTTCCTTTTTTTCCTCGTTGAGGCATTGGTCTTTCTTGCTCGATCAACAAATTTTTTCTTCATAAGTTGTAAGGGTTAAGACTTAAAATGATCCTTGTGGACCATTTTTGGACGTTTGGGAAGTTTTTTTTTTTTTTAAATTTTTAATAAATAAATTTTTAGGATTAGCAACGCGTTGCAAACGTGTACGCAATGTGGAGTTGCATTGCGAAAGTTTTTCAACGTGTTGCATATGCAACACTACATCTTTGCTTCGTCATCTTTCTTCTTGAAACAAAATTCTGTTTTGTGTCTATTCACCACAAATTTTGCATGAGTTAATAATAGAACAATCGGCCTCTTAGTGGCTTGTTTTTCCACAATGCTTGCATTTCTTGAATTCTCTGGCTTTTGCTCCATATGAACTTCCATTGAGGTTTTCTTTTGCCCTTAACTTCTTCTCCTCCTTTTGGATTGCTTTCATTACTCTGTCAATATTTGGATTTGTCTTGTTTTGTAGAATAGTGTCAACCATACTATATATTGGAGGTAGATTCTTGAGAAGAATTGCTATTGTAATTTCCTTTGAAATAGGATTGTTCATCCGAGCTAACTGCGCTAAGTAACTTTTAAACTTGTTCAAATGCTTTGCCACTGATGTTGAGCCCTTCACATTTAATTGGAAGAAGGATATAAGAAGTGATATAAGAGACATATAAGAGGCAATTGTGTCCTTGTGCCAAATAATCATGCTTCTCCTTCACTTTTAATGCCTATAAGATGATGGATGAATTCATTACTTGGCTTTTACCTATAGTTGACAAATCTTTTCTATTTCTAGATAAAGCCTTTGCACTTTGTTCTTGATATGAAGGTAGAGTGGTAGCCCCTCCTTCTTGTGTAGCCCCTTGTGCTTGGGTACTCCCTCCTCCACCAGATGATGATGAGGCAACATTTTGAGCTTGCTGAGCTTGATTTGAATAGTAGTCTTGTGCAGGAAGTGTCAATAGTCGAATACCTCTGGGTTCAAGTCTTTTAATGTCAACTTCATCCCATAGGTTAGTGATCATGAGATAATATTGGTGCCTTTTTTGGCAAGTGCGAAAATTAGCACCCTTGAACCTATCTATCGTGACCATAGAGTTCATTGCCACATCTCTAACTTTTAAGCAAGTATCTATGCTCAAGAATAGTCTCTTAAAAAACTCTCAAACATACCAATCACTGGTTTTTAAGGCCCACAATTAATATAAAGATTGAGTATAAAGATAGAATAGAGAGAGATAATAGAGACAATGTACACAAGAGATTGGCAAAGGAACCAAATATTCTCCAAAAATTAAACTCTAATATTGCAAAATACCTATAAAAATTGCTTCTCTAAAATCCTTTAGTGTATGAGCTCTAGAGATGTTATGGTACAATATATGTAATAATGTCTATGAGGTGCTTCTTTTATAGGTATAAGAGACCCCTTAAAAAGCTATCAAAAAATATCTCAAAAAAACCAAAATCGATGCTTGTGAGATTTTTGGTACAAGAAGCAGGGATGTTTTTTTTTTGATTCTTTTTATGATTTTTAATTTGCTTTTTGATGACTTTGGATCAAATAACTCTTAGCCATCAGATCATATGCTTTTTGTGGATTAAATTCTGTCACTTGGTTCAAAACTTGATGAAAAACATAATTTGACCTGAAATTAGAGTTTAACTTTTGAACCTCAAATCTGCTTCAGAATTTGCATATGATATATCTTGAGTAGTACTTTTGAAATATCGATAAAAAAAATTTTACATATTTTGACCAAAGTTGACCTTCTGTTGACCAGCCTTTGACCTTGAATAATCTGCAATAATATGGAAATCCTCTCGTGGAAGATTCATTTCTAACAGAAATTACTGTTTATAGCTCACAAGTGGCATTGTTTTCCAACAAGATAGACAATAGATAAGAGACAAGAGATATAAAACGAGTATAGAGCTCTACTTTAAAAAACTAAAACTTGATAGAATGACTTTCTACAATGTGTGTATATACATATGAATGAACAGACCGAAATCTGATGTACTAATGCAGAAAAAGCATATGGAAAGTGTAAAATGCAAAGTCTCTGGCACGCCATGTCTTTTTCACCACACTAGCTGAAGCTAGAGGCATAGCTTTAGCACATACTTGCATTGCTATGGATCATTTACATGATTGCAGTTGAATGATGGGCTTCTATAAAGAATGCAAGAATTGAATAGTCACATTATGATATCTATGTCTGATCCATGTTTGTTGCAGTGAATTGATGGGTGTTTTAATATGCATAAATGCATGTCTTGGGAAAAACTGCTTATGGCAAATGAGTAATTCGTTTTCTCATGGTGAATTTTGGTTTATTGTTTTGTTTGCAGAGTTAGGAGTTATGATTAGGTTATGCAGTGTGGTCTTTTGAAAAAAACTGTTATTAATTTTAATATCCCCTTTTTTCAAATTTGTCCAAGGATGGCCCTCAATTCATGGCAGCTGATGCAAAGCAGTATGGATACCCTTTTCCATATGTTTATGATGAGGTATGAGCTTAATATGGCTTCTCCATCATTCATTACCATACATGAAATATCTTATTTCACTGATGCTGATCATTTCAGTTGGCAAATTTATGCACTCATTCAGATGAAAGACTTCCAAATTATTGTTGTTTGATGACATATATGCTCAAGGAACATATGGGGTTTGAGTCTGTATTTATTATCATGTCTTAGCTAGGAGTCTCAGTTTTTAGGTCTCCAGTAGTTCCTCAATATGTAATACTCAAATTTTAAACATTACTTGCCATAAGCCAACAGGACTTGATTCAGTTGGGTACTAGGAGGACCAAGGTAGAGCCTATTTATGAGTTTGGCATGAAGATAGCTTTCTACAGAGAGCATCTTGCATCTTCCGATCAGCTGGAGATTAAGGCTTGTAGATACAGAGGAATTCCAGCAGAGGATAAGATGTACAAGGTATGTCGCAGGGAGCCAGAGACACAGCTGCACTACATATGTTATTGCCCAGCATACTATGAGATATGGGGCCACTCCCATTGTCTATCTAGAGAGGGATTTTTCCAGAATCCAGAGTTATGGGAAACCAGAACCAGAGATGTTTGGGCCTGACAGATGCCAGGGAGATCCAGACATCCACAATTATCGAGGAGGGTCTCCCATCTCAGGATCTTGTATCTTTGTATCTAATAGAGAGTTCACCTCTATTGCACACCCAAGATTCTACTTACTTTACTTATTTCTTAGTCGCTTAGTTTTCCTGCCCAGTATTTTAGCTCAGAAATTGTATCAGATTCACTGGCTTTTAACCTTTTCTCTCATAGGCATTGCTGTTGTGGGGTGGTTTGCTCAGGATTGACAGTGGAGAGAGTGGGGAGATGATAGAGTTGTCAAACTGGAAGTCGGCAAGACGAAAAGAATTGAACCGATTCTAAACATTAACAACAGGACACAAGGAAAAGACTTAACTTACGGTCTCTGTTGCTTTGTCAACAATACAAGAGAGAGTGGAGGGGGAAGGGGAGGGAGCAAATCACAAGGAGGCTATGTCGTACACGATACGATACAAGATAGAATGGAGGGGAAGTGGAGAGAGCAAGTTACATGGGAACATACTGCACCAAGGACAAATTATCAGAAAATGGTAATCCAAGAGAGAAAGTGGAGGAAACACAATAAAAGGAACCCGATTGAAGACTCCTGTGCATGGAGGAGATTTGGAATAACCGCAAGAGGCAACGATCCTTCGCCACCTAGGTGTCTGCTACACTTCTGGGCACCAATCCTCCTTGAGTCAGACCGCTACTTTGCTGAAGGTTCCCTTCTCATTACTGGTCCTCCATCATCCTCTGTTGCCTGGAGTAGTCTCTCTGAGGGGTGAATGTGGAGTGTGGGTCTTGAGGTGAAGTCCGTGTACGGTGGAATGAGGATCGAGAGACAGTAAGAGCAAGTATATCCAAGCATATGAGGGTGATGAGCTTGGTGAAGGGCATCACATCTTTATGGAAATGATGACTTTATTAGATCTCCTAGCTGATTCTGATGCTCTTATGATTTGACTCCTGTAGCTTCAGATGTCTTGATGCATATTTTCATCCCTCCATATTTATGTTGTCCGGTTTGTGAACAAGGTTGTATTGCTAACATGCTTGTTGTAGGCACACGATTGACTTTTATGAAAAGAATCATTGAATGTCAATCAATTCGACTATATTCAAACTTGAGGTTTTTCATATTTGAAGGTGATGTCAGAAATGTGCAAATCAATCACATAATTGGGGTTGATGAATCCTTCCACCGCTTTTGGTGAATTTTCCTATTTTGGGAAGATGCTGCTTTTTGAAATTGTAGCTCTTACAATTTTTTCATGAAATCATTTAAAAGGGGATCCAAACTACTCCAGCCAAGTGTTCAAGTGATGGCCGTTTGAGAACATTGTTGTGCCATATGCATAGAGACAGCCCAATATGAAGTTACTTTTGTATAATGTTTGAATTTAAAGATACCATATCATCATATACATAATACACATGCGATATGTTGTTATTCACAGGCTTGAATACATTTGCATAAACTTTCATATTATATATGCTGCCCATTGCTCACATCATCATGCTATACCAATCAGAGGATTCCCAAAATTAGAATCCTCAAACTCAGAAATATTTGGAATTTCGAAAGAACTCTGAACCTTTAAATTAGCATAAAAGATCATGTGATTCATTAAGAGTGGTGCACTTCTCAATTTCATTGCTTGCCACCTTCATGAAATGATAGAAAACACCTATGGTAGCATACTCCATGTCGATCGTATGCAACACTCTATACGAATGTAAAATTGCATTGATAATGCCATAGACATCTTCATAAAATGACTCTCTCAAAGCTTTTGGATAGCCTTTGCTTCATGTTGTTGTACAATAGGATCTGCATCCACTCATTCTTTGAACTCTTCTAAGACTATCATTTTTGAAGTTTACTTTGAATTTCATGAGGATTTTTCGAAAAATTTCAGATAGCTGGAAACAGTATCTTTGTTGCTTTCAATAATTTCATATGAACATAATTGAAAAATTGTGAGTATTCTTGCTTTGGAATTAACTGACCAACTTGCCCAACATGAGGTGGTCCATCCAAAAGTACTCGCCTAACTTGGTGCCCCTGACCAATGTCTTCTACATGGGCAAGTAGGCAACTACCTGTTATCTGACCAACTTGCCAACATGAGGTGGTCCATCCAAAAGTACTCGCCTAACTTGGTGCCCCTGACCAATGTGTTCTACATGGGCAAGTAGGCAACACAAAGTTGACTTTTTCAGTTATTGAAGAATCTTATGTGTCTTAAAGTGCATATGCAAAGTAGAAATTTGTGAAGTCTATATTCTATGCACAAAAACTCATGTTTGAGGTCAAAATTTTTTAATAGAGCATCTCTAGTACTTGTATCTTTTATTCTGCATTGTGGTTTCTGGCAGAGCCAATCAGTTGCTAAGGCCTATGGTGCAGTATGCACGCCAGATTTGTTTTTATTCAAAAAGGTGTGACATCCACAAACATATCTTTGTTCCTTTTAGTTTCATGCACAAAAGATTGAGAATAACATGTGATGCTTCTTGAATCATGAAATAGGTGGCCGATGGCTTTGTACTTGTTTATCATGGGCAATTTGATGACTCTCGACCCAGAAATGGACAGCCAGTCACTGGAAAGTGAGTACATAGACCAGATATCATTACTTGTTTCAGATGCTGTGTCTATGTGTATATCATGAAATCAACATTTCTTGTTCCCCTACCTCTTTCCACCCCCTTCTAGGGACATGAGAGCTGCAGTTGATTGTGTACTGAGTGGCAATGAGATAACGTTTCCACCGAAACCATGGTATTGTTACTTCTGTTTCTTTCTTAAAAAAAAAAAACCATTTTTGAACTTCTGTTGGTTGAGAAGCAGTAGCATACGTTTCACATAAGTTTGAAATGTAACCGGCAGGTGGGAATACTCCACCTCATCTTAGGGGAACATTGAAGTTGATGTTTTTGGAACCATCTTTGGAAGGCAAACTGGTTACCTTCTTTGTATACATTGCAGGTGGATTGATGTTGGCTGCAAAGAGTGTTGGTGTCCCTCTAACATGTAGGCTTGAATGAATTTCTGAGCTATGGCACGGTGCACCTCTTAGCAGACATTTTTGTTGTTTGAGGGGATGGTCTTACATTTTCATCTCCCCAATAATGATGGTTAGCTCAGTGTGACATTGCATGGATTTCTTTCAATGTTCCATGCTTGTTTGGGAGACCATTCCATCATGGATGGATTTGAGTTTTAGTGTGAAGCTGCTTTTGTGGACTTAATACTGGAGATAATTGGTAATGCAGATGTCTTACATTGGAAGCAGACTAGCATTAGGACCTCTTTGGAGTTTATGGGGGCCTTTTATGGTTAAAAACTTCAGTAAAAGGGCCAATAGAATTGCCACTGTTCATAGAAAATATTGAGTTGTTAGTCTTTTCTGATAGTAATGGGGTATTTTACCTTCACCCTTGGATGAAAAAAGATTGAAGGATGGGATTAAAGATATCGATGAGTTTGTGTACACCATCGAATCTATACTACATCAATGGTTCTATCTTAAGGAGGCCACTCAAAAAGGCTACAATTAATCTTAGAGCTAACCCTATCCCTAACTATGGGGGTTGGTAGAGATGGTGATGATGAAGACAAATCAAGTGGACACTTTTTGGAACACATTACTGCATTAAGGATCCTTCAAAGGGGATTGTGGTGCCCATATTTGTTTAGAGATGCAACCAACTTTGTGAAGGCTTGCGATGTCTGTTAGAGGTGTGCAGCAAAACCAACAAAATAGAGGAATCAGTCCTTTAACATCTCTATGGCATGGAAGAAATGGGGGCTAGATTTTGTGGGCCCAATTCACCCTGTTGCGTGAGAATCCCACACAAAATATCTTTTGGTGGCCATAGATTACACCACAAAATGGGTTGAGGTCATAGCAACTAAGGACTATATCGCGGAAACAATAGCCTCATTTTTATACGACCATATCTCATAGTTGGTTTGGAACTCGTTCCAAACAACTTTTATGGTTTGCCGACTATGGTTCCACAGCAATGTTCCAAACAACGTATGGAACCTCGACTTAAAAAAACAATACCCCGTGCTTTTTTCTAAAGCGGCTTGCCTTAGCAGTTGATGAGCTCTCTCTCAGAGCACAAAACCTATGGTGCTATGCTGCACTTGTACTTAGTAATATAATGTCACATTAAAGTTAGAACTTGAAACATACATGCACACATACATTCATATGTACACTCATACATACATAGGTACATATATATAGTGCATGCATGCATGACACTCTGCACATTGAATGTATACACTTTACATGCATGTATGCACATAAATAAATAAATAAATAAATAAATAAATTAATTAATTAATTAATTAATTAATCAATTTAAAAAATATATATAATAATAATAATAATAATAATAATAATAATAATAATTATAATAATAATAATTATAATAATAATAATTATAATAATAATAATTATAATAATAATAATTATAATAATAATAATTATAATAATAATAAGGTAGCGTTTCATACCGTTCCATATCTTGACGTTTGGTACGACACCATGTTCCGTATGCATATCGTACATGCTATACCGAATGTTTCGTACCACCTTGCCATATCGTATGGAGGTTTGAATGTCTTATCGAAGTCACCACTTACCAAGGATCACATTTCATAAATCGGGTACTTAGACTCATCTTCGCCAAATACAAAATATTCCACCGTAAGTCATGTGCATAATACCCTAGAGCTAATGACCAAGCAGAAAGCACGAATAAAATTCTCATGCTCCTACTTAGGAAAACTTGCCTACAATTCCTTATTACATGTGGACAAGCATATCTAGGAATGCTATGGGCTTATAGAACCTCGTTTAAGGTCACTATTAGACACTCCATTTGAAATGGTATACGGCATGCAGGCTATTGCTCCATTTGAAATTTTGCACGGATCTAATCATAGAGGAGCAAATAGAATGCCGGGGTTCACTGATGCTCTTGCATAAGATTTCATCAGGATGCAACTTCTCGAAGAAACAAGGAAAATTGGTAACGAAAGACTCACAGTGTTGCAAGAAAAAAGAAAGGGAAATCATGATGCAAATCTCTGGAAATCTAAAGTCAAGAAGGGAAGTTTGGTCTTACTATATCATCCAATACTTTTTGAGAAAAAGTCCAAAAAGAAGTAACAAGAAGTTGTTACTGAGATGGAATGATCCATCATCCTTTTTGAGTAACCGAAGTACTACACAGAGGTGCAATTTGAATTTCCACCATGGATGGGAAGCCCTTACCCCTTGTCAACGAATCCAAATTACGGCTCCATGTGGAGATTGCATGATTTTCCCTAATTTTTGAAGCAACCCACCTGCCTCACTTGCCTCGCTTGCTCAACAGGATAACTACATATGTCACAAGGCTCTTCAACTCTTCTTCTAGCCCTCTCTCTATGGTATTACAAGCTCTCTTTATGCCCATCTCCGTGTCAAAGACTTCTTCGTACGAGGATCTCTCTCTCTCTCGAGGGAGGGTGAGGGAGGGGACCCTCTCCTTGAGCTTTCCAGCACCCCTCTCCTCGCTCCCTTGTCTACAGCAACAACATGGAAGGCAGGAAAAGCTTTGCCTCTGCCCTGTTGCACCAGCCGCTTTCTATACAAACCCCAGTCAACAAACCAACAGCATGGGAGTCTTACTTACTCCAAGAACTGAAGAAACTCCAAGGAGAAATGGAAGCAATGAAGCAGGAAATTAGTAAGAAAGATGAACAAATAGCCAGATTGCAACAAAAACTTGATGAAACACAAGGAAACAGCCAGCAAACAGGAGCTGAATCAACAAATAAAGTCGACTTGACAACACAATTATCCGAGGTAAAACTATCCAGCTCTACACATTTTTCAAAAGAAGTAATGGCTGTGGTAAAGGAGCAGGAATTGGTGGACGGCAACAAGAAAGTTATCAGGATTGGAGGCCTCCCCCTAGGATGGGACAGAGAGGACATCGCACCCGAGTTAAAAGATGACTGCATCCTTGAAACAGAAGTACTAGAAGCACAACTAACCAAGGTGGTCCCCTTCATCAATCTAGGGTCTCCGGTCTTCATCACACCCAAAGGAACTCAGGCAAGGGTAAGCTATTTTGACATGTCAGATAAGATAGCTGTCATGAAGCAAGCAAAGTCACTACAAGGTACTAAAGTATGGATAGCATGAACTCACCCCACTCCAACTTAAAAATCGACCAGCAGAGTTAACTAAAGTCAGAGAAGCGAGGAAGAATGGAAAGTGGGCAGTATACAGAGGCGGTCAAGCTATTATCAGAGATTTCCATACCCATACCACATAGGAAGAAACAGCTATCTCCCTCATTTGTAATATATATTGATGTAATTTTGAAACTCTTATGAGTCATAAGAGTGCTTTGGAAGCCACATCCCCCCCTTTTATTTTGATTTTTCCCTTTTATTATAGCCCCTTGAGGGCTTCCCCCCAAGTGGAATGTAATGTTTTGATGTACCTGATCGGTCCCATAGGTCGATTTCGGCCTCCCGTGGACGTTAATATATCTTTCTTTCTTTCTTTCTTTTTTTCTTTCTTCCCCCCCCTTTCTTTCTCTCTACATTGATGAGATAGTGGACTTCATACAGCTGCAGGGGGTGATGGCATTGAGGTACGCGGGTCCACTGTCCATATTCTTTTATATGCTGATGATATTATACTTGTTTCAGAGTCTACAGAAGGTCTATAGCATCATCTACATGGCCTAGATGACTTTTGCAGACACATAGGGTTATCTGTGAACCTTGGTAAAACCAAGGTCATGATCTTTCATACATCAGCACAGGTACGCAGACAAAGTTTGTTCAGAGAAGCAGGTGGACCGATCGAGGTGGTCGGATCATATGTTTACTTGGGAGTGACATTTACAGCAGCATCAGGGGTCTTCTCTATGTCTGATGCAGCCGTGACCGCATCACACATGGATACGCAACACTAGCTTTGATGGAGAGAGAGTGCCACCAGGCATATTTTCAGGAGCCTCGCACAAAGGGGTGGCTCTTCGACACTTTGGTTACGCCAGCGCTCATGTATGGGGCAGCCATATGGGGACCGGGATTAGCTACATCAGTATGGACAGCACTAGAGAGGCCACAAATCCTCATGATCGCCAGACTTATCCGCAGCAAGCCCTCAATACCACATGATATCATTGAGCAGAGCTCGCTGCACCACCGATGCTAGTTGAGGTACTATTCCAAATAGTATGCCTATTACACAGACTTCGGAGCATGGATACAAAGCGCATTGCTTATCGTGCTTTCGAGGCATCACGTGATATGGCGATACCTCCTCATGGTATGCACACACACGAGACTGGCTTGCCCACCATGGCTTCGACATAGACAGGCTACCACCACTACAGTACGACTCACATGCACCCACCTACTTGCTCTCTCACCAAGAGAGGAGTAGGGTCATTCGTCAGGAGATATGGCATACATACATACAGAGGACATGGGTGAGCCCTAGGGGTACATTGCCACCGAAAATGCTCTATTACCATGAGCATTTTCTACATATATCGGACGAGGGCTTCATCGAGATTCCGAGATACATGCAGACATACCTACCCCACCACCTTCGAGTCGTCATTGGGCAGCTTCGAGTTTCATCACATCAGCTCGAGATTGAGAGCGGTCTGTCCAGGGGAGTCCCCCGTGAGGAGAGGTGGTGCCCAGTATGCGAGATAGAAGTAGAGAGTGAAGAGCATTTTGTTATTAGATGCCCTGCATACTTAGACCTACGAGCACAGTTCCAGATAGAGGAGTCACTCTAGTTCTGCATGACTATGGGAGACAAGCGGCGCTTGGGATACTTCCTCACAGTAGCATATGAGAGGCGAGAGCGGTCACTACAACCCACACATCAGCCACGGGTTTTTATAGGGCTCACGCTCCACCACGCAGAAGCACAGAGAGCACGACGCCGACCACGCATGGTCGGATATCGTCGGCCACGACTATATCAGGAGGACATCTCACGCATGAGGATAGCCTACGACCACATGATGGAGCATAGGTGTACCACCACCCCCTGGGTTGTCTTCCTTCAAGAGGCACTCAGACCACCACCGATGTACCACATACTACACCCACCTCCACCCATCACCAGTAGCCATAGTACAAAGGCAGAGATTTAAATCGCTTATAAAAATCGGGATTTAAACGTTTTGATCGTTTTAATCGTTCCCACCTAAAAAAAAAATCGCGATTTTTATTCTTCACCACGTTTAAAAAAAATAAAATAAAAAAAATAAAAAAAAATTAAAACTAAAACACACATACACACACATACATACATATATATACGTATATATATACATATATATACGTATATATAAACATTTATATATGTATAGATACACATATATACACACACAAAATCAGGGTTTTAAAGTTCTGCCCGAAAAAATTCGTCACAAAAAAGTAAAAAAATCGCGATTTTTTCGATTTAAATCGTGGATGATTAAAACGACTTTTATTTTGCGAATAAATCGCGATTTTTTTGCACTATGCCAGTAGCTAAGGTGTTTTACTCACTCACATTATGGATCCCCCATGTACTAGGTGGTCACTATCTTCTGAGTCATAGCCACGTCTCCTTAGCTTTGTGTAGCGATATACTTTTTATTTCATTTAATTTTCTACACAGGGTTACTACACTTGTACATGGTTTTTGTCTCATAGGCCAAGTTTGGTCTCCAGAAGACGTTAATATGACTTTCTTTCTTTCTTTCTTTCTCTCTCTCATCTTGCGTTTTCCCACTCTTGAGACAAAGGAGTAGTTCCTGAAAAGAAGACCCTCTCTAAGAAAGACCCGCATATTCCTTGGGGATGATCTCATATTATCACAACTTGCTCACATGAAGGAAGTCATGCCGGAGATTAGGGCAGCAAGGAACAAAGGAAAGGTAGCTTTCTATAGAGATGGGAGAGTAGTCATTGCAGAGTGTCGCTCTAGATGATGGTTGACGACCTACGGGACCTGACTTAAAATGGCAATGTGGAATTGCAATGGGTCTCTTAAACTTGACGTGGGTGCATTTGAGGATAATTTTAAAAATAGAGACGTAGTGTTTTATACAGAGACACACCAAGCACCAGGACAGATGATGCCACTATTCACACGCTATAGATGGGAGACATCTCATCGAACACATGCAAGGTCTCAGCACGGGAGCCGAGGATCCGGGGGGGTAGCAGTTCTTTTGAGAGAGGAGTTGCAGCCGCTTGTACATATCATTAGGAGAGATGAGCATGCTAGGTATATGTGGGTCAGATTGCAAGCTGATACGTGCAAATTTCTCTATATTGCTGTATGCTACTCTGCTCCAAGTACGTCCACTTATGCTTCAGCTAGAGGAGAGTCTCCTTGCGAGAGCTGGATACAATGGGCATGGGACTGGACAGACACTCTTCTCAGGATACGGAGTGTACAGATTATGGGAGATACGTGGTAGATATGGGTACTGCACATGGTTTAGCCATACTTAATGGCTTATAGAGATTCCTAGCAGCAATTGGAATCACTTGTTTCCCCCATTGTCACGGGGCTAGCACAATGGACTGTATAATGCCCACGCCGAGCTTTCTTCCTTATATTGAGGACTTCATTGTAGGTCCTCGGCCAATTGGAGGAGTGGATCATGCCCTGGTGACATTGGACGTCTCTTTTAAGTTTACCACTTAGAGGCCACCAACACGAGGTCATACCATATATTCTTTCACTTCAGAGACTGACTTTGTCTACATGGATGGCATTTATAAACACCTATGCACACAGGAGTCAGGGAGACCTGAGACCTCTCGATGAGCTTACCCATATTTTGACACAGACTCTACATGATGCAACCAAGGAGGCATATCCACATACTCGGCCAGAGCAGAGACGACGTTCTGGGACTATGCCCCAGAACAACGGGTATGATGAGGAGTGCATAGAGTTGAGAGCTATAGCCTATACTACAGAGAGAGGTTTTTTGGGAGTCACTACTCACACAAAGTCACGTATTGCCTTTCGTTGTCCTTTACGGCGGAAGAAGAGGGCTTTCCTTGCTAGGCTAGAGGAGGAGCTATATGAGCTATTTTTTAGTCAGGATTCGGTGGAGGCTTGGCGACTTTCCTCTCCCACCCTAGCTATTACTTCTACAGAGGTTTGGGGCCAGTATGCAACATCTCTATATACAGCTTCGGACTAGCCACCTCTTCTGGATCCATCGGAACCATGTCCACATGCATATACTTTCTTTACCGCAAAAATGATGAGGAAAGCCATTGACAAGATGATGAAGGGGAAAGCTTATGATCATGCTGGGTTAGTGGCTGAGCATTTTATTCATGTTAGAGATATGCTTGCAGAGCTTCTCGCTATGATGTTTAATCGTGCTATGTGCGAGGGTATGCCTCGTACTTGGAGCTTGTCCACTATTGTGCCTATCTTGAAGGCAAGAGACCCTATGGAGCCTCGGAACTACCATACTATCATGATTGGTCACACACTAGCACGGTTGTATGCATCTATTTTTGAGTAGTAGTTGAGCAAATGGGCAAAGAGAGAGGGCATATGACCTGTAGGCCAAATAGCTTTTAGGAGAGGCTTCTCTACTCTTGATCATATCTTGACTCTACACACCATTATCGAGGAGGGAAGGTTGTTGGAATATAGGGCCCCAAGATCGTTCCAATACTAAACCTTTTGAGCATACACACTTAATTAATCAAGATGATAGGTGAGAGATAGAAAGAAAGAGATCTTGAGACAAGGATAGGGAACGTAAGCTGAATGCTTACTCACTAAGAAATAGATGTCCAAATTACAACATGGGAGTACTACTCAACCATATGATGTGATGCACTCACTAATGGAAGAATAGCCAAGAAGATGATGATACAAATTTCAGATTATGCTGTTATAATCTGAGTGTGTGAAGTAAATGAGCAACGAAGCGAACCTAGTTCTCACAAGATAGTGCAACAAATCTGAAAATCAGCAAACCCTTATTCTGAAATTAGGGTAAAGAAATCCTAAAAACAGAATATAAGGCTAACTTACAAAAGATAGCTGCCTCCACCTTGTAGAAGACCTCTTGCTCAAGAGAGTAGCCTCTCCTTCACCAAATCTTCACTTCCAAAGCTTCAGAACTCCAAACTCTGGCTTGTGAATTGTCCAAGAAGTGTTCCAAGTGCCCCTTTATATAGCTTTGTAGTCTCTCAATAAATCTAGCGATCAATTTTGACAAAAATCTGGTTCGTAACTCAAAAAGCCGCTATCGCAATTTTTCTATGCATGTTTTTACTTTTTAGATTAAAATTAGTGATCCCTTTAAAATAGCTTTTGTTTTTAATTTTATCGCTCAAATATTGTTGCTTTTGGTATTTTGACATCACAACTTAGCTATTCAATAATTTTGACCTCCAGAAAATGCTTTTCCCCATTTTGAGCTAGATTAGGGTTTGGATTATCTCCCTGTTCTGACCTCTTATGGAAAAATGAAGCATACCACTAGATAGCTCTTGCCAAGCTCTATCTATCTAGCCTAAAAAAGTTTTACCCAAACTGTACAAAAAATGCTAAGTCCAAAATGTAGAACTGCTGGAATATGGAACATATGTACATTGACTTCCAACAATCCCTCCTTCAATGTCATATTGGTACAAGCTTCAATAACCTGCAAATCTTCTCATGATTATCTCTAGTCAATGTTTTGGTAAATATATCTGCAACATTCTCACTAGAAGGAACATAAATCAGCTCAATGAGCTTCTTTGCTATCTGCTCTCTAATATAGTGGTAGTGTACCTCTATATGCTTTGTCCTTGCATGATGCACTAGATTCTTTGCTATAGCTATAGCACTCTGGCTATCTGAAAATATCTGAATGGATTCATGTACTTTTACATCTAGATAATTGAAAATCTTCTGCAACCAAACTGGCTCTAGAGTAGTTGTAAATGCTGCAGGATATTCAGCTTCACAAGATGAAGTAGCAATAGTGGGTTGTCTCTTCGAAAGCCATGAGATAAGACAATCTCCAAGATAAAAACAAAATCCACTAGTGCTTCTTCTTGTGTCTCTATCACCTGCCCAATCAGAATCTGAAAATCCTTTTAGTAACAAATGTATAGGTTTTGAAAATACCATAGCATAATTTGAAGTTCCCTTCAAATATCGAAAGTTCCGCTTTACTGCTTTCCAATGTAATACTGCCGGATTCTGCATGAACCTTGATACTTGAGAAACTGCAAACTGTATATCAGGACGTGTATTACAAAGATATATCAAGCATCCAACTGCTTGACTATATAAAGTAGCATCAAATGCCTCTTCATCTGCTACCATCTGTAAAGACGTGTTCTGATCCATAGGTGTTTGCATAGGTTTAGAATCAATCATCTTAAACCTCTCTAAAAGTTTCTCAATGTACTTCTGCTATGTCATATAGATACACTCATCCTTAAACAGAAACTGAATCCCAAGATAATAATGCAAGATTCCCAAATCATTCACATCAAATGTTTGCTTCAATTGTTCTTTGAACATCTGCAAATCTTCATCTCTGGGACTTGTGACTATAATATCATCCACATAAATGATTGCTATAATCATCATACCTTGTTCAGCTTTGACATACATAAAGAGTAGGAGCTGCATTTGAGTTATGGAAATTAATGGACAAAAGATATGTATGTATCTTTTCATACCATGCTCTAGGTGCCTGTTTTAAACCATACAAAGCTTTTATAAGCTTACATATCAAATGTTCTTTACCTGTCTCTTCAAAACCTTCTGGCTACTTAATATACACATCCTCATGTAAATCACCATTTAGAAAAGCAGTCTTTATGTCAAGTTGATATATATGCCAACCAAAATGTGCTGCTAAAGCAAGTATTGACCTAATAACAGTCATCCTAGACGTAGGAGCGAATGTCTTATCATAATCAATACCTTTTTGTTGTGCATACCCTTTGACAACCAATCTTGCTTTGTACCTGTCAATAGTACCATCTGCTTTTCTTTTAATTTTGAAGATCCATTTTACACCTATAGCCTTCTTTCCCTCTGGTAACTCACATAGCTGACAAGTTTGATTCTTATGAATAGAATCAATCTCTTCTTGCGTAGCTTTTCTCCAAATAGGAATGTTAAGTGCATCTTTAACACATGCAGGTTCATCTTCAACTGTCGTTAGTGCCAAAATATCATGAATCTCGAAGTCTTCAGCAAAAATTACATGATCTTTTTGTTGTTGTTGTCTTGTCTGACTCTTTGTTCTTCCTGTAAAAGTCTTTATACCACTATATTTCCAAGTTTGATATAACCATCTAGGTGTATCCTTAAATAGTGGTAAAACTCTTTCTGATCTTTCAACTTCCATAGGTTCTAGAACTTGTCCTTCTGAAGTGCTAGGACTTTCTAGAACTCTACCTTCTTCCATTTCTGGAACCAAAGTCTCACGTGGAACTGACTCTGTAGAAGGTTGTGAAATTCCTCTTTCTTCAACTCTTTCTTGAATCCTAGGAATTTTAACTCCCTCCTGAAATGGTTGAACATGTAAATCTAAATTCCTTCTAAAAAATCCATAGTCATTTTCACTAATGAACTCTGGAATTTCTGCTTCTTTATCATAAATCTTATTTTCAGCAATATAAGCATTACGTGAAAGAATAACTTCACCTGTCTCTGGAACATAAAACCTGTATCCTTTACTCTCAAAAGGATATCCAATAAAAACAGCTTTCTTTGCCTTTATATCTAGTTTGCCTCGGTCCTTTATCTCAACATGTACATAAGAACCGAACACTCTGAAGTAACTCACATTAGGTTTTCTACCAAAATAAGCTTTATAAGGTGTGATTACCTTTAAAGCTTTTGTAGATGACCTGTTCAAAATGTGATTAGCTGTATGTACTGCATCAAACCAGAATTTTAGTGAAAGCTTTTTGGATGCCATCATGCTCCGCATCATCTCAACAAGTACTCTATTCTTTATTGTATGATAAATTTAGATGGCCGATAGATAAACAACAAACATATTTCGCTCACATACTGACTTGGAGCTTCAAAAGCCATCCATTACACGATTTTGTTACATATTCATTGTGTTGGATAGAGTATTGAGAGTGAGGAAAGGTCTTCTTCGTACAGTTGTAGCAGAGGAGTGGTACCAGATACCAGAAGCTAGACATGGAGATCCTTTGTTTCTACGATTTTCATCACTTGTCATGGGAGATGATGCCTTCTGGTCGAAGGTAGAGGTTCTTATTGCTTCCCTTCAGCCACTATATTCCGTGCTTCGTATCACAGATATGGAGGGAAGCACACTTGGTCTTGTATACGAGTATATTAGCCGTATACAAGGTTGCATTGCAGACGTATCCGGCCTTTCAGATACAGAGTAAGTCATTATAATTTATAATTTATAAATTTATATATTTTAATTTGTTTGAAGATGTTTGTTACATAATACATTATATATATTTATTATTTAAACTTAAAATTATATCTTAAATTGAATTTTGCAGGCGTCATGATTTGTGTGAAGCAGTGCGTAAGAGATGGGATTGGTTTCATAAACCAATCCACGCAGTTGCTCACATACTCCATCCTTTATGGAGATCAGAGGCTCAGGATATAGACATGGCTTTAGAGGACAGCTGGATAGAGTACGTGGGACGATAGACCGAAGGGGATGTAGCATTATATTCACAGTTGCAGAAAGAGCGTCTGCAATTTCGATCCATGGAGAGGTATTTTGGACAGCCATCTGCGAGATTGAGAGAGAACAAGCTTTCCCCCGTCACTTGGTGGGAAATATATGGTGTTGGTACTCCTCTTCTAGTAAGTGTGAATCATGATTATAATTTATGATTAAAGTCTAAATTTAAACATCAAGAATACTTATAAATTATGAATCATGATTCCTCTTCATAGAGGAAATTAGCACTGCAGGTTTTATCACAAGATTGCAGTACCGGCCCCGCAGAAAGGAATTCGAGTACATGGGCATTGTTTCACACGAAGAAAAGGAACCGATTGAGTCCACAACAACTTGAGAAACTAGTGTATACACACTGTAATCTCAAGTTGTTGGAGAGCAAAGGAACCCACATTGCACCCCTTCAGGTAATTGTAATTTATGTTGAAACTTCCAAGTTGATAATTGTTAGCTTAAGCCTTTAAAGTTAAGGCTTAAGCTAATAATCCCTAAACTCATGACTCATTGGATTTGTTATTTCAATTTGTAAATTGTAGGTCAATGTGGATTCCATTGACATTGCTAAAGTGAAAGATATCCCTCAAATCCCCGCGGAAGAGAGAGATATTTTTTCCATGTTATTTCATGAGTCTCAACAGTTTGTGAGACAAACACGAAGAAGATCAAAAGCTACCACATTAGGTATACAAATTACAATATACAGTATACTAGAGTCTATAAATTCATGCTTTAAATTTTAAGTTTTGATCTTGTTTGATTTTTTTACATGTATGATGTCAAGTTAATATTAAATCCTAATTTTTTGTAGCAGATCCTCATGCACCATCTACTAGTCGGAGATCTAGGAAGATGGCTTCTCGTCGAGGTGGGAGAGGACGTGGAAGAAGAGGAGGCCACATCATCCGGCCACATCCGGATTCTAGTATACCAGAGGATTGGGAGGAGAGATCCGCATCTTCTAGTAGTGATGAGGATGATTCACATGCTCACACACGGAGTCATGGATTTTTATAGTGATAGTGCATCTACCTCCTCATGGGCTAGTTCATTTGATGAGGATGATGATATTGATGATATTGTAGATGAAGAGTTGGAGATTTGACTTCCGACTCTTCAAGCTTGACTTATGACATATTATTTTATTGTTCATGACTCGTGATGTATTCAGATTCTACATTTCATATTATGCTTTGACCTTGAAAGTTGTCTCTTTAAAGTTTAAAGTTTATGCTATGTTTGTGTGTGTTTCCTGAATCCTATCACTTCTTTGCGAACTTAAAAGTTGAAGTTAATACTTATTAGTTATGATTCATGAATCATGATGAATGTTTTACATTTGAATCTTCATACAATCATCAATGTAATTATCTTTATTCATGCAAATGACATATGTATATCTAAGGTTTTTATGAAAAGTATAAATTTCTTCATGAGTGGATAAAAACCTCAATTTTTATTTAGGGTCTGAACGATTTAAACGATTAAATCTCGATTTAAATCTTGCGATTTAAATCTCTCGGTCCAACTATGACATACACATACACATACACATACACATACACATACACATACACATACTCATACTCATACCCATACACACACACACACACACATACACACACACATACACATACACAAACCAATATTAATTTAAAAAAAGGATAACGTCGGTAAACGTCAGAAATGTTTAATCGTATTTGTCAGATATCAGCTAACTGTAAGAAGTCAGAGTCAGAATCCCATCAGTAACAACTATGCGCACGTGCACACACACATACACATGTGAGTAGGCTTGAATTCTGTGGGCTAATAGCTGCTGTCCCCTCTTGAGAAGTGGTAAAAGAAACCTCTCTCTCATCATTGGATGTGTGACTGTATCATGATTGATCGCAATAGCTTATATCTAAGCAAAAAGAAAAGAACAAAGAAAATATCAATGTACTCTATCATGCCAAGCAGACCAACCCGACCTGCACGAAACCTTACCTAGGTGAAGAAGGGGGGAGGTGCTTAGTTGCAGGAACTTTGAAGGTCATGGATGTGATATAGCATGTGGTGGTTAGTGGCAGATGTTTGATATGACCTAAGGCCTGTGATTTGATACATTTTCAATCTGAGTCAGCTCAACCTACTAATAAACTATATAAATGATTTTTCTTCTATAGAGTCTTATATAGAGCTACAAGGGTAGCCATTCAGTTCAGCTTTGTGAGTATCTTTCCCCAAATAGACGGCTCTTCAAGTGACAAATGAATGATAAGAATGAACTATCATATAACTGTCATCCTTTTCAGAGTATCCTCTTAGATAACCATTTCCTTTTCCCTCCTCTCTCTTCTGTGGCATGTTTTCATCTTCTCAGTGCACACCTATAACTGCAGTCCTATCACCTCATGAACTGCAGGAATCCATTGCTGTTCTTCAAGTTGTTAGAGTATCCCTGGCTATTCTTGGAGTCCTTTCTTCCTAGCTTTAGTTTACTATTGATTTGTTAACATCAGGGATACAGTAGAACAAAACAGCTAGATATTTGCAGCTTGCTATAAGTTTTATTTTGTAGTTTGACAAATCATAAAGGGTAGCTTGCTAATACCTTCTAAATGCTTGCTACATGCACTTGGTTGATGCTTTTGAAAAATGGAATAAATTCTTTCAAAGGATTGTCTAGGTTCTGAAGATCGAGCTAGAATTAGGTTTTTAGAAGTTTAATCTGGATTCTGATGGTGGAGATAGAATAAGAATGTATGCAGGCTATTGTAAGGCTTTATGCTAATACAAGATTCTGATGTGGTACAACGTACAAATCTCTGAAGAAGCAGCCACCATTCTTAAAGGAAATGCATTGGTGAGGAAGTCTGTTGAGGCAATAACAACTCCTGTGTACTTGGGCTCAATCCACAGTCTATACATCTATTTCATCGATGCATAAGTTTGTAAGAAGATGCTATGCCAACTTGGCAGGAAACAATTCTTGGTAGTGGTAAGTAGTAATTTTTTTGTTAGCTCCTGCAGACATAGCATTCTGAAGGGCAGAAAGATAAATACTGCTCAGCTCTGGCAGAGTGCATCTGAATGATCTAAAGGAGAAGCTGTAATAGATCTCGGAAGCATATATTTTTGAAGAGATCTGACTTTTTAATATCGAGGCGTCTTCTCCAGTGTATAACGTCAGGCCAAGATAAATATCAACGAAGTTGGTGAAAGTCAGCTACACATTGCTGAGCTCCTTACATATATCAAGATCCTTGACTATCTGAAATGTTATTCTCCACATTTGTAATGACTTCAAAGTATCGTTGGCCAAAGGGGTGGGATGCTATAAGGTGAAGAGATGTGGCTTGGGGAGAGGGGAGGTGGAGGTAGGAGGTGATAGATTAGGAATGAGATTGACTGCCTTTTTTTTCTGGCCTTCAGGGAGGAGGTTGGGTTTGTGAGAGATGAGAATCAGGGATTGATTGAATTTTTTTCTGGTTTCTCCATGGTAACGAATACAATGTTTTTCTTTGTTTCTATGTTCCCAGTGTTGGATGTAGCATTAAATGGGCATGACAGCGAGCAACATCTGACGTTCTGCAGACACTGCTATACGAGAAGGACAATTTGAATGCAAGATTTGAGGCTATGGTGAGCATGGTTTCTTGACAAGATAAAGGCTTACGTAATTATAACTTGGTTTCTGGAGTGCATACTGGTAAACTGAGGAAGGAACTAAAATATCCTTATTGTCCCTCGACAATCATGTAATAATAAACCACATTTCATCTATTCTACACAAAACACTCTGTATCTATCACTTGCGTTCATATATTAAGCTCAAATGGCTATTATGCTTTTGAATAAGTATATCAGCATACTCTTCATTTATTAAGCTCAAATGGCTATCGTGCTTTTGTGCGGCAATGCATATATCAGCTTACTGTTCATCTCAAGGGAACTTAAAGGAAGGCCATAAGCTTGCAATAATATATTTTCACTAGGAAATAACACATGTTTTTCTTCAGGATTCTCCCTTTTGTTTCCCTTCCCTAGGATTAGGCTGCAACGGTTTGCTTTAATCGAGGGCTGGTGAAGAATTGTAAGCATATGAAAAAGGTAGATCGCACACTGGAATAATGTGCAACGGCGTGGGGCAATGGAAGCTTGTAAGTGGATTTTGAGTGGGCGTAATGAATATTTGTACGTCGATTTTGAGTGGGCCATAGATATAGCTAGCTAATCATTCACTTAAAAAAGCACTTGCATTGTGCTGTCAAATCTATCAAAGATTCGACTCAAACAATTTTTTAAATGTACGATCTCCGTATTCCATATAGTTTGCTTGAATCCACTCCAAGTCTTAGATTCAGCTATGATTTCCTCTCTCATGTCCTATGTCCATGATTTCCTTCTTCAATAAAGGGTATTTTTGAAGTATGCTCCGAATTGCTCTAGTTCTTGATCATAAGAACCTTGAAACAAGTCAAACCAAACTTGACTCTAGCAGATCTTAGACTCTAAGAAAATAGGATTGTGACTTCCTAGGAGTTAGGTTCTGTGATTTGTTTCTAAGTTCTTAAAACTGCATTGGTAAAGGAAATCTTGGTAGATCAAATTCATTTGAAGAGGAAAATCACACTCGGCAGAATAGATCCATGAGTCATAGTGGTTCCCTGTAGAATGACTAATCTCAAAGACATAGAATCACATACAACTCTCAAGACGAAATTGCACAAAAAGTATCCCCAAATACTTATGATTTCTCATTTATATTTTCTATGGCTTAACTTTCATGTTTGATTGTGATTTCTCCACTCAATTGTAATTTTTGTACATGAAATAGCAATTTTAGTGGTTAGGAATAAAGTGGCAGAGTATTCCTAATCGAGGTGACATTTTAGAGAAATTGCAATGGGGGGAGTGGATCTAGAAGTGAATCTCAAAGTGATGGGGTTAGTATAAAAAATCACATGTGCAAGCCTTAAGTCACGCGCACCCACAACATTTCCTATCACCATAATTTAAAGACCACAAAAGATTTTCCCTTTCAAATTTTAAAGTGGATATTCATTTTTACAATTTCGAGTTTTTGAGTAATTTTTATTTTTCGGTTTTCTTAACTTTCTTGAATTTAAAATTAAAAGGTACTTTGAATTGCACTGTTCTTCAAGTCACACTAAAAAATCACTCACACTTTCTCATCAAACTGCACTTGTGGACTTTTCAAGATCACATCACCAAAATGCCACAAAATCATAACAATGGTTTCCTTCAAAGTCCCTAAAATCACACAAGTTCAATTGTTGTTTTTCAAATAGCGAATAGAAAAAACAAAGTTTCACAAACCTTGCTTTTCATATGAAATCACACCAGCGACTTTTCATAAAAAGGAAAAACTGTAAACTTGCGAGCCAAAATTTTAAGTTTTCTTTTTAGTGAAGCCACAACAAATTCTTATAGATCACACCCTTGTCATGGGTTTACTTTAGAATCTTTTTTGAGCTAGATTAACTCGAATATTGATCCTTTTGAATAGTAAAATCACATACTAACGTAATTCTTCTTTGAAAACCTCTAAGTTTGACACGAATCCCTCTTATTTACCTTGATGTTTTTTTGTCTTTTTGCACATTGCACACAATTCTCCTCTCAAAAAAAGAACTTACACAACAAGGTTTTTAGGAACACAATCCCTAATCACGTCTTCCTTTGGGCACTTCCAAAAATTGTTATGTTTTATTTTGTTAGACTAAATTAATTATGATAATTGAACCTTCAACTCTTTGTTGAAGGGTTTTGGTGTGTTGAACAAGAGGAGCAAGAAGCAAATGGAGGGAGAGAGAGGAGAGGACACATATACATGCGTAGGAGCCTCGTTAGGTGGTGGTGTGCTCGGTTGCTCCAAATGCAAAGGGAGTGGGTTGGTCCATGAGGAGAGAGAAAGTAGAGAGAAACTTGCACATAAATTTGGAGAAGAAGATGGAGAAGCTCAAGTTGAAGAAGTCCCAATCAAGTTATGAGAGATTTGGGATCAAGTCTTATTGATAAGTGACTTTTAGGTCATTGGGCATTTTCACATATGGCCAATGACCAAAAGTCATAAAAATAATGTAAATGCCTATAACTCCTCAATTTGGGGTCCAAAAAATATATCAAAAATATGTCCGAAAAGCTCTCGAAGAGAGCTTTCACATGGAAGAGTCAAAATATACAAAAGGAGTGTCCTTGGGCCCTTTATCCCTAACAAGCTCCCACTTAAAGGACCAAGGAGACTCCTTTAAGCTGACTAACTCCTACCATCTGTATACATAGTTGATGTTGTGCCTTGATTAGATGCTTTGTAAGAGCATCTGCAGGATTCTGTGAAGTATTGGCCTTGATAAAAGTGATTAGGCCATCCTCTAACACCTCTTTGATGAAGTGGTATCTCACATCAATGGCTTTGTATGAGCATGAAACATGAGATTCTTTGCCAAACATATGGCACTTTGGCTATCGGATCCAAGAACACGTGCCTTTTCAGGCATCCCAAACTCACTACACAAGCGAGCTAACCAAATGGCTTCTTTGGAAGCCTTTGTGGCCGAAATATATTCAGCCTCTGTAGTAGATAGTGCAACTATCCTCTGAAGTCTAGAGCACCATGAAATAGCTTCATCATCAAGGGTGTATACATAGCCACTTGTGGGCTTGTGTGTGTCCACATCACCTTCCATGTCTGAATCACAAAATCCTTTTAACTCCAATGGACCCTCTCCATACATAGGCATTTATCTTTGGTCCCTTTCAAATATCTCAAGATAGATTTTGACAACCTCCCAATGAGCTCTACGAGGATTAGCCATGAACCTGCTAACAACTCCCATTGCACGAGCAATGTCTGATCGAGTGGCAACCATAACATAGAAAAGTTAACTACAAGTTAATCAATGTGGTTAGCAACGGGATGGCAACGTCGTAGGCAACGCGTTAGCAACGTGTTAGCAACGTGAAGAAGTTGCGAACCTAAAGTTGCGATAAAGTTGCCTATAATTAATTTTTTTTAATCAAATTTTTATTATTGTTTTAGATTTTCAATACCCTAACTGTATAAATCCTCTTATAAATGCTTTAATATATGGAAAAAACACATATGAGTATTATATATTAACGTTTAAACATTTCATATATAGATCAGTTGACGTCGACACCTAACCTGCATTTCAACTTAGAAATTTGCTCACAATGTGAATGCACATTAACTTTTAAGTTTTAAATCAAGCACTACTAAATAGATCACATTTCAAATTTCATAAGAATACTCAATAAATTCAAGGATCACCATTAAAACTTAAATACTCAAGTGACAAGAATCGAGATGGAACTTGGAAGTGAGCAATGAGCACATGCCACAAAATACAATAATCAATTATAATGCAAAATCTAGGTACATGAGTCATACTGTCATCTTAAAGAGAAAACAAAAGTCAAGAGTCAAGACAATCATACTATCATCTAAATGTCATAAATACATATCCAATGTCATGACTCATGTGACATGTCCAAATAAATATACAAATATAAGTCAGTCCAAGAGTCAATCATCAGAATCTGACTCAGTATCTGATGAAAACTCATCCTCATCAGGCTCATCCTCATCCTCATCCTCATCCTCTCTACCATGTGGAGCAGAACTAGTAGAGGCCCCTGCAAATGCTACAGCTCGTGATCGAGTACGTCTCTGGGAGCGAGTCTGATGCTGTGGCTCGGTCAACTCCTGATATAACATGCTGTAAAGGTCCAACTCCTCTGAAGGTATAGTAGGCATCTCATGGACCTTCTCTATGTCAATGTGGTCAATGTTGACCTGTCGCACATCTGCTGTATGACCTCCGCTCTCCAAAAGGCGCAAGTTGCAGTGGCAATATACTAGCCACTCCAACTGTGTAGTAGATAAGCGATTCCTCTTCTTTGTGTGGAAGAGGGCCCAAGGGCTCCAATTTCTTTCACATGGACTAGCGCTATAGTCTTGTGAAAGAACGCGGATGGCAACTGATCTCTGCATGTTCCATAAAAAGTATGCATTATTTGCTTGAATTATGAGTTCAAAATTATGAATTAAAATTTAAATGAAACTTAGAAGTTTGTAGTTACTACTTACCAACTCAGGTGCAGATAGGCCATATTTCTCCCACCAAGACACAGGTGACAACTGACTAGACCGGAGCATTGCGGTATCTTTCCCAAAACTACCCCCATAGTTCCAGAATAGTAGGAGCTGATCCTCAAGTGTCAAGCGCATATGAACATCATCAGGATATAGTCTACCTATGTATGAAGTCCATGCACTGTCAAGCTCATGATCCAACATCTGCCTCTCAGATCTCCATAAGGGGTGTAGAATGTGAGCCATGCCATGAATCGGTCGATGGAACCAACCCCATCGATCCCTCCATATAGATCTAATCTCATCAAGCTTATTTATCCAAGAGTCAAGAATCAAGAATCAATGTGAATGCATGTGACATGTCATTGGTAATATAAATAAGAATAATAAAATTTGAATGTAGCATTATCAAAATGCATGTGGCATACCTGTCTGAAGAAATCGAGCAAGGGACTCCCCAACGCGGTCCATATACTCGTAGACGAGGCCTATAGTACTCCCCTCCATGTCAACAATGCGTAGCATGGAGTATAGAGGCTGCATCACTCCCACCAAAGGCTCTACCTCTCTCCAAAATCTGTCACTCAAACATGTAATGCGTACTGACTCTGCTTTCCTGCATGTATGGCCACTCCATGCAAGCCACTCCTGAGAAACAACTGTCTGCATAAGTGATTGCCTCACTCGAAGCAATCTCTCCATCACAATGTACATATAAGCAAATCTGGTCTTTGCAGGCCTAAGAAGCTCTAAATCACTATATGATCTGAAAATGGAAAGCAACTTTGGCCTCTTCGTGAACAGGGTGACCAGTCTCTGACATGTGGAAAAAATCTCATGTATCCAAGGGACCTTCCCAACATCCTCAATCAATAAGTCTATGCTATGAGCTGCACATGGAGTCCATACAATGGATGGGAACTCTTGCTCTAACATCTTCCCCATGGAAACACAATTACTTCCGTTGTCTGTTATGACTTGGATAACATTCTCCACTCCAATCTCCAAGACTGCCTGTCTGATATGTCCAAAAATGTACTCCCCTGTGATGGATAGGCCTGGGATAGATGCGTCAATGGCACGTAGAAACATGGTACCTTTGCAACAATGAACAAGTATATTATACATTCCTTTTCCTAATATCTGTCCATGCATCACACATCAAAGTGCAGCCATGTTTCTTCCAGGTCTCTGCCATGGGCTCCTATTGCTTTTGCACAATTTCTTTTGTTCTTTTCAGCTCACTTCCTCTTAGCTCTTCATAAGAACGCCCTTCCCACTCAACCCCAAGCCTACTCACCATTTTCATGGCCTCTTTCCATGCGGGAGTGCGAACCACATTAAAACTTAAACCACATTTGATGAAGAGCCTCATAATACCTTGGGTGGCCTCCTGCTTCCCTTGCTTTTGCAAACTAGCCCGTATGGATGATGCATGTAGGTGCCACGACCTATAGGAATGCTCTGAGTCTCCCGTGGTCTCTTTTGCTGATGCTCTGATGCATGTGCTACCTCCTTTGTCTCCAAGTCCTCAACAAGAATGTCCCCTTGAGATGCTTGGGATGAACGTCCTTGAGGAATAGAGCTCTGTGCACTACTATGTGTTTGTGTTGATGCTCTAACCCTTCTTCTCATTTCCCGTGGTGCAACCCATTCCAAAAGCTCTTCCTTCATCTTCTCTGGCATTGATTTAGAGCAAGGACCAACACCTATACCTCCAAAACGTGCTAAATGTGCTTTTATTCTATCTGCCCCTCCTGTCCCTTTGTACCCACACAAATTACAGGTCCATCTCTCACTACCTTCTGTTCCAAACTTTCCTTGGCTCGTGACATATTGCCAACAGTCTTGTTTAGCTCTAGGCATGATGGTTGACTGCGATCTCTGTATAATCTGAAGGTGACAGGTGCCATAGGTCACAGGTGACAGGTCTCTCTCTCTCTCTCTCTCCCCCCCTCTCTCTCTCTCCTGCAGGTTGGTGAATGCTCCACAGTCCACTACTCTGAGTGCTTAGTGCTCACTTCTTTGGGTTGGAATGAAATGAAAAAGGGCCCTCCAGCGGGCCGTTTTCGGCCCGCTGGGAGGGCCCTATTTTTTTTAAATTGTACGCAACGCATTGCGAACACGTACGCAACGCATTGCGAACACGTACGCAACGCGACGTTGCGTTGCGTACGTTGCGAAGGTTCGCAACGCGTTGCGTATGCAACACTGAAGTTAATGCATATGGAACACTCTTCATGTAATTGGCTTCATCATCATCTTAACATGTAGCCGCAATGGCACTCCAAGAGGCTTAGCATGAGCCACATTAAATCTGTCTAGCACTTTTTCGATGTACTCTTCTTGGGATAAATGCAAAGTATGCTGCTGCCTATGCCTTTTTATTCGCATACCAAGAATATGCTGAGCTTCCTCAAGGTCTCTCATTGAGAATGTAGAGTTCAGTTGCTATTTTAGAGCATTCAGAGTGCTTTTTTCTTTTGAGCTAGCGGCATATCATCTACATATAGCACACGAATGATTGAGTTGCCATCTTCATCCTTTTTAGTGTACAAACAATGTTATGCATGGCTTCATTTGAACCCATGGTTGAGCATAACTGGATCAAACTTCTTATACCATTATTTGGGGGTCTGTTTCAGCTCATATAAACTCCTTTTCAGCTTCCATACCAGGTGCTCTTTTCCAAGAATGGCATATCCTTTTGGCTATTTTGTGTACAACTCTACGTCTAAATCACAGTGCGAAAAGGGTGTTTTAACATCCATTTGGAATAACTCTAAATCCAAGGCAGTTGTGAGAGCAAACAATGCCATAATGTTGTTATTTTAACCATTGGAGAGAACACCTCTTGGAAATCAATGCCCTCTTTTTGGGCATCTCTCGTAGCAACCAACCTTGCCTTATACTTGGATTTTCCATCAACAATTTTGATTTTGTATACCCACTTATTGGGGATGGCCTTTCTACCTTTGGGCAACTCAACCGAATCCCAAGTATCATTTGCATGCAAGGCCTTTATCTCTTCTTGCATAGCTAACTCCCACTTCTTCTTGTGCTCACATAGCTTTGCCTCTTTATAAGTGAGAGGCTCACCCTTATCTGATAATATAATGTAATGTATAGAGGGGTCATATCTATTCACTAGCCTCTTAGGGCATGTCAATCTTCTTTTCCAATGATCCTTATTATCTAGCAATGGATATACATCAAGAGGTATATCAACTTCTTCATTGTTAATGGGATGTTGTACATTTCCAGCCTGGTTTTCCACATGAATAAGTGACTACATACGCCCATCAGGAGTGTCATTTTGTTGTCCAACATCACCTCGCTCAATAAGCACGGGATCATTATTATTTCCAATCATATGTGGTGCATCTTGAGGGTTCATATTATATTTAACTAGTGGCTGTACATGCTAAACTTTGACTCTATTATGGTCATCTTTAGAGGCATAATCATTTTTGAGCTACCTTGCCTCATTAAATACAACATCTCGGCTGCGTATTACCTTCTTGAGTTGAGGTAGCCTAATGCTATAGTCCATTTCACCTTCATCTCCATGACCCATGAATATTTTTTTCATGGACTTTGCATCTAACTTGCTTCTCAACTCAACCCTTTATGCACAAAAACATCACAACCAAAGATTCGTAGTTGGTCATATGAAGCTGGTTTGCCAGTCCAAACCTCTTCTGGAATGCCACCTTTCAAGTATATATGAGGGGATTGATTGCAAACATGAATTGCAATTTTCAAAGTCTCTCCCCAAAATCCATGAGGGAGATTAGCTGTGGAATAGCATGCATCTCACCCTCTCACATAAAGTCTTATTATACCTTTTAACCACACCGTTGGAAGAGGGGCTGTATGGGACTATTACCTCCCTCTTAATACCAAGATTTTCACAAAATCTATTGAATTAAGCACTTGTAAACTCACCCTCATTATGTGTACGTAAGCATTTCAACTTTCTACAGGTTTGGATGGTCACAAATGCATGAAATTTCTTAAAGGAAGCAAAGGCTTCATCTTTAGATTTTAACAAATATACCCAAAGCTTCCTAGAATAGTCATCAACAAAAGAAACAAAGTAAACAACAACCCCCATAGATTTTGTGGCCATGGTACAAACATCAAAATGAACAAGATCAAGAACATTAGACGTACAAGAGACACGTGTATAGTAGGAATTCTTTACTTGCTTACCATATTGGCATTCATTACAAAAATCAAGTTTTGAGCCTTTAGCATCAACTTGTGCAAACAAATTACATAGTTTATCAAGGCCTTTTTAGCTCATGTGGCCAAGCCTTTTATGCTATAATTCTGTATGTGCATGGATTTCAGCCAAAGTAGTAAACTTGCCTAGCTAGGCTTTAGCATGCAAACAATAAAGAGTCCCTTTCTTTGTATCTTTAACAATCAGCCTATAGACTTTGATAAGCTTCCATGTCCCCTTCTCAAAGAGGGTACTATATCCATGCATATCCATTTGCCCAACAAACAATAAGCTTCCCTTGATGCTTGGTACATACCTTACATCATGCAAAACCAGCTCATTAGTACCATCCACAATGAGATGCACCATGCCAATACCTTCAATAGAACAAGCATGGTTATTTCCAAGATATACATGTCCATGGCTGCTAGCATGAAAGGTAGTAAAACACTTCTTAATAGGAGTAACATGGAACGATGCATCTGAATCCACAATCCAGGTTTGTGACAAAGCATCATTCATAGTAAGTAAGGCATCAATCAGATCCCTCTTTGTGATATGCATATCTTGTGCATGAATATGAATAGAAGCATGAATAACTTTGGCATGATCTACTTCCATAATAGCACAAAGTATATGTTCTATATCTGATAGCTCCTCAATGACGACACTAGAGGCCACATTGGCGTTCTCTTTGTCCTTGTCCTTTGAGTTGTCATGTGCTTCATTCTTGGTGTCCTTTTTCTTCTTGTCACCTGTGTTCTTTCTTTCTAGTTCAGCTTTGTAGTATCTACAATCAAGCTTCTTGTGACCTTTCCTATCACGTTGGTAATAAGTCACTTCACCGTGACCTTTGCTTTTGCTCTTGTTTCTCTATACATTTCCACTTTTCTTTTCTGTTCTTCCTCTAGCCACATTCGTCGAACCATTGCCATGTGCACTAGCTTTCCTCATTTCCTCATTCAAAATAGAACCCCTTACACCATCAAAGGTAAGATTGGGGCTATTTGAAAGTGAAACAACCAATGCTTCCCATGAATCAAGTAAGGTCATCAACAAGAAGATGGCCTTAAGATTATCTTCTTTTACAAGTACTCTCTCACAATTGCGGGACTCCCAATTACCTGCATGGCCTTAAGATTATCGTCAAATGCAGGTAATTGGGAGTCCCGCAATTATGAGAGAGTACTTGTAAAAGAAGATAAGCCCTCAGTTGCACTTTTGACTCATCAAGCTGTATACACACTAGCTTACGCATAAGATGCACTTGATTTACAGGCGTGGTATTTTCATAAGTGGCTTTCAGCTTCTCCCATACCTCAAAAGCAGTTGTAAGGCTTTTCAATGAGATAAACGATAGGAGAAAGTGATATTACCATCACTATCATAATCAACTATCATATAATCTCCTGAAACCACTATGTGACTTGCATCACATGCATGTCTCTAATGTCATCGTTGCATTCACCTAAAGCAACGTCATCGAGTATGGCCCTCATGATCACAATGCCAACATCAAAGTTGTCGATGTGACATACATCTCACATGAGTCAATGGACTTGCATACATATCATGTAGTCTCTGCCATAATGCACTACTTATCTCCTTATACATCACAGACTCATATATAGAATCCATAAGCTATAATCGGATACTGGATCTAGCCAATGCATCCATGTCCATCCATATGTGGTCGGGCATGTCATGAGGCCTCTATGCATCTCTATGCATATACATTTGTAATCCTGCACGAACCAATGTATATCACATCTAAGCTTTCACCTCGGAAAGTGAGTACCATCAAACCGAGAAGACATCATGTTGGCAATCCAAGAGACTAGCAATGAAATAAGATACTAGAGATAATACTCTATCACTAACAGGATCACATTTGTATATCCATATACATAACTCATATCACAAATGTCTCGCTGGAGAAGAAACTATGTGAACCACCTGTCACATAACCATGCATCTAGCATGCATATAAAACCATGAGCATAAGCTTGCTCACCAATTCTCCAAACTGATCAAGTAGATATGAAAGAATCCTAGAAAAATTTCAACTGAGTATCCCTTATAAATTGAACAATCAAAACAAGACAACTAATAGCACAAGAACAATGAGTAACTTATCACCGCCTATCAATAATCCAATATAATACACGCCAATGTAATGGTGATACACTTTCCACTCAAGAATAAATCCTATAAGATGGTCCAATTTATCAAGAATAACTTGTGACCAACTTCAAGTGAATGGAGATAAGCAATGATCCAAAGCTATCACATAAGCATGAAGAATCTACTAGAGTACCCCTCTAATATAAAATCCAACATAATTTCGGCAGCATCTCCTCTATAAAATGGAATTTGAACCAAAATATCCATGTGGGATTATACTATCCACTAATGCAAAACTGTAGTGGCAATCATATACAATGATCAATGATAATATGGCTCAAAGCAAAGCCAACATAGGTAATAGAATGATATATATATATATATATATATATATATATATATATATATATATATATATATATATATATATATATATATATATATATATATATATATATATATATATATATATATATATATATATATATATATATATATATATATATATATATAATATCAATGATCAATTTAATCACAAGTGCAAAATGGTTAAGTTCTTGCTATTGTGGTTAGATAGTTTCTCTAGTAGGTTTCTTCCAATAAAGCTCTCATCTTGTTATGACACAATCTTACTCTCATCTTTGAATCTTGTCAACGTTGCATATCCCTTGCTCTCACATATGTGCTCAAATCCATAAAAACATGAACTACTCAGATCTCTCTTTTGCTCATAATAGCTTATAAACTTGCTTATAATAGCATAAGGCACGTACACCTGCCACAACTCTAAATATTTATGATAAGAAATCATGATTGATCAATAAAATATCCTCACATGTTCCTAGTGTACCTAAGCATACACACATACTTAACTCCACCCTTCTTTTTTCTTTAGCAACATTGTTTTTTAATTTGCATAATGACTTGATAGATTTGATGCATCTTACTTTTTACATTATACCCATGAATGATGACCTTGAAAATATTGCACTTCTTAATTTATCAAGCTCTTTGTTTACTGCATCCTTCTAGTACTTGTAACAACAAGAGTTATCAGTATTGCCTTCAAGTTTCAAACTTAAATGAAGCATACTATCCATCCAATGTTTTGGGATCTTCTCTCCTTCACCAAGGCTAACATTTTGAAGCTCTTTGTACACTAAACATAGCTTTTTCTAACCCTTATGATGAACAACTAATCATTTCCAATCAAATGAGGACTAAAAATGAGTAAGAACATTGTTTTGAATGGAACTACACACCATATGCACACCTTCTCAACTTCCAAGAAGTTTTTACCATCACAAAAGCATCCAATAAGTAGTCTCCTTACCAATGGTGTCAAAATATCTTTCTTGGCTAATAAAGTACTGATCAACATATGTACTCTTGTCAACCCAATAATTGACTTGAATGGTTGTGGTATGAGGTACACATTAAGTATAATGAATGGCTTAAGAAGTGACTTCCCTAATCACTATCAAACACAATAATCATCTACATGCATAAAAATCTCTTCACTTTGAGCTCGTCACTTCAAACTTAGGAATGTTTGATAATGTTTCTAGCTTTCAATAGGAGCTATATGGTAGCATTGTTGGAATCCTCAATGTTATAACCATTTGTGAACCATATACATTGAAACTATTAGAGCCACATGCAAGAAGAATAGAAGTATGAATGCAAGAGGACCATGAAAGCTTTAGAGAAAGCATAGAAGGGGAAGAATGAACTTAAAGAACTCTCTCAATTCGATTCAAAATATAAAATGAGTGAAAAATCTTTTTTCAAATGAGGGGGTTGGGCTTTATAGTGACCATGGAACAGATTCTAAATAAAGTATTCATTCTTACTCTATAGCCAATGTTGATATATTTAGGTAGTGATGTGTGTGAACACTCTAGGACCGTCGGGGCACTTTTTTCCCTCTTTAGGAGGTTTTTTTTTTTCCCTCGGTGAGCATACTCAATGTGTTTCAGAGATCAAAACAGCTTCGCCGTGTGGTGTCGAAATCGCGATCTGAGCTCGTTTCGGCCTCCGAACGCACTATTACAATGCTTGTCAAGCTATTTTGTCTTTTTGTGCCAAAGGTATATACCAGTTTCTGTTCGCCAGTATGAGCGTCCTGAAGTCTGCTACAGGTTTAGCAAAATTCATCTAGCCAGTTGTGTTCAACTTTTTGAGATAAATTTTTTGCGTCAAGGTATTTTAGTCACCGACCATGGTTGAAAGCAGTGATGTATTTCGTATGTTGGCTGTTGAGGATAAGTTGGATGGTACCAACTACCCGTCATGGGCTTATATGATGCGACATGTGTTGGCTGCAAAGGGACTGTGGAACATTGTGGAGGGTGTCAAAAAACGTCATATCACACCTACAACTGTTACAACTGCAAGTACTGAAGCTGATGTAGAAGGTGTCGAAGATAATGGTATTCTGCATATTCTTGTTCGTGTTGCAATTTCTGCTACACCTACTGCAGAGCAGATTCGTCCGGATGGGAGAGATGCCCAAGCACATGCATTGATAGCTTTGTCTATCAAACGTGCCATTATTCCTCATATTTGCTCTTGAAGAACAGCTAAAGATGCTTGGGATACACTTACCACATTGTACCAAGCTAGGAATGAGGCTCGTGTTGCTTACCTCCGAAAAGAGTTGGAGAGTGAGCACATGAATGAAGGTGATTCTATGGACACTTTCCTAACAAAGATCAAAGACTTGAAGGAACAATTGATTTCCGCTGATGAGGTTATAGTATATACCAGATAGCTCACTTATGCAGACCGTTCTGAATGGTCTTCGTGATTCATATCAGAGTTTTGCTTCTACTCTTCGCTTAATGATGAAAGGTAATCCAAATGCCTTGTCATTTGAGGAGTTAATCTCTGTTCTGTTGCAGGAAGATCAGTCCAGGCAGAACATGTCCATGAACTATGCCAAAATGGTTGGTGCAGACCTTACATGACAGTAAATTAGATGCACCTTTGTCATATCGTACTCGATCAGGCTCTCATAGTGCCTCTTTTGCATTAGATTGCTATGCTATGGCTGCATCTAGTCTCTGTGATGAGAATGAGCTTGTTTCGTTTGATGAAGCACAAAATTCAGAAAATTGGATGGCTGCTATGCAATCTGAATATGATGCAATAATGAAGAATGGTACTTGGTCTTTATGTGACTTGCCTCCTGGCAAGAAAGCCATTGGCACTAAGTGGGTATACAAGCTGAAGCGTAAACCTGATGGTATAGTTGACAGTTATAAGGCTAGGCTTGTTGCAAAGGGTTATGCGCAGGAAAGAGGCATTGATTTTGATGAGACCTTTGCACCTACATGCCGTATGACTACTGCTCGGAGCATTTGTGCACTTGCAGCCCATCATGGTTGGAATGTACATCAGTTGGACATTAAAACAACATTTTTGAATGGTGACTTGCATGAAGAAGTGTATGTTTTTCAGCCCCGTGGATTTGTGCAGAAAGGGCATGAAAACCAGGTGTGCAGGTTAAAGAAGGCATTATATGGTTTAAAGCAAGCACCACGTGCTTGGTATGAGAAGATACGTGCCTATCTGATTGAACATGGTTTTGAGAATAGTCCAACTGAAAGCACCTTATATGTTAAGCGTGCTAATGATGTGCTTCTCATCATTGTTGTCTATGTTGACGACATGGTGCTCATTGGTCCTATTGAGAAGCATATTGCTGATTTTAAGGCTTATTTGTATGCCTCATTTGAGATGTCTGATTTGGGGCATTTGCATCACTATTTAGGCATTCAGTTTATGCAAGTTGATGGTGGAATGGCTTTGTGTCAAACGAAATATATTGACCCATTATTGCATCATTTTGGCCTTGAAGACTGTAAGCTTATTGCCACTCTTATGGAGACATGTTTACGATTCAGTCTTCATGATGCTGGAGATGCATTTGATGCTGTTCTCTATCAGCAGGCTGTTTGATGCTTGATTTACTTTTGCATTACTCAGCCAGATATTCAGTTTGTTGTCTCACATATGAGCAGGTTTATGCATTGCCCAGGAGTCAAGCATTGGCAGGCAGTTAAGCGCATATTTCGCTACTTGAGTGGTACTCGACTACTAGGGTTGTTTTATCCCAAGGGGGGATCACTATCACCAGATTTGCATGCTTTTTCTGACTCTGATTGGGTTGGTTGCTATGACACTCGTGTGTCCACTAGTGGCTTTTGCTTCATGCTTGGTAGCTCATGTATATCTTGGTTGAGCAAGAAGCAGCCTACTTTGGCCACTTCTAGTTGTGAGGCTGAGTATAGGGCAACTTTCACAGCTACTGTTGAGTGTGTGTGGCTCGGACGCCTTATGGCTGATTTGGGTGTTGGTCAATCTTCTGCCACCACCATCTTCAGTGACAGTCAGAGCACATTGGCAGTTGCGAGGAACCCTGTGTTCCATGCTCGCACTAAGCACATTGAGGTGCATTATCGTTATGTCAGGGAGAGGTTCTCTGCTGGGGAGATTAGGTTGGCATATGTGCCCACGTAGAACATTGCAAACCTTTTCACGAAGGCTCTGCCTAGGGAGAAGTTTGAAGATTTCCGCAAAGCTTTGGGCTTACTTCCTTTTGTGGAATGATTTCTACATAGCTTATCACTTCCGTATACATGAGTGCCAGCTACTTGTTCACCACATCACTCCTAGGGGGGATTTGTTGATATATTTAGGTAGTGATGTGTGTGAATACTCTAGGACTGTCGGGGTACTTTTTTCCCTCTTTAGGAGGTTTTTTTCCCCCCGGCTTATATATACGCCTATTGCCCTAATGGGCTACTTATCTTTGTACATTCTCTAGTAATACATTCAGTATTGGGTGTTGTGCTCCAAGCTTCTTCTTCTTCGTTGTGCTGTTCGCGTGCCTTCGCAGACGTCTAACTCCAACAGCCAAAAGTCTTTAAATGCCAATATTTTCCATGCTTCTTTATTTTCAATTTGTCATGAAACAAGAGTAACATAGATATGGCATTTATAAATAATGTCAATTAGTCTTGGTGTTCAAAAATTATAAGAGGGCAACTAGACAAGAGACCTGAATGGAATAGAAGAGAAGGCAACAAATGTAGAAAAATATATTTGTTTAATTAATAGCAAATTTAATAGTAATTTCATTGTCAACCCTTGTGCTCTTAAAGTAGAGCTTAAATGGTGTTCAAGGCTATTTCTCTAGGTGGCAGATTACAAGGTAGAGGTATGTGGTCTCAACTCAGTGTCTAGAATAGTGCATAACTCATCTATAAATATGTCAATGGAGGGATGTGGCCTTTCGTAGACACCTAGCCATAGGTGGTTATACATGGATGACGATCACTTCCATAGTGGTTTGCTACCCATACATGGCTTAGAGTGGTCTTATTGACCTAACAAATATGAAGGCTTCCTTATTCAAGTTATATTTTATCGACTATTACTTTTGCCTACCCCTTGACCTTTGTCCAATAAGGCCACTAGCCTCCCTATGATTGCTAGTCAAGGTTGGTCACCACTACCCTTTCCTCCAAAATAGGGGGATCCTAGTAACTCCCTTTCCTTATGATATATCTCAATAATCTAGAAGCCATAAAGGATCCAATTTGACCTTCATCCAACATGTAAGCGGGGATTCCCATCAATAGGACAATGCATGATTGGCTTCTCCTCATAATAGAGGCCTTACAAAATGTATAATACAACATACAATCATGATGGGTAGACATTGTTCATGTAGTAACACCCCCCTCAATGTTTATCAAATGGTGAATTAAATAGGATTGGTTCCTCTGGCTATCTATTGAAGATGTTTATTCAGTTGTTCCTTTCCAAGTGGTTTAGTGAACATGTCATCACAATTATGCTTTGTAGAACAATATTCTGACTGCACCATTTTGTCTTCTATGAGCTTATAAATATATTGATATTAGAACTCTATGTGTTTCATGTGACCATGAAATGTTAGACCCTTTGGAATGGCCATACAACCTTGATTATCACATTCATGTATAGTTTCCTTTTGTGGTGGAAAGTCTAGATCTACAAGAATTCTCCTTAATAAGACTACCTTGCAAGAGGTGAAACAAATTGCTTTATACTTTGCTTCAGTGGAGGAGAATGCCACTGTTGATTGCTTCCTATTTACCCAAGAAAAAGAAAACCTATACCAAATGAGAGAATATAAAAACATTGATTTGTTGGAATCACAATCTCATGCAATTCTAAGTTCCAATGGAATTTGGACACTCAAGTTGGAGACTCAAGAAGTTAGTGCAAATGCCTTTGGATATCAAATATCTCCACCCGTGGGGATTCTTGTGCAGTTAGCCTAGCTTTTTTACTTTTCTAAAGAATTGTTTTCTTTATATTAGAGTGTCCAACTCCAGTTAGTATCAATTTCATTCTTTGGGAAAACCAATTGTCACATAATCCCAATAGGAGATGGTTGAACCACGCCTTAAGAGAGAGGATTAGCAAGTAATCCTCAACCATGGATTTTGGGGCAAGTGGTTAGCCCATCGCGCTCCTAACCGGGAGGTTGCGAGTTCGATTCCCAACATTGGTATCAGAGCCTAGTTGAGAGATTGGGCTTGGTAGACGGTGGCGTGACGCGGCGCGTGACAGGGTACATCCTGTCAGGGTACACTTGTCAAGGTACATCCTGCCAAGGTACATCCAGACAGGGCACATCCATGGGCACTTGGCAGAAGCACTTATCTGTGGTGAGTGTGAAATTGGCCTTGGATGAAGGTGCATGGGCATTTGGACACCCATAGAGGGGGGTGGGATAGGTCCAAAATTGGTCCATGTGCTGGAGTTTGAGGTTGGTGGAAGCGCTCATGCATGGAAAGTTGGTCCAAGAGAGTCAAGAAGGTCCACAGGTGAGTATTGAGGGCAATGCTCAGTCTAAGGGGGAAGGAATGTCACATAATCCTAGTAGGAGATGGTTGAACCACGCCTTCAGAGAGAGGATTAGCAAGTAATCTTCAACCATGGCTTTTGGGGCAAGTGGTTAGCCCATCGCGCTCCTAATTGGGAGGTTGTGAGTTCGATTCCCAACATCAATTAACTCCCATGCCATTTTTGAGTATGTTATCATACTCATCTTGCATGGCCATTTTCCACTTGAGGTCTTTGAGGGCTTCATGTATAATTATTGGTTTTTTTATTGATTCCATAATTTCAATCATAAGAGCCAAATTAGCAATATGATATGAGGCTCTTTGTTGCTCGTCAATCCTCTTTGTTGTGCATAATCCTTTTCAAGATGACACTGGAACATTTACTTGGGGGTTGTTATCATCGAAGGGCATGCATGCCCACATTATTAGTGGCTTATGTTGTGTAGAAATAATAGGTTGGCTTTTTGGTGGACAAATGTCATTATTTGATGTCTCCTTCTCTTCTTTGATCTTGAATTGTCTATATGAAGACACATAGGCAATTATTTCTTTAATTGATGAGATAATAGATTTACCTTTATTATAAAGTATGTGTGACGGTCCATTAAATGCCATATCACAATTGACAATAATCTTCTTTGCCTTTGGATCCTAGTTTACATGCTTTAGCTTTTCATGCTATCCTATGAAGGAACATTTTTTGGTTTTTGATCCTAATTTAGTTCTTCTTGATTTAGGTACATAGGCATAACAGAAACATCCAAAAATTTTGAAATGGATAACTAAAGGTTTTTAACTAGAGTATGCTTCTTATAGTGTGATGTCTTGCAGTGCCTTTGTGTAGCTCCTATTCAAAATGTATATAGCTATATTGATTGCTTCTACCAATATGAATCAAGCATATCTTGAGCCCTTTGTATGGAGTGTGCCATTGCAAATACTATGGTATTTCATCTATGAACAACACCATGTTGTTGAGGTGTGTGAGCAATGGTGAGTTTCTTTTTGATTCAATGCTTAGTGTAGTAGTTGTTAATTTATGCTGTTTAAGAATTGTTCTCCGCGATTAATTTGAAACTTCTTCACTTCTCCATTTGTTTCATTCTCAATGCATCTCACCTTGTTACATTATACCCATGAATGATCACCTTGAAAACTTGAACTTCTTAATTTATGAAGCCCTTTATTTATTACATCCTTCTAGTACTTGGAACAACAAGAGTTATCGATGTAGCCTTCAAATTTCAAGCTTAAATGAAGCATACTATCCATTCAATGTTTTGGGATCTTTTCTCCTTCACCTTAGGCTTACTATTCATCAAACTAAAAAAACTCACATTAACCATAAAGCTTCTTCACAATCAAAGTCTTTTCACAAATGATTGAGTTATTGCCTCAAGAATAGAAGAGAAAATTAATACAAATAACTCTACCTAAGCAACATTCTCAAGCTCTTTGTATGCTAAACATAGGTTTTCCTAACTTGCATCCTTAAGAACTAATCGTTTCCAATCAAATGAGGATTGAAAATGAGTGAATTATTTTTTTTGAATGGAGCTACACACCACAAGCACACATTCACTTACCTCAGCTTCCAAGAAGTTTTTACCACAACAAAAGCATCCAACAAGTAGTCTCGTGAGGAATGGTGTCAAAATATGTTTCTTCGCTAGTAAAGTACTAATAAACATATGTACTCTTGTCATACATATGTACTCTTTCCTTCTACATGCCCCTTGAGCTTCATCCAACAAGGCCACCAACCCCTTGGGATTTCTAGTCAAGGTTGCTCACTTCCTTATACTTAAAATAGGGGGATCCTAGTAACTCCCTTCCCTTATGATATATGTCAATAACCTATAAGCCATAAGTGATCCATTTGACCTTCATCCAACAAGTAAGCTGGGACTCCCATCAATAGGATAATGCACAATTTGCTTCTCCTCATAATAGAGGCCTTACAGAATGTGTAATACAACATACAATCATGACGGGTAGACATTGTTCATATACTAATACCCCCCTCAATGTTTATCAAATGATGAATTAAGTAGGCTTGGTTGCTATGCCTATCTCTTGAAGATGTTTATTGAGTTGTCCCTTTCCAAGTGGTTTAGTAAATATGTCATCACAATTATGCTTTGTAGACCAATATTAGGATCCACCATTTTGTCTTCTATGAGCTCATAAATATATTGAATTAGATCTCTATGTGTTTTTTGTGAGCATGAAATATTGGATCCTTTGGAATGGCCATACAACCTTGATTATCACATTCACGTATACTTTTTTTTTTTGTGGTGGAAAGTCTAGATCTACAATAATTCTCCTTAATAAGATTGCCTCGCAAGAGGTGAAAGAAATCACTTTATACTTTGCTTCACTGGAGGAGAATCATCGTTATTGTTGATGTGTGAAACATCACAAGAAATGAATTAATGTGACACTAGACAACCTCTATAGTCACCATTAACTAATTGCCACTCCAAACTTTGAGAAATGATAGCCAAAATAAAGAACTTTACTTCTTTAGAAGTTTCCAGTCACGGAAATGACATATCTTCAGTATTTTTCTAATTTCTCTTAGCACAAATATTTTTTTTAAAGATCTTTTGGTGGATGAAAGTAGAAGAGAAGAGCTTTCCAACAAGCTATTATTTGCTAGAAACGGATCTCTAGAACTCAAGTTATGGCCTTCACAAGATGACTATATATAACTGCCAAAATTGGTAATTCTTCATGTTATAGTAAAAAGCGCCTGTCTAAAAATGGAATTTGATGCCTAGCATCGACTTGCAACGAGAATTTGATGCCGGGCATCGACTTGGGGTGTCTTTAGCCACTTTTCAACAAGGATTCGATGCCAAGCATCGACTTTCCGCATAAAACCTCACCCTTTCAGATACCAAAATAATATATGATTTCATGCACACTTCAAACAACACTTATCAACTGGAATTCAATGTCAGGCATCGAGTTGCTCCAACAAAGTCATGATTTGCAAACACTTCAGCACTGAATGAAATAGATCAATGAAAATATGACTTATCAGCAGAGATTCGATACCAGGCATCGACTTGCATGGAAAACTTGATCTTTTGAACTCATCACACAGGAGGCAAGCATGGAGATGATGGAGAGAGTCTCATACACAGAACTTTACTTAGTTCTTCTCATAGCTATGAAAAACTCAGAAGTTTTACAAGTGCTTTCTCACTCAGAGAAGCCTGACTATACTCAGTCATACAAAATGAACTCCTACTGACATTCTCCCACTCTCTTCCACTTCTTCTCTCTTCGTGTCAGTTGATACAAACTAACTTTTTATAGATTTTCTCATTCTCGTGATTTTTAAAAAACTTCTAGAACTAAAGTGAACTAACTTTACAAATATAATACACTTGTGAATTTGCCCCTTCACATAGGCATGTGGTTTTCTTCTAAAGCTCTGACCTTCAAATATATGTCCAATTAGTGATTGTTTCTACAACAGCTCCCCCTCAATCACTAATTGATATTCTCTGTTTCTTCATATCATCTTCTTTCCTTTACTCCTGCCATGCTTTTGAATTTAGAAGATACCTTTCTTGTGATACATATAAGCCATGATCTGTATAAGTAACTTCCATTCCAAGAAAGTATGATAACTTTCCTAAATCACTGATCTTGAATTCTTTTTCAAGTAATCTCTTTACCTCCTTGATTCCTTCATCTGAAGTACCTGTGATTATAATGTCATCTACATAAATACAAATGTAGATTGTAGCTTCCTCTATTCTTTTGATGAGTAGACTTGGATCTGCTTTTGAACTTTGATATCCAAGGTCATTGAGATACTTCACTAGTCTATAGTTCCATGCTCTTGGAGCTTGCTTCAATCCATCGAGTGCTCTTCTCAACCTGCAAACAAAATTTGGATACCTCAAATCTATAAACCCTTGAGGTTGTTCCATGTATACCTCATCTGATATGTATCCATTCAAGAATGCATTCTTTATATCTAGTTGACTCAAAGTCCATCCTTTTGAAGCTGCAATAGCAATAATTGTCGTTATGGTTGACATCTTAGCTACAGGACTGAATGTCTCATCATAATCTATGCCATAGGTTTGGGCATAGCCTTTCACCACTAGTCTAGCTTTGTATCTGGCTATACTTCCATATGCAAGCTTCTTCACTTTATAAATCCATTTATTTCTAATTACTTTCTTACCATTTGGTTTAGAAACAAGTTCCCATGTCTTGTTCTCCTCTAGTGCATTGAATTCTTCCTTCATTAGTTCTTCCCATTGCTTCTTACCTTTAGCTTTATCATAGTTCTGAGGATCTTCATCTTTAACCATATATGCATAGTTCTTCTGAGTTATGTAAGAAGTATCATAAGAAAACCTTTCTGGTTGCCTTCTTGTCCTACTTGACCTTCTTGGTTCACATTCTTCATAAGTTTTTGGATACACCTCTTCATCAAATATAGGAGCTTCTTCATTCCTTCTTGTTAATCCACTTCTCGATGTACGTGCTTGCATATAGCCTTCATCTCTATTCACCTGCACAATTGATTTTCCTTTCTCACATCTTCTTACCTCTTCTTCAAATTCTTTAGCTGTATGACTTTGATATGCATACCAACTTTTCAAGAAATTGTTTGGTTAGAGGATTCCACAACCTGTAACCCATCTGCTTTTCATCATAACCAATGAACACATATTTTTCAGCCTTTGGTTCAAGTTTATGACTAAGTTGTGATGGCACATAAGCATATGCAATTGATCCAAACACTTTACAATGATCTAGTGTAGGTTTCTTACCCCACCAAGCTTCATATGGAGTCATTCCATTTAGAGCTCCACATGGTAATCTATTCACAAGATAAATAGCTGTATTTACAGCCTCAGCCCAAAGATAATTTGGACAGTTCTTCTCCTTTAGCATAGCTCTAGCAAACTCAACCAAAGTCCTGTTTCTCCTTTTTGCTACACCATTTTGTTGTGGTGTATACCTGCAAGTTATTTCTCTCTTAATACCTGCATTCCAAAGATAATCATTGAACTCTTGGGAGAAGTATTCTCCCCCTCCATCAGACCTCAGTCTTTTAAGCTTTTGACTTGTGAATCTCTCTGCATATGCATGAAAATGCTTGAGGGCTCCAAACACTTCTGATCTTTCCTTCAAAACATATAAAGTTATCCATCTTGTAGCCTCATCAATGAAAAGAACATAGTACCTTGAGCCACTGATAGATCCTTCTTTTGTTGGTCCCCATACATCTGTATGAATGAGCTCAAGTACTCCATCATGTTTGAATCCTTTCTTCTGAAATGGTAACCTGTGTGCTTTACCCATTTGACATGCTTCACATTTATAGACCATATGTTGACTGTGCACATTTGGTAATCCTAGTACAGACTGATTTGCAATCATAGCTTTAATTCCTCTTTCATTGAAGTGACCTAATCTCTTATGCCAGAGATCAAGTTTTGTAATCACTCCTTCACCATGTGTGAGCAAAGCTTGAACAATGTTCCCTTGTACTCTTAAAGTAAAGAGTCTACCTTCTTACTTACCAGAGACAATCTGATTATATCCATTCTCTGGATCTTCAACAAATACTCCATTTGTAAACCTGACTTGAAAACCTTTTTCAACTATATGTCCCACACTAATGAAGTTTTTAGGTATTATAAGAACATACAAAACATTGTTTAGCAAATCTCCTCCACTCTTGCATTTCACTTTTCCAATTGAATGTACACTATGTCTTGTATTATCACTTGTTTGAACACTATGACTAGAAATGCCTTTTTTCCAATTCTGACATCAATTCTATGTTTCCTCACAAATGATAAGAACATCCAGAGTCAATGTAAAATACCTTTAGATCTTCTTTATCTGATGTGCTGATTGAATTCATCATCAATGATGTATGAATTTCATTCTGTGTGTCATTTGCATAGTTGTAGTAGGTGGTGTTGTAGGATTGATTCTGTCCCCAACTTCTTCCTCCACCTCTACCATAGCCTCCTCTTTGACTTTGTCTACCTCTTTGAAAATTACTTTGATATCTTCCACCTCAGCCTCTGCTATTGTTGTAATGATTTTGGTTTGATCCTTGTTGTGCCAACAGTCATGAGCCAAATGATTACTCAATCCACAGATCCAGAAATCCTTCTTGTTGTTATTTTGATTAACTCTTCCTCTTCCAAAACCTCTTGGTCTTCCTCTGCCTATGCCTTTACCTCTAGCATAATAAACTTGATAATTTGATTCCTCTCCATCATTTGCTTTACCTTTATCTCCTTTCTTCTTGTTCTTCATGTACATTGCAGAACTTTGTCCTTTATCTCCATCTCCCTTCAAGTCTTGCTCAAATGTGAGCATCAAACCAAGTAACTGGTTCAAATCTGGAACATAATGATTTAATGAAAGTTCTGTTGATAAGACAAAAGGTTTCCACCTTTCATCTCCTCTCAAACCTGTAAGTAATTGAGCAATCAACTTGTGATCCTCAATATCTTCATCTATGGATCCAAGACTATCTGCTAGATCCTTCATCTTAGTGACATAATCACTAATACTTTGACTTGACTTCTTCTTGAATGTTGTAAACTTTGACCATAGACTTGCTTTCCTTGATTTGGTAGTACTTTGGAAATGATACTCCAATGCATCCCATATATCCTCAGATGATTCCAATCCTCTGATGTGTGGTAGCAAATGATCAGAGATTGAATTGTAAATGTAGGCTTTTGCACTTGCATCCTTCTTCTGTCAATGCTTTAAAGCATCAAGTTCCTCTTTCTTTGGTCCGCTTTCATCTTCAAATACTGGCTTCTCTTCTTCACTTGTTACATATATCATGAGATCCTTACTCATAAGTAAGGCTTCCATTCTCATTACCCATGCGGGGTAATTATCTCTGTCCAGTTTGTCAATGGAGATATGATCGGCCATACTCCTTTCCTCCTGCTACAACCTGTGAGCTTAAAGGATAAAGGATAATACCTTTTGGAGTTCTTTGTGTATAAAGATACTTTTGAAGTAACCTTTTGATGCTTTGTGTCTTCAAATGCTTCACCTTTGAAACTTTAATGGAAAACTTTCCAAAACTTATCGTACCTTTGTCGCCTTCTGCTCTCTAGGACCTTTTTGCTCTGATACCACTTGTTGATGTGTGAAACATCACAAGAAATGAATTAATGTGACAATAGACAACCTCTATAGTCACCATTAACTCATTGCCACTCCAAAATTTGAGAAATGATAGCCAAAACCGAGAAGTTTACTTCTTTAGAAATTTCCAGTCACGAAAATGACATATCTTGAGTATTTTGCTAATTTCTCTTAGCACAAATATTATTTTTCCAAGATCTTTTGGTGGATGAAAGTAGAAGAGAAGAGCTTTCCAACAAGCTATTATTTGCTAGAACTCAAGTTATGGCCTTCACAAGATGACTATGTATAACTGCCAAAATTGGTAATTCTTCCTGCTATAGTAAAAAGCGCTTGTTTAAAAATGGAATTTGATGCCTAGCATTGACTTGCAACGAGAATTCGATGACGGGCATCGACTTGCAGTGCTTTTAGCCACTTTTCAACAAGGATTCGATGCCAGGCATCAACTTTTCGCATAAAACCTCACCCTTTTAGATATCAAAATAATATATGATTTCATGCACACTTCAAACAACACTTATCAACTGGAATTCGATGCCAGACATCAAGTTGCTCCAACAAAGTCATGATTTGCAAACACTTCAGCACTGAATGAAATGGATAAATGAAAATATGACTTATCAGCAGAAATTTGATGCCAGGCATCAACTTGCTTGGAAAACTTGATCTTTTGAACTCATCACACAGGAGGCAAGCATGGAGATGATGGAGAGAGTCTCATACATAGAACTTTACTCAGTTCTTCTCATAGCTATGAGAAACTCAGAAGTTTTACAAGTGCTTTCTCACTCAGAGAAGCCCGACTATACTCAATCATACAAAATGAACTCCTACTGACATTCTCTCACTCTCTTCCACTTCTTCTCTCTTCACGTCAGTTGATACAAACTAACTTTTTATAGATTTTCTCATTCTCGTGATTTTTAAAAAACTTCTAGAACTAAAGTGAACTAACTTTACAAATATAATACACTTGTGAATTTGTCCCTTCACATAGGCATGTGGTTTTCTTCTAAAGCTTTGATCCTCAAATATATGTCCAATTAGTGATTGTTTCTCCAACAATTGTCAAGGACATAAAAGAAACCATCTTGAACCTCAAATTCCATATTACTTCCTATATCTCCTTATTGGTTTTGAATTCAGAGAAACTAATGCTTCTATTGCATTTGAAATGTGTCAAAACCGTAAAATCGACTATCTATTTGTTGGATTTTGACATTTGGAAGTCTTGTTTCAAATTGCTGACATCATCATGACATCATGAAGTCATAACTACCTTTATGATTGCCCTTGGGAGCTACCCTCAAACTCCTATATAAGTAGGGCTTGGCCACATAAAACCTCAGTTTTTCCAATGCCAATCTTGGGAGCTCAAGGAGTCGTGACCACCAAGTAAGTACTCTCCAAGTTCAATTTCAAGTTCTAGTCTTGTCCTTGTTCTATTCTTGTCTAGTCTTGTATCTTGGACATCCTATTGTGTCCTGTTGTAATCTCATACTACGAGATCTTGTCGAGTTATTTCTTGTATCTAGTTCATCTCCTTGAAGGGAGTTCTTGTAATTTTGATATCTTGTTTCATACTTGTGATCCCGGGTTATGGGATCTCATGTATCATCTCTAGTCGAGTTATCCATATCTATCAATCCCGGGTTGTGGGACTTCGTGTATCAAATATATAATCCCTACGTGGATGTGTATCTAAGTAATGATTTAGGGACTTGCGACGAAAGAGACTATACCTCGATCACCAAGAAGTGCATATAGTGGGGATGATCACACGTTTAAATGATCAATCCAAGTAGTATCATAAACCTAACCAAATCTATGAGGACGTGCGCTTAAGTAATGGTCAATGAAGTGGAATAGCTAACACTACATGCAGATGAGTGCAATCTATCTCATACATTAGCTACATAAGTGAAAATGGTGTCGCAATACTTGAAACACGAGGAAGCACAAAAACGAACTTTTCTCTCAGCTCCAAACTCGAAATATGGTCAATAGTGGGTTTGTTTTGAAGTGCTTAATGAGACGCATCAAATCTTGTACTCTTCATCTATTATGACCCACCTGCTTCAAGCTATGGGCAACAAACAAAGCCACAGGACTCATCTAATCATGCCACATACCTCTTCAAGCTTCACACACGCATTACACTCTTCAGAAAAGCAATCAAATGGATAGACAACACTTCCATGCACTCAATTCAAGCTACAACCACACATGCAAGCTCACAAGCAAGGAGATAGAAGAGGAAGAAGAGGCAAATTCGAAATTCTTATGTTCTCTATTCTCACAATGGGAAAAGTCCTTACAAAGAGTCACAAAATGACTTATCTACATGTACCCTAAGAATGGTCATTTCACACAAGAGAGCAGCACTTTATTGAAAAAGCCTAAGTTCCTACTATTTTACAAGGGTAATATTACAAATCTCTTGAGATATGCATCTAGAGGATTCCTCTAGTGCATTTACATGAGTGGAATATATTACAAGATGGATATTTGACAAAAATATATGGCCAAATTTGAAAAACTTTTGGGGGCCTTCTTTTTCTTCTCTTTTCTCTGCTTCTCTGCTCGTAGCTCTTTGCAACATTCTCCCCCTCTTTGTCTCTATCATCCCTTCACAGACGTTCTGAACCAAGAGGCCTAGGATTGCTGCATTATCGTTGATGCATGTATAGCTCTTTTCCACCGCATGCACCTAGTGGCTAAGAATGGGACTATCTTACTCACCCCCTTCAACTTTTCAGGCTCTACCTCTTTCTAACTTTTGGCCTTCGAATAAATCTTTGTTCACACATTTCTTGGCTCTGTTGTATTGCTCAAGCTTGTTACTTTCTCCTGCAGGGATCTGTGCAGAGAAAGGTGTTGCGTGCCCCTACGGGGCTTCCTACAGAGCTGTATATTAACTTTTATTCTTCTAATGCATCTTTTTCTTTGATTTTCTTCTTCTTTTTCTTTTTCTTGTCTCTCCTTCCACATGTCCCCCCTCCTAAACTGTGTCATCCTCGACAGGCTTTGGAATGTGATGGGAGTATGTTTTATATACCTTTTGCTCTATATCATTTAGCACATCTGCTTCATGCATCATCAACTGTTTCCATTGTTTTGACTTTACTCCATCATGTGGTGCTTGTTTGTGGTCAACAAGAAAATTAAGCTCATATGCCACATGTCTTGCATTTAGATTGATAGACATCTTGAGAAATATTTCAGAGTCTATCTCGAAGAAGCCTATGAAAAATGCTTCTTTGAAGGTCTGCATGTATGTATTGGGCAAAAATATTAATCTTGAATAGTAGGCCATTATAGTAAGTTGGCTAGGCATAATAGAAAGGTAAAAAATGAGTATATCCGTTCCTTGATTTATGCCGATGAAGTTAAAAAATGTGTACTCTGCATGTTTGGAGACTTTCAAAACCGTGAGAATCATGCTAAGTATTTTATTTATTAGTTTGATGGTGAGATCTGGGACAATAGAATATCTTGATTTTCCTCACCATGTATCCTTCAGTGGGGAGGTAATTATGCAGCAGGCTCGGAAGCAACAAAAAATTGAGCCATTGTTTATTTATTTTACCTTGGTGTTGCAAATCCCAAAACTCTGGCCAGTAGCGTCGACGTGGCGCATGACAAAAAGAGGGATTGACTTGTATTAGATATGGTGCCTCTTGCTAGTGCACCTGCAAAGTTGGATTTTTTTCCAAAAATTTTCTTCTCCAAATAGGTTTGGTAGCTTCAAACTCCTATTGAGTATAACGAAAAGTGTTTGCTGTGAAATTGAGTTGCTCATCCGGTTCCTTCCCCATAGTCTTCTCGATGTACCTTCGGGTCTGCTCTTTCATAATCCCATATGGTAGATTAAAGGGCTTCATGATCCGATCTAATCTTTGCTCTTGATCTTAGCCTCCTTAATGACTTTCACTACTGCATTTTCAGAATTCTTTGTAAGACAGGACATCAGTAGTGCCGGTTCCTTCTCACTTAAGTCTCCAGTATATGGCATTGGATGGGCATCAATTTCGTCGACGGCTTGCTCCCTTATGGGTGAATGAACTATTGGGGGAGAAAGAGGGTGTACCTTAGTCTTGTCAGTAGCCAGGGTGGATGGTTGCACTATTAGTGTCCCCAAGTTCTTTGCTTGTTCTAATTGTGCTCTGAGCTCCGCAATGATTTGATCTTTCTCTTCATGTTGTAACTTACTTGCCTTGAGCTCAACTTCCACTGTCTCTTTAGCTTCGCAAATGATCCTTACTTGATCAACATCTTGTATGCATTCCTCTGAGTACTTTTGCACTACCTCTTTCCACTTAAGTTCTAGTGCTTTTGTGTCTGATGTGTACTTTGCTTCTAATTGAGCATGTTTTCTTTGATCTTTTTTTAGTTGATCTCCCATTTCTAACAACTTTGTTTTTATTTCTTGAATTCCTTCACCTTCTTTGGTGGCTGTGTCGATAGGTTGATTTAACAGAATGGAATTCATGAATTCTTTGTTCCTCGTACACTGATTGTCTGCTTTGTCCATGTAGACTTTTATTTGGATTTATAATAACTTGCTTTGATTTGTCATGCACACCTTCTCCAATTCATATGAATCCTCTTGATTTTTCAACGTGTTTACTTCATTTTGAAGTTTGGATACATATATTGTTACCTCTTCTAGTTTTCCTTTGATTAAGTTTTCCTCCTTTACATGACTTAACTCTTCATGCTTGGCTTCGAATTCATCTGTCTTCTGTGCAAGTTCCCACTGAGTGCTTATGCTTCTGGCCAAGAGCTCTTCGTTCATGATCTAAAATCTGCTTTTGGCCTCAAATAGTTCTGCTTTTTCTTTATCCTCTTCCATCAATATGGTCTGAGAAATTGTGGCCGTGTCAATCATATTCTGAGTATTGGCTTCAATTGATTCACATCGATATTAAGCCATGTTTTTGATATAATAGGGTCTTCACCCATTCACACATGTTTACCTTGAGCAACATGTAGTGTATCATGATTGGGTTTCCTAATATGGAGTTGCACTCTTGGCTCAGCCTCGTCAGTTGGTGTTGTTGTTTCTTGTGCTTCTGATTCCTTAGTTTTCATTTTTTGAGAATCAACGACCACATCCAAGGGTGATGGTTCAACAACCACTCGGATGGGTATTGTAGATCCTTGCTCTTGCTACACTTCCTCATGATTTCTCTCTTGTGTTGGATGTGCTATGGTCCTAGATCGACTAGGCGAAACCTCTTTGAGCAAGACTTTTTTTTGGTCATTTAATTGAGTACTATGCAGATTCTCAATGTGTTTTGCATGTATCGTTTAATCTTGTTCCACCTGTGCATTTTTTACCTCAATTTGGATTTGAACTTGGATCAACTCATCCCATTCCTCATCAACATGCTCATTTGTGTGTATGTCAGTATTTAGTGTATCTTGATCCTGAGATGACTCGTAATTTGAGCTTGAGTTGCTTAAACCCAATTCTTTGTACTGATCCAACTTTGATATGCTCTTAGGGTAAGGTCAAACTTCCTTTATTTAAAAAAAAATTTGATATGATCTTGCCTGCTTGTTTGGACTTTTGTTGTTTGATTGATTGATGATACTGGTGACCTTGTGCGGTAATGTTCACTTGACCTTTAGTGTAAGCATGCATCACTTCTAGTGCAGCAAAGAGGTTGCATTGAGTAATAGATGGAGGTTTTGCGAAGCATACCTTTGGTAGTACATGTATCCTTTTTGATTGCGGAGTGTTTTTGACATCCTCTTCTCGAGCACGTTTTGCAACCCTCATAGTAGGCCTATGGCTTGTTCCAGCCTCTTCCACAGTAGGAATTCTTTTCTTTTTCTTCGGTACTATTGTCGGCTTCACATATCTTGACAAGGCTTGATATATCAGTAAAGGCAAAGCAGAGCTCCCATTTTAAAACTTCTTGTTTCCCCATTGCTTTTTACCTTCGACTAGTCGCTCTTGGACATATGGGGTCAAGTTGATTTTATTACCGACATGCTTCACTGCATGCAACAACAGTTGCACTACCACCTTCTATGGAGTTGTGCATCTATGCATATTATGGAAACAAAAATGTTGGTGTACCGGTCTCACTTCCTCTTCTATGTCGATTCTATTGATTTCTAGGAATTCCTTTTCTTCGCTTCATGGCATTCATCCTTCAGATCAGTTATAGCATCCTTTGTCCAATCGAATGCTGCCTTGATCAACTCATGAGTAAAGCGGATGGTTTGCCATTCTCCATTTCTATCTAGCACAATAGCCTCAGGGACAGATGGCTTGTCAAGTGCTGGATGTAGATTATTCATCGCTTGCATACACATCTGGAAGTCGGGTTTGTAAATGGGAAGCTTTAAGTAAGCATATATTCCATCTTGTGTCCATACTTCTACTGTCCTTGGCATTTCATGCAGGAATACTCGAAAGTCTTGAGTCATTATTGGAAATTGATGATCTCTCTCCATGATTTTGATAGCAATGAGGAACAAATGTTCGCTTGTTTCCTGATCATCACGAAACCAATGTTCGTGTGCCTTAGTTGTAGATTCCAGGGGAAACTTAAGTACTTCCATTCTTGAGTAGCTTCGAAAACAGAGAAAGTGATCTGCGTAGCATGGGAATCAGAGAAATCCATCTGCACTTTAATCCATCTCCACTCCCTACATCACATCCCCGCCCATAGAGTGTAACCTCGACTTGTTATTTTTTTCCAAAAGGAAAACAAAAAAGTCAGTATCATAGCTGAAGCAATGCTTATTTTTGTTCATTATTATTAGTATATAGTAGACATGATTTATTATTCTTGTGAAGGGAAATGTGCACCATTATTGACACAGAGAAACTTGGGTGCCGAATGCATGGCCTTATAATGTGGCCCTATCATGCATACACGAGGTGCATTCGACTCAACATGAGTGCAAGAGGAATTCTTTGCATGCATCAATGGCATCTTTTGTTCTGACTTTGGGATCCACATCTTCTTGGTCTTGATGCTTTGAGCCTTGTTCTTGAAATTAGTTGCGCCTCCCAGAGTTGCTTGGTTTCTTGTCTCTTTTACTCTCCATATGACTCATAATTTTGGTGGAGTTGCTGTTCGGTTGCAGGGTGGTCGAAGGGTTTCTTGGATCGATTTTTACCTCCGCGTAGTATTTGTGACTGCTCCTTGGTGATCTTGAATGCTATCTTGGGTATCCATATTTGATTTTTTTAAGGTTGAGCCACCCTCAATTTCTTTGTTATCCACACGTGTATTATTTGTTTAATGCGATCTTTGGTTGGTTGGTTTGATCTTTGTAGCCTTCAATTAGTCGCCTTTTGATTCTTTATCATTTGATGGTTGTAGTCATCCACATGAGCCTTGCGAACCCATATTTGCTTCATTCTTTTTCTTGCTGGTGGATGACTATGTGGCAATTCTGTTTTGGGTTGTGGGACTCTCCGTCGCTCACTTGTAGTGGGAATGTCACTTTGTCTCTCAAGTTGGCTAGATTGAGAAGGAAGACTTAGTTGAGTATGAAGTGTAAGATGATTGGGGGTTTCATGGTTTAGGTAAAAAACAGAAGTTAGCTAGATAGGGCTATACATTGGTATAGGTTCACAAACATGCATACATTTACAATCATTAAATCCATGGGTCATAGTCTTTAGAGGTCTCTCATTTAATAGGCTAAAGACTTCTCACTGCCCAATCTTGGCTCATATATAGCCTAAAGCTAACTGAATTGTCACTTGAAATTCATATATCTAGTCTTGAACTAGCACAAATTCCTCTAATAGGTCATCATCGTTGCAAACTAGAAGGTTCTATTGCATCGAATTGTTACCTAAATGTAAAGATAAGGTAACTTCACCTAAACATTCAATGGTGTTTCTTCCTATCCCCATCATATATGCATTAGTGGGTCAAAGTTGTGCTGTTAATTGTTGTGCTAATGAATATGAAACTTAATGCTGCTCGTGTATCAATAAATGCATCCACTAGGTGATATTCCTCGCTTCCCACTCCTAGGTTTAAGTAGGGTTGCTTGATTTGGTGTCCTAGGGTTTTGGTGTCTGATGCTCTGTAGTTGGCCATGGGGATTGGTTTCGCTCCTCGTCAATATCTCTCATCTCTCTCATACATCCATTCTTTTAGCTTTCGTATTTGTTCTAGCACTTCAAGTCTCACTTCTTCTCTGATTCTTTCGTCCTCTACCTTTTGATTTTTTGCTGCTAGAAGTCTAGCCAGCATCTCATTGGTCAAGGGTTCTGAGTATTTCTTCACGCGACATCCACTTATGTAATTGGGCAAAATCTCTCCATCTAGGGTGGGTAGGTTAACCACTACACTAGTTGAAATGGGATTGATCACTAGCGGTCCATGTCCTCTCTTTTACAACTTTTTTGCATGTTGTTTTAAGGTATATACCAGAACTAAATCACCCTCCTTGAGTCCCTTGTCTTTGATATGGGCATCATAATATGGTTTTTGTGTTGTTTTGGTTGCATAGATGCCTGCTACAGCTTGCAATCTAGTCTCATGAAATTTTTCAATTTGATCCGATCGTTGGGAAAATTTGTCTTCAATCCACTCATACTTTTCAGCTACTCATAGAGTAGGAATAAAAAAAGCAATTGGCAAAATTGCATTTTGGCCATATAACACCTTATTGGAACTCTCTGCCTATCCATTGGCTTGTGGGTGATATGGGGCCGGCCTCTTATGAATTACTAAGAACTCATTCATCAATGTTTCTATTACTTCATTAATGAAGTGGTACGTCGATCACTCACAATTTCTATTGGCAACCCAAATCTTGTAAATATGTTTTCGAAAAAAACTTGGCAATGGTTCTTGCATCATTTTTCTTTGTGGCCTTTGCTTCTACCCATATGGTCAAATAAGTAGTAGCTACTATTATATATTCAGCATGAGAGAGTTTTGCAAATGGCCTAATTGGTCCGACAAAATCTATACCCATTTACTTAAATCTCTAATCATAGGTCGCAATGAAATTTCATCTCTTCAGACGGGATATTTTTTTTGTTGGCGCACATCGTACCTTTGAACATACGTTGCCGCATCTTGATGTAAGGTTGGCTACCATAATCCAGTAAAGAGAGTTAGTTTTGCAATTTTGTCAGTTGCAAAATGGCCTCATGCTGCTCTTGTATGGGCCATCTCTAAGTCAAGGATATATGCATCTTCATGTACACACAATGTTAATTTATTGTCTCGTCCACATTTAAAAAGTTGTCTTCCTATGAGTACATAATCTTTACTTTACTCCTCCAAAGCCCGCTTTCTTGCTAAGCTTGCTCCTTCAGGATACGAGTTTTTAAAAATTTTACTAATGGTAAACTCCATCTAGGTGCTACCGTAGAATAGCATAGGGTGGAGTTTTCTTCAAGCTGTTTCTTTTGAAATGTAGGACAATTTGTTACATGAGAATGCACATCTTTTTGCATATCTGGCCAATATGCTCCCAACCTTTTGAGCTCCGGTAATATATTACTAACACATCTATGGTTTTTCCATTGATTTTTGTGGGCGTGCTTTAACCATGACCCTTGTTCTTCCTCCTCTAAACACCTCAAAAGAAGTCCACTAGAATCCTGATGGTATAGGTCTCCTGCCACAATGTGAAGATTCTGTATCTTCCATAATTGTTGGCTTTTATATGAATTGATCCTATGACTTGGTCCATGCTTAAGTATAAGCATCAAATTTTCAACCCATTTTGGACAAACTTCCAAGTTAAAAAGGTATGTGTCAGGCAGATCGTCTACGACTCTAGTTGGTGGTTCTCCATGTGTCATTGGAGACATATGATCAGCTCTAACATGCATGTTTCCTTTCTTGACTACTACTCCAAAATCAAATTCCATTAAGAGTAAAAACCATCTTACAATCCTTCCCATGTTATAGGGTTTATTGACCAAGTATAAAAGAGATTGGTGATCGATAAAGAATTTGAATTTGTTTGCTAGTAAGTAGTGTCTGAATTTCTTTACCGCGTAGACCATACCTAATACTTCTCGTTCAATAGTGGTATAATTACATTCGGCTTGATTAAGTTGCCTACTCGCATCGGCTATAGGATGATCTAGCTTTCCTTCGTGTGCAAGCTGTGCTAAAATGCATCCAATGGCAAATTTGGAAGCATCCACATGAATATGGAATGGCTTGTTCCAATTTGGCACTTTTAGAATTGGAGTTCAACTCAGTCTACTTTTCAGTTCATTAAAGGATATGTCATTGCAGGTGTATGGTCTTTGTTTCGAAGGTTTAGCTTCTGGATTCATGGGAATCCGATGTGAACAAATAGAGGGATCCACGTCTTTTAAGTCCTTATATGTCCAAGAAAATACTATACAAGCTAGGGAAAAAAACCTCCGAAAGAGGGAAAAAAGTGCCCCTACAGTCCTAGTGTGTTCACACACATCACTACCTAAATATATCAACAAATCCCCCCTGGGAGTGATGTGGTGAACAAGAAGTTGGCACTCATGTATAAGGAAGTGCCAAGCTATGGGGAAATCACTCCACAAAAGGAAGTAAGCCCAAAGCTTTTCAGAAAGCTTCAAACTTCTCCCTAGGCAGAGCCTTCATGAAAAGGTCTGCAATGTTCTCTTGCGTGGGCACATATGCCAAGCTGATCTCCCCAGCAGAGAACCTCTCCCTAACATAATAATAATGCACCTCAATGTGCTTAGTGCGAGCATGGAACACAGGGTTCCTCGCAACTGCCAATGCGCTCTGACTGTCAGTGAAGATGGTGGTGGCAGAAGACTGACCAACACCCAAATCAGCCAGGCCACAATGTAATATCTGTCTAGGTTGATGCTAGAGTATCCTGCATATCGAACCACACTTATGAAGAAGCCACTTGCTCCTCAACATGTAATTCTAATGAAGTATGGATAAGCTCAAAAGCTAATTGAGTAGGGTATGATGCCATGGATTTTGGGCACTAGAAGGTGGCTTGATAAGTCCAAAATAGGTCCAGGTGATAGAATTTGGGGTTAGTGGATGCACTCAAGCATGGAAAGGTGCCCAAGCTAGATTGAAGGTCCACAAGTGAGCATTGAGGGCAATGCTCAATCTAAGGGGGAAGGAGTGTCACATAAACTTAGTAGGAGATGGTTAAACCATGCCATAAGAGGGAGGATTAGGAAGTAGTCCTCAACCATGGCTTTTGGGGCAAGTGGTTGGCCCATCATATTGTTGGTACATTTAGCAAGCCTAAGTGCTTGGCTATGGATTAAACACTACACATATATCTGTCTCTTCCCAAAGAGTCCTACATATGAACCTATGCTTGTCAATTTCATTGTATTTATCTTGGATAAAGGTGAATGTCAAAAGAAGAAAGAATCTCGTGAAGTTTGGAGGCTAAAGCCACGATTCATTTGGTAAGAGGAATCAAATCAATTCCATCCCTAAAGTCTAGGATCACTTTTAGGTGAGAAGATTCAAAATTCTAATTCAAACAATGTGTATAAATACACATGATTTTAGGTGCAAGATATAAGAGCACTTCTGAGAGGATTTGAGCTACTTCAATGAGCCTATATTGAGATTACTTCATCTATCTGTATTCCACTACACTCCCTTTGTATCTTATGTGTAATAGCATTCATACTTTGATACATTTCCTTGAACAAATCTGAGTCTACAATGTGCTCTAGCATCTTCATCATACAATGAACTTGTGAAATCGATTTCTTTGTGTACACGAACTCTTTTTCTATACTTTTACTTGGGATAGTTAGATTAATATGTCTAGTATCTAGTATCAAATTTCATGATGTTTGATTTAGTAAATCTCGAGATATGGAGCAAAGAAGTTGACTATGTTTGCACATTGTCGAAATCCTAAAAAGTTGGGGTGACCCCCCCTATCTTGCTAAATTCATTTCTCCTTGTATGATGTAGGTAAATTAATGAAATAAATTTCTTGAGTTAGATATACACTTCAATTACATGTGTGAAATCTGGTAAATTCATATCTCGTTGTGAGCATTGAGCATAACACTGAGACCTTCTCTTCCCAAAATAGAAAGTTCTTCATATTTCTTGCATATAGAAGTTATCTGTTTTGATGCAAACATTTGAGAGTGATGCTCCAAAGGACTTGGTGGGTCTATGTGCACCAATATGAACTTAAGAAAGTATACTAAGTATTTCTAAAGTTAGAGTGGCACGTGTAGAGCAGCTTTCTTGCAGCACCACCTCATCTCTAGAATCAACATTTCATCTCCTCTTAGTGGAATCAGAGCAAGTAGTCAACATGGGAGATGGTTTTCCTTCATCCATAGACAAATTGGAGAGATGTACAGTTCATGATCAGTAAAATGGCGATATCATTATTGCTTCTCGCATTTTATTTCATGGGTTGTATAGGCTCATAAACTATGAAAGATCTATAAATGATTCGGCATGTGCAGTACATGATTATCAGGCTATGTCAGATGCAAAACTTTGGCATGCACACTTTGGTCATTTGAAATTTGCTAGTTTATTATGCGTGCATAAATATGAAATGGTGTCCTCTTTGCCCAAAATTGAGGCACTTGGAAAACATGTTTGTGAAGGCTGTATTTTGGGCAAAATGCAGTGTTCCTCCTTTCCAAAAGATGGTTCAGTTCGGGCTACTCAAAAATTGTAGCCTGTACATAGTGACGTCTGTGGTCCTATGCAGAAATCTTCTTTTGGGAACTATCTTTACTTCGTGACTTTCATCGATGATTTTTCCGGGCATGCATGGGTATACGTTGGAAGCAGTCAGAGGCACAGACGACGTGGAAGCATGTAAAGACGGAGCAGGGAGCCAGTGGGATCAATTTTTCAAACAAATATGTTTCTTATTATTTCTTCAAACATCCAACAGTGATTTTCATCACTCTTGTAACATATGTAATATAGACAAAATCCCATTTTCTAATTCATAGCTCCATTTTGTGCAAGCCGAGGAGTCCTCGAGCTTGAGGAGCTTAGGTAGAATGCGCGTACCAATTTTCGTTATTTTTAGACATCGTTTACCCTTCCAAATAGCATCTAGGACCTATTTTTTAACTATGCCGGTCACTAGATGTGGAACCGGTCAAAACTAGTCTAGAAACTATAAAAAGAGCTAGAGAGCTCATTTTTGAGGTTGGATAGTATTGGCTAGTGTGAGCTTAGAGCTAGTTTGAGCTTGTAATAGTGTTCTTGAGTAATAGAGCTAATTTCTCACCTTCCATTGTGTCTTGCTTGTCTCTTCATTGTGTGTGTGTATGCGTGTGTGCATCTTGATGCTTCTCACCTTCACTCTCACTTCATCTCACATTCACGATCTTCATATCACTCCTATCTCTTCCGCGGATTGACATTAAGGAGGTGAAGCTTCTTAACGTGGTACTTACCATTGTGCTAGAGCAACACCAAATTTGGCGCCGTTGCCGGGGATCGAGTCTAGGACGAATGTGTGATGGTAAGAGTATAGCAAGAAGTGGCGTTGGAAGGTAAAAATTTCAGTTTTTGTTGTTGTTTTTATTTAGTTTTTAGTGTTTTTCACCTTCCCCACACTCCATCTTCATCATCGCATCATCATCTTCATCTCCAAAAAAATCAGAAAATTCACCATATCCACCCATTCACCTCATTTCCCCTCAATTGTGCATGCGAGAGAGCGAGAGAGAACTTTTGTGCTTGTGTGTGCTTGTGTTTTCTTGAGTTTTCTTGCAGGTACAGAGCTCCAGTGCATCAGGAAAGCTTGGAAAAGGTAAAATTTTACTCTCTGTCAAAGATCTGCCGAGTGTGGCGGACCATCGCGATGGTCTGCAACCTTCGGAATTCTTGGTAGCCGACCGCACCACGAGGTAGGCGACCCTTGCGCATCTACGAATCCACAGGCGCATCTCAAAAATTCATACTTTGGTGGACCATCGCGATTGGCTCGGACCATCGCGATTGTGTCGCACCATCGCGATAGGCTCACGCCATCGCGACGGCTCGGCCGGACCATCGCGACGGTCTCGGACCATCGCGACGGTTCACTTCAGCCATCGCGACAGTCCACTTGGACCATCGCGATTGTTCAGCTGACCCCGGACCATCGCGATTGGCCCATGCCATCGCCACGACAGTGCCACGTGTCACGATAGACCATCGCGACGGTTCATTTTTCGGACCATCGCGACAGCCCAAAATCGGACCATCGTGATTGGCTCACGCCATCGCACTTGTGACCATCGCGACGGTTCACTTCGGACCATCGCGACAGTTCACCTTTGACCGTTGACCCGCGCCATCGCGATTGTCCGCCTGATCACGCCATCGCGATTGTTCACTTCGAGCCATCGCGATAGTTCGACCTCACGCCATCGCGATCGTTCACTTCGGACCATCGCGACGATTCACCTTTGACCGTTGACCCGCGCCATCGCGATTGTCCGCCTGATCACGCCATCGTGACGGTTCGACCTCACGCCATCGCGATCGTTCACTTCGGACCATCGCGACGGTCCATTTCCACGCCATCGCGATCGTTCACTACTGGACCATTGCGACGGTTCACCTTTTCGCACCATCGCGATTGTCCAAACTCCACGCCATCGCGACGGTTCGCTTGGACCATCGCGACGGTCCCAGACCATCGCGATTGTGCACCCCCATCGCAAATTTAGGGTTCCATTTTTTGACCAATTTTGGGGGTATTTTTGAGAAATTTTTGGACCATTAGACTCATAGGAGACCCCTTAGCTCATATTTGAAGGAAAACCTGATCGTCAGTTTTTACCCCCCAGGGCTTGAACGCTCATAATTTTTTCATGCAAAGTCCGTTTTTTGAGCTTAATAGCTCGTTAGAAAGCTCGTGACGAGTACTACGTGACCTCAACTGTTTTTTTCATAAAGAATACATCTATTTTTGGATAAACTATTTTGAGGTTCACCTAGTTTGGGACTAAGAAGCCAGGGGGCAAGTATTGAAATTTTGGGCAGAAGGGAAGGGACTTAAAAGGTGTATATACTCAAGTACTTGATCATCCAATTGTGAATCGGTCTAATATTGGATTTTTCCAGGTCTAGCAAGGGCAATCAAAGGCAAGCAAGCAAGGCAGTGAAGACAGCAAAGCTTGGGAAGCGCGGCTTCTTGGGCATCAGAGCAACCAGAAAAGCTGACTCGAGGTTGGAAGATTACTCAACCCCCTCAGTCAATTCTTAGCTTAGGCTAAACACGAGCATTGTGGATTTAAGTCGATAGGAACGCCTCAAGTTCAAGATATTTAATTCTTTCAAGTCCAAGACTAAAGTAAAGGTGTGACGCGAAAACCTAAAGGAAAGAACCTAAGTCTGACGGAACGAGAACTCAAAATTATAACGGAAAGTTGAATTCCTAACGCATACATTAAGACAAGAATCTAAAGAAATTTAAAAAGAATCAAGAAAGTAATAACAAAGAACCAGTGACGATCTAAGTGTGTGACTGAGTGTGCAAGGAAGAAAATTAATGAACCTTAGATCAGGGAGACACATAGGTAAGTCGGACCGACGAAGCCTTAGATCTTCGGAAGCAAGTGTAAGAACTACTGCACGATCTTGGGCTCAGCAATTGAATAGTAATTACCCCTACGAGAGCTCAGATACTAGTGAATCAAAAATGGCATTTAGCACAGACAGACCAGAAGGAGGGTCCAATGTAGCATACTTAGAAAAACCTGAAGGACCCTATAGAACGCAACTAGAGTTTCTCCGAACCAATCGATTAGGTGCTCGCATCTATGAGGATGGTTTGCGAAGGCAAGTGGTGCAACTGCACAACCCTGATCAACCCATTGGATTGGAAAGACCAGTGGTGAAATTTGAGAGAGATGCTTACATAGACAAAGAAGGAACCATGTACGTTCTAAGTACGCAGCCAAACGATACTAATGAGTTTGGCACAATTCAATTAGAGACGGAAGCGAAATTTCAAGGAAAAGAACCGTTAGAAGAACCTAGAACACCTAGAGGGAAATCCGTATTAACAAGAGTACTCATCCCAGAGTGGATCCCTCAAGATAACAGGAGCACCGAGTTGTTTGTAAATAAAGAGACAGATGAAGCCTTTTGGAGGTACAGAAAGGAACACCATGGTGAGTTAGGCATCATTACAATTTATGAATTCAAGGACCCAGATACACCTGGAAAGGTTGTATACTTGGATGAGACTTCAGAAAGAGTCTTTGTGGTGCCTGACCGCGCTAAAAACACATACACATGGAGAGGTGAATTGGTATTCCCTCCATCTAGAACGAACATGAATACAAGTCAACAAGGGTCAGGAACATCCTCAACCCATGGAAATCAAAGAGAGGGAAATAAAGAGAGACCGGAAGTAAGCTTTAATCATCCCATAGGGAGAGATAGAACAACCACGGACACTAATAGAGCGGATAGACAAAGAGATCATGGAATACCAGGCGGTAGGGATGATTTTCCTCTACCTAGGCCGCGTGAACACGCAAGAGTATTGAGACCCACTCAATTAGTGAAATCCATGAAGAATTACTTTGATGGGACAGGAGATCCCTATGACCACGTCGCAGAGTTCAAGCAAGTACTAAGAGCAGAACAAGTTGAAGACATGTTCACGCAATATAATGCATTTGGACTAACGCTAAAGAATACCGCTTTAACTTGGTTCCAACCATTGCAACAAAGGCAATTTAGAGACATCCATCACTTTTTAGAGTCATTCATCACTGAATTCTCTAAAAGTGGGATTAGACATGATACGTCTTCGTTGATTCATAGCTTTAAACAGACCCCTCAGGAAATAGTTAGACTGGCAGGACGTAGGTTTAGACAATATGTTGAACAATGTCCAATGCAAGAGCTACCCTCACAAGCCAAACAAGTATCACTGTTCCTAGATGGCTTGTTGAGCGCTAAACTACGCTCCTATGTGTACCTAAAAGAACCCAGAACGCTAGAGGAGTGTGTAAGAATATGTATAGACATCGAGGACAACCTCGGAGATGAATTAGAACTCTCAAAGGTCTATAAAGATTCAGATTGTTCTTCTCTAGCATCCACAAAATTGTCTAATTCGATAGAGGACCTAGCAGAAAAAGTGGCCCAAAAACTAGGAGTTTCTAGTAAACAGGTGCCCAAGCTACCAACTAATGTACGTTGTTACACTTGTGGTGGAAATCATTTGGCAAACGTGTGTCCCAATGCACCACAACCTCAAGCCAACCCTAGCGGCCAATATTGTACAATTGAGAGAAGATACACGAATCATACGGCTCAGGACTGCCCATACAACAAACAAACCGTGAGACAGAACTACCCGCAAACATACCAGCAGCCAGGTAGGTATCAAGGCCAATACAATGCTCAGCCTTATTACTATAGGCCTCCTCAGAACTACCCATACCAGGCTCAACAGAGACCTCAACCCGTCTTAGCTCAGCAGCCACCCCCACCAGCGAATGTCATCTCAGTCAAATACGCTGCTGCAGAAGAGAACCTAAGTAGGGCCTTAGTGCCTTCTTCACCCTTGATCATAGAAAGTGACCCGAACTCAAACAGTTTTGACTCTACTCATGTAACTAGTCCACCCGCTTATTACACGGAGTCACCAGAACATGTGGAGACGTATCATTATGATAGTCCACCAATGGAACCTAGTTGGGAGCCAGACTATGCTAATGTGATGTACGCAAACCCAAACCCACGGCCCCAATTGAGACAACAAAGACCACAGGGCCCTAGAGGACCATGCTTTAGGTGCCAAGGAGATCACTTCATAATGGATTGTCCACATCCCCCAATAGCAAGGCAATCACATTACTATAACATACAAGGCTTTTGTGCCGATTGTGGCAAAGAGCACATAATCAAAGATTGTCCTAAGAACCCAGTTAACATTTCGAATGTGACACCGATCAACGTGATAGGTATTGTAAACAACGCAGATGGATCCAACCCTACATACGTGCCTATCCAAGCTATAACCAGAGCCCAGGCGCTCTTACAAAACCAACAGCTTAATCAAGAGAAAGTAGCCGGAACTAGTGAAGTTGCATAATCTAGCAGTAAAAAGACAAAATCTTGGAAAGATTCTAGAGAAAGAATCAAGAGAAAGTGGAGTAAAAAGATAAGTGAGTTGGAAGGAAGTTTGAAGGAATCTAGAGCCAAAATACAAGAATTGACTTCACAAGAACTAAACCAAGAAATTCCAGCTCAAAAATCAGGATCAGTTTTGGCGGAACCCATACCAGAAGATCTAGACATGATGTTTCGTGCATATCAGGCTAGAATAAAAGAGGGACCTCAAGTAACTGAAATGAGTAAAAACTGCTCTCGAGCTGATCTAGAAATTGAGAGAACTAAACTTTGCATGAAAATGGTAGAATTAGCACAAGCTTTGTTTGAAGCCTCTAGATATCTTAATTGGAATACATGACACAGGAAAGGAATGCACCATCCCTGTCTCAAGTACCTAATACAGAAAGTCAAGATAACCTATCTTCCATACATAGGTACTCACATGAATTTTTGAGAGAAATACAAGAAGAGAAGTGGAGAAAGGAACAAGGAACCCATCCTCCTATTCAAGAAATAGACGATTTGCAGGAACAATTTCCCCAAGACATCCCCTCTATTTACGATGATGTAGAGGTGGAACAACTGAGTGAACCCACAGGGTTTGAATCTAATTCTCTACAAGAATTACCTCAGTTTACAGGACCTTGGGAAGCAAAGTCTATTAGTATGAGAGCACCCACGATAATAGTGAGGAATGAAGAATCAGTGATCCCTAGGAACACGGAAGTGATCAAGAACACTAAAGTACAGTGTAATCTCACTCTAGAGGAATTGTTAAAGGTAAAACCAGAATTGTGGAAGCACGTAGCAAATCAATTCCCTGAGCTTGCTACCACACCCTCTCAGATAGGATCACATAAGAAGGTACCAGAGATACCCGTGGAAAAGATTGGAGACGTAAGCGAAGGAGAGGAAGGTAACACATATCTTCCAATAACCCATCAGGGCTACACCACGAAAGCCATCTTAGATTCAGGAGCCGGAGTAGCCATAGCTACCACCGCTTTGTGGAAACGTTGGGGTAAGCCAGCACTCAGACCCACCAGGATGAAACTACAAATGGCTGATGGACACATAGAAAAACCATTAGGCTTACTAGAAGGCATGTCTCTCACCACTTGTGGTGTAGAATTTGAGCATACTTTCGCCATTTGTGACTTTGCGAAAAATCGTGCTTATGAGATGATATTGGGACGACCATTCATGCGTCAGTTGCAAATTGTACAAGATTGGGGAACTAATTCTTTGTACTTGCAACATTTAGGAGTGACTACCAAAGTCAATCTTAAAGACTATTCACATCGAGATGTGCCCCCAATACAATGGAATACCATCCATAAGACACCAGTAGAGACGGAATCCGTGCACTCATTAGAATCAGATCCTTCATATTGCATGAGGATACCCATTTATGGATGTGTAAAGTAGCCAAACAAGAGGAAGAACGATTAGAAGCAAGGACCTTAGGTGCAGAACAACATCCACGAACCCTTCAAGATCCAGCCTATGCACCTGTAGTATTTCCAGACGAAGAGTTTGAACCCCATGGTTGGGCAGAAATTCTAGCAACCATGGATGTAGCCATCAATGAAGAACAATGGACACCCCACTGTGACGAGGATGGCTATGACCTTTCAGTTTTCACGATAGAGCCAATCATGTGCGATGCAATTTTAGAAGAGTGTGAACCTAACACTGATGCATTTGAGGATGCAAGCGATTTTGATTTAGAATCAATTATCATGGACCCACCCTTTGCATCAGAGGAAGAATACTTCTACGAAGTAGACACTCACACTCAGAGACACGAGGAAGTTACGAATGAGGTAGGGTTAGCCACTCAAGTGACTAACAAGAGTGAAGGTAAGAAAAGAAAGAAGAAAGAAACCATGTCAGAAAAAGAAGAATCTTTGTTTGAAGTACCCGAGAACTTCAAGAAATACGAAATCGAAGATAGAAGAATCATGGTACGAATGCCCAATAGAAAGGCGAATGACGGACAAGTATATGATAACCGAGAGAAAACCAAGAAAGTAATAGTTGCCATAGAAGGAGAAGAAGAAAAATGCACATACATAGGGCATGATTTGACGAAAGAAGAAGAAGAAGAATTAGTTGACCTATTGCGCGAATATAGAGATGTTTTTGCGTGGAGTTACAAAGATTTGAAAGGAGTAGATCCAGATATATGTTCTCATAGAATCCCTATGACTCCAGATGCAAAACCAACGAAACAGAAACCGTACACGTATAATGATAACTACGCTGCGAAGATTAAAGAGGAGATAGATCGATTGATAGAAGCAGGATTCATTTACGAAATTGAGCATACCGAATGGGTATCCCCCATTGTGGTTGTGCCCAAGAAGAATGGAAAATTGCGTGTGTGTATTAACCTTAAAAAAGTTAATGCCGCAACGATTAGAGACAATTATCCTCTTCCTATCACGGAACATCTATTGGAAAGAGTTGCGGGCAAGGAAGTTTACAGCTTTCTTGATGGATTTTCAGGCTATAATCAAGTAGCCATTGCTCCAGAGGACCAACACAAGATGGCATTTTCCACTGAATGGGGCATATTTGCATTTTGTGTGATGCCATTTGGCTTAACAAATGCACCCGCCACTTTCTAGCGACTCATGTGTCACATTTTTAAGGAATTCTTACGCAAGAGCTTGGAAGTTTATGTCGATGACATATGTGCTCATTCAAATGTAAGATAGACACATACCCAGAGTTAAGACAAATATTTGACAAATGTCGAGAATATCAGGTTTGTTTGAACCCAGAAAAGTGCGTTTTCATGGTCAGACAAGGCAAAATTCTAGGACACATTGTGTCAAAAAATGGAATCTCTACGGATGAAGAAAAGGTGAAGGTAATTGCAGATTTACCTAGACCAACTAATGTGAAAGAGGTACAAGCATTTATGGGCCATTGCGGTTATTATAGGAGATTCATACACATGTATGCAATCATAGCAAAGCCTTTGTACTCTCTTTTAACCAATTTTGAATGGACAGATGAATGTGAAAATTCATTCAATGAACTTAAACGACGCTTGTGCTCAGCACCTATATTGACAACCCCAGATTGGAGTAAGCCATTCCATGTACATGTGGATGCATCCAATTACGCCATAGGATGTGTGTTAGCACAACCCACGAATGAAGGTAACATAGATCTCCCCATAGCTTACGCGAGCAGACAATTGAACGCAGCAGAAAGAAATTACACCACTACGGAACGAGAAGGATTAGGGATGATCTATGCAGTAAAGAAGTTTAGGCACTACTTGTTGGCCAACAAATTCAAGTTCTTTACAGACCATCAAGCCCTATTGTACTTAGTCAACAAACCATGTAACACAGGACGACTGATACGTTGGTTTCTATTACTCATGGAGTATGATTTTGAAGTGGTAGTCAGGAAAGGAAAGACGCATCTTAGAGCTGATCACCTTTCAAGATTAACCTCAGGAGAAGCTCCTCAAGGAGTAGCAGATGAATTACCAGATGCATACTTGTTTAACCTGGAGATAGCACCAGAATGGGCTAAACCTATAGTTCCTATTCTGACATACGGACCCAAGACTCCTAAGATAAAGATCAAAGAGGGAGAGATTACCAAGTCTCAGAGATACCAAATCATGGCAGGAAGCATATATAAACAGGATAATCAAAAGATTCTTGCTTGTTGTGTAGATGAATCAGAACATGCGAATTGGTTGCAATTAGCACACATAGGTGCATTACAGCAACACCATTCAAAACATCGAACATTACAGACTCTGCATAGATTAGGAGTATATTGGCCTACGATGGAAGCAGATGTTTACAAGTTGTGTAAAGAATGCCATGTTTGCTGTGAGAGACCACCAGTAGAGCATGCTACATTATATCACGTGTCCCTCACACCAGACTGGAGTGAACCATTAGTGACATACTTGAGGATGAACACATTCCCTCAAGGAATGACCTTAGCTCGACAACGTAGTCTAGAGCAGGAAGCTCAAGATTATTCACTTATTGGCGATAACCTATACAAAAGAGGACGAGATGGATATCTAAGACAATGTGTTCATGAGAGCGATTATCTGAGCATACTAGAGACTGCACACCAAGGTGTTGCAGGAGGTCATTTTGGACCCGATAGGATAATCAAAGCCATTCTCTTTGCAGGATTATGGTGGCCCACTCTTCACATGGATGCACATACCTATGTAAAGAGATGTGATGTGTGCCAAAGAACTCAGTTTCCTACTCGCAGAGATGAAATGCCATTGAAACCCATGATGGGCGGACGTGCATTTTCTAAGTGGGGTATAGACTTTGTAGGACCCATCAATCCCCCTGCAAAAGGTACACATGCTGAATACATTATTGTTGCCACAGATTATCTTACGAAATGGGTAGAGGCAAAAGCCACAAAAAAGAATGATGCTCACACGACTGCAAAATTCTTATTCAAAAATGTCTTTACAAGATATGGATTGCCTATAGAGTTAGTGAGCGATCGAGGCACTCACTTTCTAAACCAAGTCATTGAATATTTGTTACAGGATTTTATGGTGATTCACAAGAAATCTGCACCATATCATCCTCAGGCCAATGGTCAGGCTGAAAGCACTAACAAGATACTTTGTAACGTACTGACGAAACTCGTGAACAACAAACGTTCAGATTGGGACAAACAGTTACACCACGCTGTTTGGGCATATCGAGTGGCCTACAAGACCGTACTCAATGCGACTCCCTTTCAGATGGTTTTTGGTCAGAATGCAGTGCTTCCTCTGGACTTCTTGATACCGACCCTTAAGGTTGCACAAGAACATCAGTGGACTGGCCATGAATTATCAGCGAGAATAATGGACTTGGAACGATTAGGAGAAACCCGGCTGAAAGCAGCAGCAGGAATATACGCAGCGAAGAAGCGACAGAAAGCATATTTTGATGCACATGTGAAAGATAAAGGTTTAAAAGAAGGAGATTTAGTTCTAGTGTATACGTTGAAACAGCACGCACGGAAGTTAGAAAAGCGAGGTTATGGACCTATGATCATTAACAGACTTTCGACAAGTGGAGCAATACAGTTAGCCACCTTAGAAGGAGATATAATGCCTAATTACATTAGTGGCTGTAGAGTCAGATTATATCAAGAACCTCTTACTGAGGATATGCTTAGACGACTCACATTGGCAAAGAAGCGTAAGGAGGAAGAAAATAGAATACGAGCTGAAGCTCAGGCAGAAGCCATAGAACGCATTAAGCGCTTGAAGCTAATAAGACAAGGACTAGGGAGAGAACATTATAACCATCTGGAAACTACACCCAGATATCCCATGGCCATGTGTCAAGTAAAGTCAACCACTCATCCTAGCATATTGGACAGGAGACCATTCATTACGGTTAGGCTAGAGCACGGCAACCCTTGCCAAGAACTCAGGGCTTTAATTGACTCAGGTGCTGCGACTAGTGCGATTAGATGGTCCCACTATAAGGATTCAGGAATAGAAATGCGGCCAATTGAGGCATACCTCATAGGCCTAGGAGGCATGGAAACCCCTTGCATGGGTGAGGTGGACCTTCCTATCCTCATTAAGGATATGACCATGACAGCGAAGCTACTAGTGTGCCATGATGACGACCTGATAGAACCCCTAATCCTTGGCCAAGATTGGCTATACGATCACTCAGTGGACCTAAATCTTAGACAAGGCTCCTTACAGATTGGAACCTTAGAGCAGAAGTGAGTGATACCGCTTGACTTCCCTAATGGCATTCCAATTGAGGTTTGTAACCCTAGACCCCATGAAATACATGCGACGGAAGACCGGAAGATCTTTGGTCAGACCAGTCACGTTACGTCTACACCAACCCACTCGGGCTTGGCTATGGACAGTTGTCAATCAGAAGGACGACAGGAGATCTTCCTTGGGACTTCCTGCAAACTAGAAGGGGCAGCTACCCAACCGCTAGGGCAGATGGACACAATCAGCGGTCAGGTGGGTTGCATCAGCGACCAAATGAGCACAACACCCTGCGGTGCTCATCCTTCCAAACTTGTTGCGGACTGGCCTAGATTAAAGTTAAAGAACAAATCACTTCCTAATGGGCAGGTCACGCAAGTGTTGGATCTCCCTTCTTTTCCAAAGCAGAGCGTCCATCCGACCTCTCAACCTCAACAACAACAGAGTCACCCACGACGAAGGAACCCAGACCGACGGCAGTATCAGAAGACACAACAAGGAAAACAGTGTAGGCCACCCAAAGGAAGCGGCACCAGACAAATATGGGTGCCAAAAGGACAAAAAGTACCGGAGAACTCCAACCAAGCAGAGATCGACAAGAAAAAGGCAGGGCAGAAACAGAATCAGTATCCACCATCCCCTCGACCTTCTTCTACAGGTCCGAGCATTCGACAAATTTGGATCGCCAAGAAATACCTTACCCATAGACCCACACCCACGCAGATTTGGGTACCCAAACCATGTATCATAGCTCAACACTTAAGCCATGTAATATATACCCCTCACAAATCTTTCCATCCCTCAATACCACCACACCCGATACTACCTTTTGCCCCTCAGCAGAAATCCACCACCCACTCAAAGACTCTTAGGAAATGGATACCGAAGCGTGTCCAACCGTCTTCCCCTAACCCATTGTCTAACTACCCCCCGACTAACATACAACCTTGTAATAAATTACTAACCTTTAAACCTTGTATAAATTCACCCACCATCATCACACATCACTCATAATCTCATCTCATCAAGAAATGTATGCATAATCTGAAACGTGTAGGTGTCTAGAGACCTGCACTAGTGCTACAAGAAGCATTGCATCCATCACATCAAAGCACTTGGCTACACGAGTTACGCATCAGTTATGGAAAAGGATTGCGGTCTCACTTTAATGGGATCATAATTAATTTCCAAGCTAATGTGTTAATCTTTTGTAGCAGATCTTTCTCATTAGCACACCAGTCATCATGCAAACCGACGAAGGACCATCAGGAGCAGGCCCCAGTGTAGCTGCAGCGCCCCTCAATGTTTTACGAGCAGAATCCCACCCGACTGCTCCACCGCCAGAATTCCAAGGATTTCCAGGGCCCATGCCGATCGATAACCCACCTATGGGCTACATAGAAAAGATACACCGTAACTCTCACTGGTTTCAGGGACTTGCAGGACCCTTAGCGGATGCGGATTTTATATTTGAATCTAATTTGACGTTTGATGACCGCACTTGGGGAAAATACCAATTCTTCTCCAGAGAGTTCGAAGGCCTACAGAACACCCAGGACTTAACTCATGTTTGGGCCAGAGCCGGCTTCACGGAGTATTTCAGTGATCCTCTGCCCAAACCTGACTTTTATCGATGTTATTATTTAATCACTACTTTGCTGGCCTCAGAGAATAAGGACATCCCAGGAACTTTTATTTTGCCTTCTCTAGTGGATGATCCACCTTACAAAAGATTTTATCTTTCGAAGGATTTAATCAGAGCTGCCATCAAGATTCATGGAACCCATACGCCCACAGATCGAGAAAGATTAGTTCCAGACCCTATGAAACGTGGGGATGTCACTAAGTGGGAGGAGATCTCAGCAATTACACCTGAGCTGTCAAAGCCGCTACGGATATGCATGCAACACTTCGCATTCCCCGCTCAGGACAGATTCACCATGCCACATAAAAGAATATGGTTTGGATTGTACTTAGCATGTACGGGACCTCAGACTGTTGATCTGGCGAGCTGGATCATTGATCAAATGTATTTGGCACAACACAGATGGGAACGAAAGAAAGTGCTTAATGGATGTTGTGCGCTGACAAGAATTGTTTACATGTGCTTGGCTTATGACTTGCCAATTGAACGTGCATTAACAGGAGAAGAGCTGAAGGCATTCAAAGGAACGACGAAGAAAGCGAGGAAGCCCAGCAGAGCACGGGCAGGTAAGCGCATGAGAGGCACTATTCCTTGCCTTCAAGTGCCAGAGTCACCATCACCACAACCCTCTCCAACGTAATCCCCGACAGAAGCCGCTCCCACAGTACAACCTATTCACATAAGGTTATCTAGACCAGTGGTAACGGAGGGCACTACTAGTACCGTTGCACCTCAGGCAGCTACGACCACAGAACCCACCACCACGGCAGCAGAAGCTCCCACCACTATTGGTGCGGAAGCCTTTTCTTTCCCACTACCACACATGGAGGCAGAACCAATAAACACAACATTCGATTTTGAAATGCCTGATGCATTCTCAAATGAGTTTTAGTTTTCAGAGGCACAAATGTTCTCTCAAGAATTTGAAAGGCCGAGTTACCCTATCACACCGCGGGATCAGCCACAGGGACAAGTGGTGTCGAGCTCTGATGACGAAAGAACAGCCACCGATGACGATGAAGGTGACGATGAAGCCAGCCAGGGCACGCATGATTCCCAAGAACAAGGACAGACAGATGGCCAAGGCCAACAAACTGATGCACAAGGTGACACCAGCACGCATGAAGAGGAGACTTTCGAAGCAGCAGCTTACACGCTGGCAATCAAGAAATTATATCGTACAATGGAGAAAGTCTGGGCACGGAAGAAATTGACTGAAGAAGAGAGCCAGACCATAATCGAACAGGAACTCATCTCCGGAGGGTTTGAAGAAGTTTACATCAGAGGGTTCAGAGAACTGGTCAAATCCATTGGCCCGGTCGAAGCACTGAGATATTTACAAAGGAAGCCACTTCCCCAATATGACCCTCACAGAGTTCGTCTGTTATCGAAGCTCGGTGAATATATTCGAGTTCCGGTAGGTGCTCAATCATCCCACCAGGTGCAAGATGCACGCCTACGTCCGGAAAGATCCATCACCGAAGAAGCTATCCTAGTCGACTCCCCACCACGTACTACCGTTGTACATACTACCACTATCCTTGAAATAACATCCACACCTTCTACTCCTCTCTCGCCTCATGTTTCACCAACCCATCCTGTATCCCCCGCACACCCACCTGCTCCTCCCACATCCACACCAGTCCACGGCAACATAGCCACAGCCTTTGCCCTACCCATTCATGCCACCATGCCCGCACCCACCCCACCTCGTCTACGTGTTAACCCCTTCATCCCTTCATCCTTCCCATCCCTCCCCCCACCTTTAAGACACCCTTTCACCTTTCTAACCCCACTAACCTTCTCACCAGTTTCACCTCCCCAACCCACTATAACCCCTATTTCCCCTTTTCACCAAGCTGCTCCAACCATCCCCCCTGTGAATTACTCTACATTTGTAAATCCCGTCTTCACACCTACACAACCACACACATACACGCCGCTTTTCACAGTCACCGCGCTTGACACGTCTAATGACATGGACATCTCACCACCCACCGCACCAGCACCCACTCCACTCACAGCACCATCATATTTAGGTACGTCACAATTTTCCACGATCACCACTGCATCCACCTTCCCAACCCCATTCCCCATTCCCGCTGCATCTACTTCCACTGCATCCTCACTTAGCACTCCATTACTATCATCGCCAACCATAGACACTGCACTTCAACAAATGTTCACATGCATGTCACAAGTACGAGATGAGTTTGCATCTCTTGGCAACAATTATCAACAGCTGTAGAGGACGACCAATGAATTACAGTCGTAGCTTAATTCATTATCAATCGAGAATGCCTCTTTAAATACTCGATACCAAGAACTAAGAGAGGCATATCATAAGCTAGAGCTAGAAAGTGAAGAGAAAACAAAAGAAGCCACTGCTGATATGGACAACCTGCTTCGAGCCCAAACAATTAGGAACGCGACGCTGACCAGGAATATGGGCTTACTCAGGAGACACCTAGCCGCAGCAAAAGAGGAGAACCAGAGACTCCAAGAGCAGAATCGAGAGAATTTGGAAGCGGCATTGGACCATCCAGAACAACCCTTAAGTCCTAGCAGATTCAAGGCAATCCCATCCGAATTGATGCGGATGTTGCTAGAGGATCACGTGAGATTGCTAGAGGACTATGATCGGATGAACGAAGAGCATCAGAAGTTAAAGGAAGATCACAAGCTACTACAGCTCAGAGAACCGGCACCACAACAAGTACAAGTAGCAGCAGCATTACCAGAACCTGTGGACCCCTCTCCTGACCTCATAGAGGAACTCAATGCATTACGGGCCCAGGTAGCCACTCTCCAATCACGCATAGATGTATACGAAGCACCACCACGGCCTGACTCCCCACCGGAGATCCCAGCTGACGACGAGAACATAACCATTCCGGTGGAGGAAACGTTTGAAGAAGCATACGAGCCAATACCCATCCGAGGCGGACAAGTCACGGCCGAAGGCCAGATGACCTATGAACTTCCTACCCCCGCGTGGATGAAAACGATTGAGGAACTTGGAACGACACATTCAGCCAGAGTAGAGGCACAATTACATGCAATGGCCATGATTGAAGAGAGAATCTTACAATCCCCCTTCTTTGCTCATTTAGCCCCTCGACGCTATATATCTGGGCATGAGCTGCAGTATAAACCGTACTTCATGTTAATGGCTGAATATCAGCTAGCTATAGAGAAAGAAACCGGCATGAAACCTACGCATGCTACACAATTCGAGCCGGCGGACTTGCCACCAAATGCGCAAAGAGGAGAGATCCATCAACCTGATTGGCGCAAGGATCTACTCCAAAAGTACCCAGAAATGATGAGCACATGGGTGAAAGCGCCTTTACATTTAAAGTATAATCCTTGCTGGGGACCAGTACCACGACGCCGCTCCTGGACTGCATTCGCTATCAAAGTACAAAACAATAGGCAGTGTCAGGATTGGCTGAATTACCCCTACTTCAAGCCACCCACCGAGTTGCCCACTGTTGGCTATATGATGGCTACAATCCATCACTGGCTCCCTCGCCTGAAGCATATGGATGATATCGCAGCGCATATGACTGTCAAAATTTTTGACATGATGCAAATGATATTTAAAGTCTTCCGACGCGTCAAGGCACCGCATGTAAACACCCCGGGATTTAAGCATGGTAACTTTGATCTAGTATATGACATGAGCACAACGCCATCGCTCCGGGTGTGTTATGCCTGGCACTGTAGAATAAAATACCTACCGGCGTGCTATAAGCAAACATTTGAAGAGATGTTCACCACCGGATTTTGGGAATACCATTCCGAGGTATTCATAAGCAGGCCCACACATTTATTGCAACTTTTTGCCTGTGAGCAAATGGTTTATTCCGCGCACTATCAACTCCCGCCACCCGACAAACCACAACCAATCGACTGGGAGAAACTCGAGGCTGATTTGGCCCGAGGCATTCGCGTATCTGAGCACACCCTCGCTCACGACCTCCTACAAAACTACATCCGGTAGACCGCACAACAAGGTTCTGTCGAGGACGACAGAAGCGAGAGGGAGGGGGGTGTTGGAAGCAGTCAGAGGCACAGACGACGTGGAAGCATGTAAAGACGGAGCAGGGAGCCATTCGGATCAATTTTTCAAACAAATATGTTTCTTATTATTTCTTCAAACATCCAACAGTGATTTTCATCACTCTTGTAACATATATAATATAGACAAAATCCCATTTTCTAATTCATAGCTCCATTTTGTGCAAGCCGAGGAGTCCTCGAGCTTGAGGAGCTTAGGTAGAATGCGCGTACCAATTTTTGTTATTTTTAGACATCGTTTACCCTTCCAAATAGCATCTAGGACCTATTTTTTAACTATGCCGGTCACTAGATGTGAAACCGGTCAAAACTAGTCTAGAAACTATAAAAAGAGCTAGAGAGCTCATTTTTGAGGTTGGATAGTATTGGCTAGTGTGAGCTTAGAGCTAGTTTGAGCTTGTAATAGTGTTCTTGAGTAATAGAGCTAATTTCTCACCTTCCATTGTGTCTTGCTTGTCTCTTCATTGTGTGTGTGTATGCGTGTGTGCATCTTGATGCTTCTCACCTTCACTCTCACTTCATCTCACATTCACGATCTTCATATCACTCCTATCTCTTCCGCGGATTGACATTAAGGAGGTGAAGCTTCTTAACGTGGTACTTACCATTGTGCTAGAGCAACGGTATATCAATTGAAGGCAAAGTTCGAAGCATTTATGTGCTTCAAACAGTTTCTGGTTTTGGTTGAAAATCTATCAGCAAGTAAAATGGGCACCCTCCGTTGTGATCGAGGGGGGGAATATATGTCTTCTGACTTTAATGTATTTCTAGCTGAACGCGGGATAAAACATCAGTGTAGAGTGCCGTATACACCTCAACAAAATGGAGTTGCTGAATGGAAGAACATGTCACTCATGGAGATGGTGGGGTGTATGGTCAAGATTCAAGCTTTACCACATAGTTTTTGGCTTGAGGCTGTCATGTGTGTAGCATATGTACTTACCAGGTGTCCCACTAAAGCACTACAGTCTATTACTCCATATGAGGCTTGGCATGGTTGCAAGCCATCTGTTGCTCATCTGTGTGTTTTTGGTTGTTTGACATATGCATTAGTGCCTGAACAACATTGTAGAAAATTGGATGATAAAGCAGTAAAATGTATTTTTGTTGAGTATAGTTCTGAAAGCAAAGGCTATCATCTGTACCATCCATAGAATAAACACATTTTGGTTAGCTGTTGTTTTTGTGGAAGATGCTATTCAACCCTTACTTTCATTGTACTAAGGAGACATATGTTAGCTCCAAAGACACGTATGATACTTTGGTGCCTCTTTTTATAGGTGGACAGTCTAGTACTAGTCCTAATGAGGCAAATTCTCAACCTTTGCAGGTTTCATGTGATGATGTAGATCATTCCATTTCTGATGTAGATTTACATGATGCACTTATTGATAAAAGAGCTGATATTGAGCAGGCAAAAACGTTACAAAATGGTTGGTGCACACTTTGCATGACAACAAATTAGATGCACCTTTGTCATATCGTACTTGTTCAAGCTCTCATAGTGCCTCTTTTGCATCAGATTTCTATGTTATGGCTGCCTGTAGTCTTTGTGATGAGTCCGAGCTTGTTTAGTTTGATGAAGCACAAAATTTTGAACATTGGATGTCTGCAATGCAATTTGAATATGATGTTGTCATGAAAAATGGTACCTGGTCTTTATGTGGCTTGCCTCTTGGCAAGAAGGCCATTGGCACTAAGTGGGTATACAAGCTGAAGCATAAACCTGATGGAAGAGTTGAAAGGTATAAGGTTAGGCTTGTTGCAAAGGGTTATGCACAAGAAAGAGGCATTGATTTTGACGAAACCTTTGCTCTTACTTGCCAAATGACTACTATTCAGAGCATCTCTGCACTTGCAACTCATCATGGTTGGAATGTAAATCATTTGGACATTAAAACAACATTTCTGAATGTCGACTTGCATGAAGAAGTGTATGTTTTTGAGCCTCGTGGCCTTGTGTAGAAAGGGCATGGAAACCAGGTGTGCAGGTTAAAGAAGGCATTATATGGTTTAAAGCAAGCACCACCTGCTTGGTAAGAAAAGATACATGCCTATCTCATTGCACATGGTTTTGAGAACATTCCAACTGAAAGCACCTTATATATTAAGCGTGCTAATGATGCACTTCTAATCATTGTGGTGTATGTTGATGACATGCTGCTCACTGCTCCTCATGACACGTATATTGTTGATTTTAAGGCTGATTTGTATGCCTCATTTGAGATGTCTGATTTGAGGCATTTGCATCACTATTTGGGCATTGAGTTTATGAAAGTTGATGGTGGAATGGCTTTGTGTCAAACGAATATATTGACACATTATTGTAGCATTTTGGCCTTGAAGACTGTAAACCTATTGCCACTCTTATGGAGATAGGTTTACGATTGAGTCTTCATGATGCTGGAGATGCATTTGATGTTGTTGTCTATTAGGAGGCTGTTGGATGCTTGATTTACTTATGCATTACTCGGCCATATATTCAATTTGCTGTCTCACAAATGAGCAGGTTTATGCATTGCCCAAGTTTCAAGCATCGTCAGGTGGTTAAGCGCATCTTTCGCTACTTGAGTGGTACCCGACTAATTGGGTTGTTTTATCCTAAGGGGGATCACTTCCGCCATATTTGCATGCTTTTTTTGACTCTGACTGGACTGGTTGCTATGACACTGACGTTTCCACTAGTGGTTTTTGCTTTATGCTTGGTACTTCATCCATATCTTGGCTGAGCAAGAAGCAGCCTACTGTGGCCACTTCTAGTTCTGAGGCTGAGTATACGACATCTTTCACAACTAGAAGTGGCCACAGTAGGCTGCTTCTTGCTCAGCCAAGATATGCATGAACTACCAAGCATGAAGAAAAAACCATTAGTGGACACATGAGTGTCATAGCAACCAACATAGTCAGAGTGAGAAAAAGCATGTAAATCTAGCGGTAGCGATCCCCCCTTGGGATAAAACAACCCAAGTAGTCAGGTACCACTCAAGTAGCGAAAGATGCGCTTAACCGCTTGCCAATGCTTAACACGTGGGCAATGCATAAACCTGCTCATCTGTGAGAAAACAAATTGAATATCAGGTTGAGTAAAGCATAAGTAAATCAATCATCCAACATGAGCTTGGTCATTAACTGTGGTAGCTTATCTTCAAGGAAGAAACCTCTATGGTAACAAATCTAGAGATGAGATGATGCCAATCCTCAGAAGCAAGGGATAACCAATGCAAGAAGAACAAGAGAGGTTGAATGCATGCTGTAATAAAGTAAGTATATGATCTAAGGGTCCGAGGTTTTTAGACAGATCAGAAATTGGACACCGTTTGAGCTTCCCTATACTCAGCCTCACAACTGGAAGTGGCCAGAGTAGGTTGCTTCTTGCTCACCCAAGATATGCATGAGCTACCAAGCATGAAGCAAAAACCACTAGTGGACACACGAGTGTCATAGCAACTAGCCTCATCAAAGTCAGAAAAAGCATGCAATTTTGGCGGTAGTGATCCCCCTTGGGATAAAACAAGGCAAGTAGTGGGGTACCACTGAAGTAGCGAAAGATGTGCTTAACTGCCTGCCAATGCTTGACTCTTGGGCAATGCATACACCTGCTCATCTGTGAGACAGCAAACTGAATATCTGGCTGAGTAATGCATAAGTAAATCAAGCATCAAATAGCCTGCTGATAGAGAAGAACATCAAATGCATCTCTATCATCATGAAGATGCAGTCGTAAACATGTCTCCATAGGAGTGAAAATAGGTTTACAATCTTCAAGGCCAAAATGCTGCAATAATGTGTCAATATATTTTGTTTGACACAAAGCCATCCCACCATCAACATGCATAAACTGAAGCCCAAATAATGATGCAAATGACCCAAACCAGACATCTCAAATGAGGCATGTAAATCAGCCTTGAAATCAGTAATATGCTTCTCATGAGGACTAGTGAGCATCATGTCATCAACATACACGACAATGATCAAATGTACATCATTAGCACACTTGACATATAAGGTGCTTTCCGTTCGGCTGTTCTCAAAACCATGTGCAACCAGATAGGCATGTATCTTTTCATACCAAGCATGTGGTGCATGCTTTAAACCATATAATGCCTTCTTTAACCTGCACACCTGGTTTTCATGCCCGTTTTGCACAAAGCCATGCAGCTGAAAAACATACACTTCTTCATGCAAGTCACCATTCAGAAATGCTATTTTAATGTCCAACTGATGTACATTCCAACCATGATGAGCTGCAAGTGCACAGATGCTACAAACAGTAGTCATACGGCAAGTAGGAGCAAATGTTTCATCAAAATCAATGCCTTTTTCATGTGCATAACCCTTTGTAATAAGCCTAGCCTTATACATGTCAAATGTACCATCAGGCTTACGCTTCAGCTTGTATACCCACTTAGTACCAATGGCCTTCTTGCCAAGAGGCAAGTCACATAAAGACCAAGTACCATTCTTCATTATAGGATCATATTCAGATTGCATTGCACCCATCCAATTTTCTGAATTTTGTGCTTCATCAAATGAAATAGGCTCATTCTCATCACAGAGATTAGATGCAGCCATAGCGTAGCAATCTGATGCAAAAGAGGCACTATGAGAGCCTGAACAAGTATAATATGACAGAAGTGCATCTAATTTGCTATCACACAAAGTCTTCACTAGCCATTTTGGCATAGTTTTTGCCTCCTCAATATTAGTTCTCTCATCAACAAGTGCATCATGTGAATCTGCATAAAAAATGGGATGATCTGCATCATCACATGAAACCTACAAAGGCTGAGAAGTTACCTCATTATGATGAGTACTAGACTGTCCATATGTAAAAAAGAGGTAGCCACATATCATACACGTCTTTGGAGCTAATATATGTCTTCTTAGTACATGAAAGCAATGGCTGAATAGCATCTTCCACAAAAACAACATTACGACTAACCAGAATGCGTTTAGTTTGTGGATGATATAGACGATAGCCTTTACTTTCAGAACTGTACCCAAGAAAAATACATTTTACTGCTTTATCATCCAATTTTCTACGATGTTGTTCAAGCACTAATGCATATGCCAGGCAACCAAAAACACGCAGATGAGCAACAAATGGCTTCTCCTCATCCCAAGTGTCATATGGAGTGATACACTACAGTGCTTTGGTGGGACACCTGTTAAGTACATATGCTGCACACATGATAACCTCAAGCTAGAAACTATGTGGTAAAGGCTGACTCTTGACCATACACCTCGCCATCTCCATGAGTGACCTATTCTTTCATTCAACAACTCCATTCTGTTGAGGTGTATACGGCACTGTACATTGGTGTTTTATCCCGCGTTCAGCCAGAAATTTATTAAAATAAGAAGATATATATTCCTCCCCTCGATCAGAGCGGAGGGTGCCCATTTTTCATGTTGACAGATTTTCAACAAAAACCAAAAACTATTTAGATCACATGAACACTTCGGACTTTGCCTTCAATGGATATACACATGCATGCCTAGAAAAATCATCGATGAAATTCACGAAGTAAAGATAATTTCCAAAAGAAGGTGTCTACATAGGACCACAAACATCACTATGTATAAGCTGCAATTTCTCAATAGCCCAAACTAAACCATCTTTTGGAAAGGATGAACGCTGCATTTTGCCCAAAATATAGTCTTCATAAACATGTTTTCCAGGTGCCTCAAGTTTGGGCAAAGAGGAGACCATTTCAGATTTCTGCAAGCATAACAAACTAGCAAAATTCAGATGACGAAAGCATGCATGCCAAAGCTCTGCATCTGACATAGCCTGAGAATCATGTAGTGCACATGCCGAATCATTTACAAATCTTTCATAGTCTATGAGCTTATACAACCCACGACATAAAATGTGAGAAGCAATAATCACGTCGCCATTTGACAGATCATGAACTGTACATCTGTCATCAACAAATTTCACAACCAAGCCAATCTTGGCTAATGCAGAAACTAATAACAGATTTTTCTTGATCCCCGGCACAAACAAAGCATCTAACAAAGTGAAAGAAATACCATCAGCAGTAGTCAAAATGATCTTGTCAACTCCCATAATAGGATAAGAGGAGTTGTTGGCGCATGTAACAAAATTCCCTGTAGGGGCAGGCTCAAGTCAAAGTAACAAACATCTGAGTCTACTACAGACATGCACTGTTCATGAGAAGATGGGTCAAAACTGGAAACAATAGTAAATGCCCATTTTCTTCCTACACAAGATTAGCAGACTCTGTTTTTGGTGTAGAGGCCTTTGCAACAACCATTCCAACCTCTTTCTTCTTTATCTCTTTAGCAGCCAGTTTCGGACATTTCTTTATAATATGATCGTTTCCTTTACAATACTTGCAAAACAATTTCTGCTTTTCTGATTTCTCATCTTTGTCTTCCCTCTTCGATTGTGCAGAATTAGCAGATTTCTGCTTGGCTATGTATGGTTATAATTGTTTGACTCCACCTTCGTTTTCGGGTTTTCTAAATAAAGTAGAAGTGTCCAAAGAAATGCTTGATAAGATGGATGAAGAACTTGGAAAAATTAAGAAACACATAAAAGAAGCTCAGAAAAAACAAAAGAAATTCTACAATTTAAAGAGAAGACCACTTGAATTTCAAATTGATTGTATGGTATTTCTTAAAGTTAAACCTCAATGATCTAACTTGTTGTTAGGGAAGGATCATAGACTTTCTCCTCGATACATAAGTCTTTTTAAAGTTTTGGAAAAGATTGGATCCCTTGTTTATTTGTTGGAATTACCTAAACATTTAAATGTGCATCCTGTATTTCATGTTAGCTTACTTAAAAGATATATACCTAATGTTGCTCATGTTTTGCAGGACAATTATAAGCTGAAAGAAGATGGCTCTTTTGAGCTTCAACCTGAAATAATTTTAGATATGAAGAAAAGTTTGCTTAGAAATAGATCTATAGTAGAAATTTTGGTGAAATGGCACTCATACCGAGTAGAAGATTCGACTTGGGTGAACTTAGATGATTTTCTAACACATTGTCCTTCTTTCCAACTATGAGGACAAAGTTCCTTAAAGGGCGGAAGAATTGTAATAGGCCTCTTTTCTAGTGAAATAATTCATTTTGAACTTTCTAAATTTCATTGTGGGGATAATGCTTAGAATGAATAATTAGGTCATTTTATGCATGTATGAAAAATTTTAGGATGATAAGTTTCATATTCTCTCTCTAGACCTTATTCACATCATGTTTTCTAGTTGAAATTTGAAGGTGAAGATGAAAGAATTAAGAAACACTCTATATGAGAGAGGTCGAGCAAGTATAAGAGAATAAAAGTCTATGTGTAAAATTTTTGTGAATCATGTTTTAAGTACCTCATTCAGGGCTCTACATTTAGTTCATTGTAAGAAAATGCCTTGATTTTGCTCTCTCTCTCTTTCTCTCTGTGTCTCTCTCTCTCTCTCTCTCTTGAACTTTGAAACTTGCATGGCTCAAAAGTGGCATTTGGAGGTGGATTTGAACCTAGATTGTCTCTAACACTATTGTGTAGATGATAAAATTGAATAAAAGTGTCTTTCACAAGCTTAAGCTATTTCCTCACCATTTTTGAGTTACAAGGCTTTGAAAAGTACCATTATCCAACACTTAAGAAAAAAGGGCTTCTCTAATTCTATTCGAATCCATGATTCTGATGCTTACATGTCACCATGTCTAATTGTGGACATTTTTGGATATGTCTTTTTGATGTTTTTCTCCTATTTTTGATAGGTATGCAAACGAAAGAACACTACAATCGCATGGCTTTTTGAGAAAGTTTTGGAGAAACTCTACTTTTTCTAAATTTGGTGGATTGCACACTTCTTTGGGTGGTGACCAAAGTCTGCTATAGAGAGACCAGCGCATCAACAAAGAGGATGCACAAAAATCAAAGAATTACCTTGTGATTGAGATGACAGTGAGAGTGAGAGTGTGATTGAGAGTGTGAGTGTGAATGAGACTGTGATAGCTCGGGGGTGGTCGAGAGATAGAGGCTTCATCAAGAATATATTTTCCAAAGCTATTGTAACCATTGATTCTCATCTATACTATCAGGATACCTCTTTCTTTGAGTCATATCTTTTCTACTCTTCCGCATCAGATTTTCTCTTATCTTGTACAATCTCTACGTTTTTCTCTCCTCTGTTACTCTTGAGTGATCAAAAGATTGTGATTGGGGATAGATTGTGATTGAGGAATGCTATATTCTCATTGGGGGGTTAGGGTGATTCCTTTGTCCTTGCACTCCTAATTTCTTGGCCACTAAGTCTGCAATTTCTTCCACATTATTGTTAAAACTAGAGATGCTACTAGAAGCATCCTCACTTTTGTTCTTAGTTTGAGGAATCTTCAAGGCTTTTGACAGATTTTCTTCCAAATCTATGCACTCCTTCAAACACTCACTCAATGTTTGAAATCTCTTTACATAGACTATTGATCTTAGGGATCCATTGACTAATCCTTCTAGAAATCATGAAATCATTTTTTGTTGAGTAGGCCTCTCCTCTATAGGGAATCTATCCACATATTGCTTAAATCTCCTAGCCGCCAGATGAACTGATTCGGTAGGAAGCTGTGAATCAGAGATGAAGAATTATTCTTGATGCCAGTATTTGTGAATTCTTCAATCAACTTGCTCAATATGTAGGAAATTATGGGGCTCACTCATATTGAACTAGGAAATTTTCCACTTGTTCAACAAAAATCACTTGCTTGAATTTTTCTATGTGATTCTAAAGCTCACCAGACCCATCATAGTGGCTTCTCATACAATTAGCCACTTGAATCGGTCGCAATCATCTTCCAAGTTCTGGTGATCTCCGTATAACAGGAACAACTAGATGCCTCATATGAATACCAACTACTCTGCCTATGGGTGGTCTCCTAGGGGTAGGGTTCTTGTTCCTTGACTCTCCTCTGGATGGGGGTTGATAGTAAGGATTGGTTCCTAGCATTGAAAACAAAAGATGGATTCTCAAAGGAATGCTCTATTGTTGTGTCTATTCGAAGTTTTGATAAGCATAAGTTTGATAAGTTCCTTGAGGGTTTGGGAGGCATTGGCTTGATCTCTAGCGAGAAATACTAGTATGCCTTGATATTTCAATCTAGATCTTTCTAGATCTATCACAGGCTAGTATTTTCTCAAATTCCTATCACGATAGGTGATTTGAGGGGGATCTTCAGAATCTCTTAACTCATAAATGGTGGCAGGATTGCTAGTTTCTCCCCACAAAGATGAAGGAGCTTGTACTAGCTTCTCCATCCCACCTACCATATATACATTAGTTAATGCATCATCCTGAGGGATATTATCACCTCTCCAAAATCTCGTTACCTTAGACTTACCTTGGGGTCTACAAATCATATCTTCATTATCTTCCCCATTAGGGTCCTCTATGTTCCCCGTTTCCCTTTGTTCACTAATGGTTTTCGGATAGTCTGTCACTGCATAAATCATTCCCCTTTTGTCCATGTAGAATCCTCCTTCATATTTCACTTCTGGTCTAGGGATGATCTCTGACTCGCTCACTTTCTTCATTCTGGCCACAGATTTGTTCAAGCTATCTATATAGATTGGCAAATTGTACTGGTTTGTGTTCACATACTCTAGTGAGGTCCTATATTCGCCTTCAATGATCCTGCCAAAGGCATAGAGCTATGCATGTCTTCTGAGGCCATCATAGCTTCCTCTTCTAACTCACTAGAGGTGTCTAAGTAATGAGAATGGATGCTCGGTAAAACTACACTTCCCATAGATGATATGACACTGTCCGCTTCTCAAGACACATCCTGAGCATAGGTTCATTCACTCATCACCTAGGTCGTGTTATGAGGTCTCCTTGATTTGCTATTGCCCTTGGAATTAATAAAAAAATTGGTATTTTCTTTAACAAGATTTCAAGTTGATCTTAGATTCCCATGATACACGATACCTGATGTGGATGATACATGATACTTGCATGTTCCAGGATACCTGGACTACCACAATACACAATACTTGATCCTCCATGATATATGATACTCCAAAGTAAACGATACATGATATTGGACTAAGCCATAGTAGATGATACACCAACCTTTGATGATACACGATACATGATACTTGGGTAAGAACAATACATGATACTGGGATTAGAACGATACATGATACTTGGGTAAGAACGATAAATGATACTGGAACCAAAAACGATACACGATACCTGATTTGGACGATACATGATACACGAGGGGTAATGATACACAATACTCCAAGGTCGCGATACACGATACTCCAAGGTCACGATACACGATACTTGAATAATCGTGATACATGATACTTGAATAATCGCGATACACGATACACAAGGGCCGCGATACATGATACTTGAATAATCGTGATACATGATACTTCAAGATCCATGATACTCAGGTATCGTGATACTCTACCTGATGATACACAATAACTAGGTATCATGGTACATGGGGAGTATAGGTATCGACAATGCACGATACCTGCCAGATATTATGACACACGAGAATTCAAGTATCAGGATACTTGAACTCGACTAGTCATGATACTTGAGCTTATCTCACTCAAAAACACAATTTTTCAGAAAATGTTTATATGTGAATGTTCTCCTTGTGCTCTCCCTATCACACCTAAGTGCCTGTAGAAATCAAACTCTCACTAAACCCGCAATACCTCCCATATGATATCGATTGTGAGCCCTGTCATGTTTTGTGTAAAATGTAATGAATTTTCCACTTTAAAAGATGTGTTGGGATCACCTCTTTGCTGTTCCCTTCAAGTTCTTGTCACTGATAGCTTCCTATAGCCCAATCCCTCGTGATACACACTCGATGAAACTAGTCGTCTGTGCTCCACGATATGTGCAGAATACAAGTGAATAGTGAGTGAATTTTCTTTCGATTTTTATAACTTTGGACTAACCAAAGGCTAAAAATCAATGAAATGAAAATTTGGGGAATTTGAGAAACCTACCTACCTACTCCACTCCACCTTTCTCCTATCTACTCCCTACCCCTACTCTTTAACTCTCACTTCCCTAAGTCTACCACCTTACTACATACACTTTCAAAGTGTGAAGTTACAAGTGCAATGAAAAATGACTTGCCCATGCAGAGTGCTTACCTCTTCAAAACTCATAACTTCACCTACAAGCTTTTACCATCACACAAGTACCTTGGTTGGAATCGTACTTCCCAGGCAATGATGCCAAAAAATGTGTGTACCTAAGTAATGACTTAGGGACTTGCGATGAAAGAGACTATACCTCGATCACAAACGAGTGCATATAGTGGGGATGATCACACATTTAAATTATCAATCCAAGTAGTATCGGAAACCTAACCAAATCTATGAGGACACACAATTAAGTAATGTCTAGTGAAGTGGAATAGCTAACATTGCATGCACATGAGTGCAATCTATCTCATACATCACCTACACAAGTGAAAATGGTGCCGTGATACTTGAAACAGCAGCAAGCACAAAAACGGACTTTTCTCTCAGCTCCAAACTTCGAATATATTCAATACCAGGTTCATCCAATGCTGGTACCCTTGTCGATTTCGATACACCTGCTTCAAGTTATTGGCAAAACACAAAGCCACGTGACTCACCTAATCATGCTGCACACCTCCTCAAGCTTCACACACGCATTACACTCTTCAGAAAAGCAATCAAATGGATAGACAACACTTCCATGCACTCAACTGAAGCTACAACCACACATGCAAGCTCATAAGCAAGGAGATAGAGGAGGAAGAAGAGGCCAATTCGAAATTCTCGTGCTCTCTATTCTCACAATGGAAAAACGTCCTTACAAAGAGTCATAAAATGACTTACATACATGTGCCCTAAAAATGGTCCTTTCACACAAGAGACTGACACTTTATTGAAAAAGCCCAAGTTTCTACTATCTTAGAAGGGCAATGTTACAAATCTCTTGAGATATGCATCTAGCGGATTCCTCTAGTACATTAACATGAGTGGAATATATTACAAGATGGATATTTGACAAAAAAATATATACCCAAATTGGGACAAATTTTGGGGGCCTTGTTTTTCTTCTCTTTTTTCTGCTTCTCTACTCGTAGTTCTCTTCAACAGTGGGTGATCTTGTAATCATAAGTATATTTCTAAAATCTTGTCTAATGTAGTTAGAGAGCATAATCTAGTGCTCCCTTGACAATTTGGCAAGACTACCTTCATCAAGACCAGACACCATGGAGATTATTTGTGAAGAGATATTTTTAGCACTTGAAGTTATTCAGCAACAAGTACCAAAGATACAAGAAAACCAACAAAGGATTCAACAACAGAATATTCAAGATGTAATAAAAAAACTTAAAAGTGAGGATGCGTGAGAAATTTGATGGGAAAAGATCAAAGTTTAAAGGATTTCTGTAATAAGTGAAACTATTCATAAGGTTGCAATCAAATAGGTATCCAAATGATGCTTCTTAAGTAGGACTCATAGGAACCCTATTATGTGGCCTTTCTCTTTTCATGGTTTGCACCTATCCTTAAGAAGGATATGGATATTTTGTATGATTTCAAGGCCTTTTTTTGAGAGTTCAAATCTTCGTTTGGAGATACCAATTGTTCATATGTTGCCGAAACAAAGTAAGGAAGCTACATCTAGGAAATAGGCTTGCATCTATCTATGCATCAAAATTCAGACGAATCATTTGTGATCTTGCATGGCATGATGATTATTCTATCAACCAATTTTGATGGGGCTTATGTGATGATGTCAAGGACCTCATGGTAACCATGCCAGAGGTAAACACTTTGAATGAATTCATGAATCAAGCAATTGAGTGTGATAATAGGTTGTTTGAAAGAAAGCAAGAGAAGAAAACTTTTAATAGAGATGGACAATACAAGTTTATCTCTGTCCCTCAAAAGAATATGACTAGAGGGAACTCAACCATAACCCATGTAGTTGGATAACATTAGGGTCACGTGACTTACAACAAAGGAAAGACAAAATCAAAAGGATAATGGATTATGCTTTTATTGTGGAGAGCATGATCATATGGTATTCAAATGCCCTAAGAAGAAGAAAGAAGTTGGGGATTAGAACTTCCATAATCACCATCGCACATAAAGAGGATCATCATCAGAGTCAAAGGAGGCATACAATCCATCATGAGAATCATGCCCTTGGTTCTATACCTAGATATACTACAAATACTTTTTAGTTTCATCATGGGTATCCATCATCATCGTGTTCGAGTACCACATATCAATAAATCTACAAGGACCAAGAGCTATGTAAATTCATGTTCTAGAAAAACTCACTATCACATAACCTCTCCTTGTGGAACTTGTTGCTTGAGAGGAAGGTGAAGTCATGGACACAAAGGAAACCATCTTGAACCACAGATTCCATGTGACTTCCTATATCACATTATTGGTTTTGAATTTAGAGAAACTAATGCTTCCATTGCATTTAGAACATGAAAAAACCCTAAGATCAATTGACTAATAATTTTGACATTTGGAAGTCCTATTTTGGATTATTGACATCATCATGACATCATGAATTCGTAACTTCCTTTATAAACACCCTTGGGAACTGCCCTCAAACTCCTATATAAGGAGGGCTTTGCCAATGCTGGTCTTGGGAGCTCAAGGAGTCATGACCACCAAGTAAGTACTTTCCAAGTTCTAGTTTAGGTTCTAGTCTTGTCCTTATTCTAGTCTTGTCTAGTCTTGTATCTTGGACATCCTATTGTGTCCCGTTGTAATCTCATAGTACAAGATCTTGTCAAGTTATTTCCTATATCTAGTTCATCTCCTTGAAGGGAGTTCTTGTAATCTTGATATATTGATTCATACTTATGATCCCGGGTTGTGGGATCCGTGTATCATCTCAAGTCAAGTTATCCATACCTATGAGTCCTGGATTGTGGAACTTCGTGTATAAGCTACATATCCTTGTATTATTTCCCCTACATGGGTGATCTTGTAAACATAATTTCATTTTCGAAATCTTGTCTAGTGTAGTCAGAGAGCACAATCTAGTGCTCCTCTGACAACCATTGGTTGCTTCCTATTTATCCAAGAAAACACTTTTCTTTAGAGGAGGAGAACGCCACCATTGGTTGCTTCCTATTTACCTCAGAAAAAAAAGACTGCACCAAATGAAAAAGAATATCAAAAGATTGATCTATTGGAATCACAATCTCATGTCTAATGTAAACCAAAATACCCTTGAATAGTATCACCTATAGTAGAGACTATCAAAATCTAGCATTCCTATGATGTACCTTAGAATGCACATGCCTCCATTCCAATGACTTTCTTCTTGTTTGTTGGGGCACTTGCTCAACACTATAGCAACATGAAGTGTATTTGTTCTAGTGTTGGATTAAAAGATAGGAATCACAGCTAACGTTATGTACTTCTTGACATCTACATTAGGTTTATCATTACCTATTGAGAGTTTGAATTTTACCTCTATAGATGTGCTATTTGGTCTATACTCCATCATCCCAAAAGCTTTAAAGATCATGGAAATATTTTTTTTATCAAATAAAAATCCCATGATCCATTTGCTACACTTCAATGCCGAGGCAATAATAGAGTAGCCTAAGATATTTCATCTCAATCTCATTGTTTGAGCTCTCATGAGTTTGTTTGATCGAATTTGCATGATGGAATTTGCATAATTTCGTATAATGATCAAATAATATACATGTAATATGGAAACCACTATCTAGCTAAATTTTCTTATGACATAGAAATTTGCTTCATAAGTACTTGCCTAGATTTTTGAAAAAACTATCTGTTTGCTGGTAATAAGCTCTTGGAGCTTGTTTAAGGCCATACAATGCCTTTTTAAGTCTAGGAACCTTGTTATGTGAATGGGGTACCTCAAATCGTTGAAAATGGGCTACCTGAACTCGTGGTAGACTATGCATGTGATTAAATTGTAACATCCTTTTACTTGCCACTTTGAAATTAGGAAAAAAAAAAGAATTCATAGAGTTAATGAGAGACCTTTTGCATTTTGATATTATATAATGAATTAACAGCTTGAAATAAAAATGCGGGATATATTACGATTGAAGCTCTAACCATAAATTTCACATATTTAAGGAACTCAACATCATTTGAGACTTTCACGTAATTTGAAGCTCCATGTGAAAGTCTAACTAAGAATCCTTATTATGTAGTATGGTAGGTTAATTATCAACCACTATCCATGAAAAAAAACAATAAGAACAAGTTCTATGAATAGTGGGAAGTGTAAGCCGCTGGATTGGCAATTGTAAACTTGTCTCTTTTTCATATTCCGCACGAACCGAAAGGTCATTGCGAAGAACTGTAATCTCTTATAAATCAATGAAAGAACGCTTTGGTGATAACCAGAAGGATCGCCAGACTGTCTGTCTGGGCGATACGTCTATGTAGTTCCGTTGTGTTGTGTTTTGAGAATTCTGAATAGTACCATGTTATTTCGCTTTTGCTGATTACCTTCACTTGTGTTACCGCTGTTCCATTAAGTACGACTTGTGAGTCTGTATTACGGTAATGAATAGTTTCAGCGCTGTGTGTTGAGGACGTAACAATCAAAGCAAATCGGTAAGGTTGTGGAAGAGTTAGTAATAGTCTGAGTACAGATAGTATAATAGTAATTCGTGTTAACTAAGTTCTTTGAACACTCGTGTACTGCTTTGTGAATGAGTGATTAATTGGGAAAATCAAGTATAGGACCTCTGATTATTCACACCCCTTCCACTCCCAAGAACCCGAAAAGAGCTTAAACGCGTTTGCCGTCAGAGACGCGTTTAAGATCTTTTCGAGTTCTTGGGAGTGGAAGGGGTCTGAATAATCAGAGGCCCTATACTTGATTTTCCCAATTAATCACTCATTCACAAAGCAGTACACGAGTGTTCAAAGAACTCTGTTAACACGAATTACTATTACTACTCTGGTTCGATCTCTCACCGTTTCACTATCTGTACTCAGACTATTACTAACTCTTCCACAACCTTACCGATTCGCTTTGATTGTTACGTCCTCAACACACAGCGTTGAAACTATTCATTACCATAATACAGACTCACAAGTCGTACTTAATGGAACAACGTTAATACAAGTGAAGGTAATCAACAAAAGCGAAATAACACGGTACTATTCAGAATTCTCAAAACACAACACAACGGAACTACACAGACGTATCGCGTAGACAGACAGTCTGGCGATCCTTCTGGTTATCACGGAAGCGCCCTTTCATTGATTTATAAGAGATTACAATTCTTCGCAAGGACCTTTCGGTTCGTGCGGAATATGAAAAAGAGACAAATTTACAATTGCCAATCCGGCGGCTTACAGAAGGTGGCTTGTTCCCTTGTTATCAATTTCTTATTACTCACATATGTTTCTTTCCTCAAGAAAATCTTGTTCTAAAGATCTTATTGGATCTTCTTAGTCTGACATATTATAAGGAAAATTAGCATTTTGGAGTCCTAAATTTATTCGTTCTTAGAAGATGACTTATTATCTGAGTTAGCTTTTTTTGTGTTTTATTTTGTTTGACTAAATTAATTATGACATTTGAACCTCTATTGCTTTGTGCACTTATCGGATCAACTAATGATCAATTTAATCACATGTGCGAAATTTTTAAATACTTGCTATTGTGGTTAGATAGTTCCTCTCGGAGGTTTCTTCCATCAAAGCTCTCATCTCGTAACGACACAAGCTTACTCTCATCTTTGACTCTTGTCGACTATGCACATCCCTTGCTCACATGTAGTGCTCAGCTTCACTAAAAAATGGCCTCCTCTAATCTCTTTCTCTTGCTCACAATAGCTTTGAAATTTACTCACAATGTCCTTCAAGACTCACAAATCTCTACGAGCATTGCGTAAGGCACTTGTACTTGCCACAACTCTAAACCTTTATGATAAAAATTCATCATTGATCAACAAATGATCCTCACGTGTTCCTAGCATACCTACACATACCTAACTCCACCCTTCTTTTTGCTTTAGCAAAATTCATTTTTACCTTTGCATAGTGACTTGATAGTCTGATGCATCCCACCTTATTATATTATACCCATGGATGATCACCTCAAAAATCTTGCACTTCTTAATTTATCAGGCTCTGTTTGTTTACTGCATCCTTCTAGTACTTGTAACAACAAGAGTTATTAGTGTAGCCTTCAATTTCCAAGCTTAAATGAAGCATACCATCAATTCAATGTTTTGGGAACTTCTCTCTTTCACCTTAGACTTACTATAAACTCAAACAAACTCACATAAACCATAAAGCTTCTTCACAATCAAAGTCTTGTCACAAATGATTCAATTATTGCCTCAAGAATCGAAGATAAAAGTAATATAGATAAGTCTATATAAACAACATTTCTCAAGCTCTTTGTACATTAAACATAGCTTTTTCCTAACCCTCATACTTAACAACTAATAGTTTCCAATCAAATGAGGATTGAAAATGACTGAAAAAGTTTTTTTGAATGGAGCTACACACCATATGCACACCTTCACTTACCTCAGCTTGGAAGAAGTTTTTACCATCACAAAAGCATCCAACAAGTAGTCTCCTTAGCATTGGTGTCAAAATATGTTTCTTCACTAGTAAAGTACTGATCAACATATGTACTCTTGTCAACCCAATAATAGACTTGAATGGTTGTGATCAGAGGTACACAAAAAGTATAATGAATGACTTAAGAAGTGGATTAGAAACAAATTACTTCCCGAATCACTATCAAATAAAACAATCATCTACATGCATTCAAATATCTTCACTTTAAGCTCGTCACTTCAAACTTAAGAATGCTTGCTATCATTTATAGCTCTCTCAACAAGAGCTATATAGTAGCATTGTTGGAATCCTCAATATTATAACCATTTGTGAACCAAATACATTTGAAACTATTAGCAACACATGCAAGAAGAATAGAACTATAAATTCACATAATTAACTAGAATATCGACGAAAAAAAGTGACTTTATGTTGGAGAAGACTTTAACAATGTCACATCTTTATTTAAAAGCCTAAGAGCACCATGAAAGCTTTAGATAAAGCATAGAAGGGGAAGATATGAAATTTAAAGAACTCTCTTAATTCGATTAAAACTTATAAAATGAATAAAAAATGTCTTTCCAAATGCGGGGGTTGGGATTTATGGTGATCCCCCTCTTGTACAACCTTTTTTCAAAAAGATAAATATACAAAGTTACAACTTTACATGAGAGTCTCTTTAGATTGTACCATGGTACCTATTCTACTTAATCTATTCATTCTTAATCCCTTGCCAAAACTTTTTAAGCTCCAATATTTTCCACACTTCTTTATTGTAAATTTGTCACGACATAAGAGTAAGATAGATATGGAATGTAAACTAGGGACAATTAGTCAAGGTATGTAAAAATTCTAAGAGGGTTAGTTATGGGTTAATTCATGTATATACTTGTTCAAGAAAGCAACTAGACAAGAGAGATGAATGCAATAGAAGAGAAGAGAACAAATTTAGCACAATGAATAAATTTCTTATCAATAGAAAATTTAATTGTAATGTCATTGTCCACCCTTGTGCTCTCAAAGTATAGCTTAAATAGTGGTCTAGGCTAATTGTCCAAGTTGGAGATTATAGGGTAGAGGTATGTTGGCTCAACCATGTGTGTAGAATAGTGCTCAATTCATCTATAAATATGTCAATGGAGAGATGTGGCCTTTTGTAGACACCTAGACATAGGTGGTTATATTTGGGTAACGACCACTCCCATAGTGGTTTGCTACCCATACATGGATAAGATTGGTGTAATTGACCTAACAAATATAAAGACATCCTTGACTAAGTCAAGTTATATTTTATATAAGTCAAGTTATGTTTATCTTGGAAAATGATTAAATAGCTTGGAAAATACATTAGAGGATGTGAGATTTAGAATATATTATCATCTGTAGGTATGAAATATCATAAGGCATTAAGAGCATTGACCTGAGGATTTTAGCTTGCTATCTTTTATTGATCATAGCTAGCCTATTATATTGAATATTATTTAGAGTAATATGTATATAATTTTATCCTTAACTAAGAAAAATTCCTTTTTAGATGAAGATAAGTGGTATACTAAAACATTAAGAAATAATTTAAGTGCATTATTTAAAAAGAGTGAATTCCTAATGTGAGTTTAGTCAATAATTTTGACCACACATAAGTTATCTCACCAGATTTGTAATCCAATATTCGTATAGGTCAATAGTTGCAAAAATACCCTTTGACACAACACCGTGCATTCTAAAGATCCAACAATTACCACCCTGCACATCACATGAATAGGGACTATATTAACCACGACCTAAGAAGGGATTGTCACATGAATATGAATAATGTGAACAAGGATACGTATAACCTCATCTCCATATCTATGAATAGGAAGAATGCATCATATAGGCTCTTCTCTATGTATATGAATAGGGAGAATTCAACATACAGTCTCTTCTTCTCCATGGCTCTTGGAATGTAGACATCATATGTACTTGTGATCAAAATCAAGGCTATCGAAGAAGTAGGATATTGATGGGTTTCATCCATGAAATGAGCCTTCAAAGCTCTCAAAGCCTTTTTCTATCCTATTTGAAAAGAGCGAGCTATCATAGATGTACTAGTTTTGGTGGATTCTACGACCAAGGATATGCCTTAAACATCATATCTAAGTATTTGGGAATGGGATCTACGAGGACTGAACCTGACTTAGGTATGGGTGGTGTATGTGTTGGGTCTTGAGATGCAAGTTAAACAATTTAGGTTTTGGTTTCTTTGAGATTACCTTCTAATTCTGCGAGTTTCTTATTCCACTTTCATTTCACTCTTTCCATAGTGCATTTCCATGCTCTAACTTTCTTTTTATTAGACTCTTCGTTTCACTTAACTGTGACACTTTTTCTTGCTCCCCTTGGTTTGCTTGCTGCAATTCTTACACTCAGCTGATTGCCTTGATTGAAACTAATGTGGTTGGGTTTTCGCTCGAGCTTTGCATTATGCTGATTTAACTCATTTAGTTGACTTTCAATGCATTGTATGCATTCTTAGGGCACGCATGGATGAGATGTTCCTTACCACACTCACAACTAGAAAACATTAATCATTATAGATTGAGCATATCCTATAGTTGGAGGATGGGGAAATTCACATATGAAGTGATCTCCTTGCCATCTCTATAGAACATGGTCCTCTAGGAGCTTGTTCTTTTACGCATCTATGGTCTAGGTTTGGGGTTTGTATACATGAAATTTGCATAATCCATTTCCCAACTATATTCTTGTGGAGGCGCTTCATACTCATAAGTCTCAGGGTGCTTTAGTGACTTTGTGTAGTATGCAGGTACATTTTCACCATGTGAAAAGTCAAAGCATTTGGATCATTTTCTATGATCAGAGGGGACACTAGTATCAAGGCTCTATCTTGGTTTTCTTCTACCACAACATACTTAATTAAGACTATAGTGGCAAAAGGTGGTGGTTGCTAACCTAATACAGATTGTGGCCCAGGTTGTGGTTGATAATGTTGTTGATACATGTGCTAATGCTTGTAGTAAGATTCAACATGGTACTATAGTTGATACCTACATGGCTATTCATAGTTCTTCCTAACTGCTTCCTTCTTGTATGGAGAATTATTGCTACATGATTGGTGTACTTCCTCTTGATTGTGCAATAGTATGAGAATGGAACTAGCACATTCTAGGCTTGCATGGGGCACACATTGGCATGTGATCACCCTTGCAAGTGTAGCAATGTTTGATTGTGATCACCTTCTAATTTCATCTATGTTTTGAAAGTTTCCTTCTAGTTTTTGAGCCACTAAATCAACTGATTCTTGAATAGAGGATGAGGGTTTTGATGTGGTGGTAGCCAAGTTTTTGAACCTTTATAGAGATTTGAGATTTCAATTGTTCTCTTAGATTATCTTGGATGTCTATGCACATTCTCACACAATGGTCTAGGGTGTTTGGTTCTTTTGAGTACATTTATGATCATAGTTTGCCACTCAAGAGGCCATCCAAAAACAATGACTCTTGCTTGGCTTGTGTTGGTAGCTTTTTGGTCGGAGATCTTTGACTGTATTCTTTAAATCTGCCCCACTAGTCTTATATTTACTTGGGGAGTCTGCTTGAAGATGTGGATCAATGAAGAAGTATCATATTGAGTGAACAGTTCTTTCACTTTTTTCAACCCTCAGTACTTGCTTAAATTAGGCCACATGATCATACAAATTCCATCTGCCATCAAAATAATTCTTCATTGTTTTTACTACTTGTGAGTGTGTCAATGTTCCAGAGTGTTTTGATTACCTTGGTAGGGGAAATTCATCATCCTCTCTATGTAATCTATGCCCTCTAATTGTCTTTCTCTCTCTCTCTCTAGTCTACTCATTCCTTATTCTAATCTACACTTTCCTAGTTTATGCACAAAGATCACTTTTGGGGTTTTTTCTAGTTTCTCCTTCTAAGCGCCCAAGGTGCTACCATGTCCTACACTTGTTTGTTTGTGCAAGCCGAAGGCTTGTGTAAGGGAAATACTTTTTGACCTTGCTAAAGATGGGTTTGGTTACTATAATCTAAGATTATGTACATCCTTTCTGAGTCATGACTCAAATAGGTTTCTTTTCTTGGGTTGTCTTGGTCCTTGAACTCGTACACTAGAAACTCATTTTTCGTGTGAGGTTTGATTGACCTAGACTTTGAAAAAGATTCCTTAATAGCTTCATTCACATATAGGTCTATAGCCACACTATCCTGAGGTATCTTGATTATGCCTACAGTCTTTGCTAGCATGGATTTTCTTCTAGGCATACTTAATACCTCCTCTAGATGCTCTTCCTCAGAACCTCTTACTTCTTACTTGATATTTATATTAGGCTTTCCAAATACACATACTATCAATTGCATTTTTCTTTGGTAAAATCAACTAGCTTCAGTGTCATTTTTGAGTATGTTATCATAATCATCTTACGTTGCCATTCTCCACTTGAGCTCTTTGAGGGCTTCATATGTTATTGTTGGTTTTCTTATTGATACCATAATTTCAACCATAAGATCCAAATTAGCAATATGATATGAGGCTCTTCATTGCTCTTCAATCCTCTTTGATATGCACTACTCGTTTGAAGATGATGCTGGAACATTACTTAGGGGTTGTGATCATTGATGGACATGTGTGCCCACATTAATAGTGTCTTATGTTGTGTGAAAACAATAGGTTGGCTTCTTGGTGGACAACTATTATTATTTGATGTCTGCTTCTCTTGTTTGAACTTGAATTCTCTATACGGAGACAGAAAGGCACTCATTTCTTCAATTGATGAGATGGTATATTTCCATTTACTTTTTTTTTAATATAAAGGAAGTTCGGCACTGGCCTACTCTCCAGGGCTTGAATTAAATTAAGAAACAAAGGTACAATAGAAGGGGACTAGTGCCCACGGGACCCCCCAAATCCCACAAAGCAGGGGAAGCTTGATTGAATCCTAGGTTGCATTACAGAGAAGGTTAATCACCCTCTCATCGCCCTCATGCGGGGCCCACTTGTGTTTGAGCTTGTTGTTGATCAAAAGGAGGACTTGATGGTGCCTGAAGGGGGGGGATTTCTTACTGTTAACAATCCTTTTGCCAAGGAGGAATAGTGATTTCCCAATCGACCACTCCCTGGGGGGATCGCCGAAGTTGAGAGCACACCTCTCCCGCCAAATTTTCCACAGGACTTCTCCTCTGATGGCGTTCCAGAGTGTCGCAGAGCAGCCGATCGCTTCTCCCAAAAGGACTTGTTTCCAACTAAGCTGTTTTTGAAGTCTGATTTTCATTCCAACCGTCTGCCAGATTCTGTAGGAGTTGGGGCAAGTAAGGAAGATGTGTGGGACATCTTCGATAGCCCGGTGGCAGCGTTTGCACCAAGGAGGGATCCCACAAAGTTTGCTAGCCTTATGGTTGGTCCAAATTCCTCGATGAAGAATTTGCCATAAGAGGACAGACTTCTTAATCTCTATAAGGGGGTGCCAGATACCCATGAATTTCATGTCCCACCGAAGCCGCGTCCAAGACAGGCACCACTTCTTGTTGAGGCTGATCTGGTGGTCAGCCGTTTCTTTGATGTTCGGGATTTTGAGTAGGCTATTTCCATTGTGCCATTTGAGACCAAGCGAGTTTGGAGTGTCGTGTCCCATGAGAAGGCGAGTCTTGTGATGATCCCATGCGAGGCATCTGCTTTGCAAAGTGTTCCATTCTTCGTAGGAGATGTTTATGCGAGGGTCAATATCCTCGAAGTTGATCCAGCTGTTGGTGTCATGTTTCCAGAGGTGTTTCCATTTTTTGAATCCTTTGTTCCATAACTTCTTGGCATTTTGAATGTTCCACGACTCCACACTCCGGATGCCATGTATCGGAAACCAGATAGAGTCGTTTTGTCTGATTCCGGCCGCCCACTTCCAGTCCTCACTAATTCTTGTGAAGCTTTTGACTTTATTCCATCCCTTCCAAAGGAAGCACACGAGATTGGAGCCTTTCGGGAAGACGGGGATCGGGGAGAAAAGCAGGGTCATGATGTCAAGATTCTTCCAGTTCGGGAATCCCATGAGGGCCAACTCATTCTTGTTTCTGAAGATCAGCTTGGCCCACGAGGCCTCCCTATTGCACCAAGCCTTAATCATCCATTTGGCTGCCAGTTTGTTAGCCATACACCCAATGTCCAGGATACCAAGCCCCCCGCTATCTCTAGGGCTAGTGCAGATGGCCCATTTGATTTTAGGCACCCCTCTTCTGTTATGATCGCCCGTCCAAAGAAAGTTTCTACAAATACTATTCAGTTTGGACAGGCCTTGCTCATTCGGTCTCCAACAAGAAAGGAAATAGATGGTAGAAGAGAGGAGGAACGTGTTGATAACCATCGCACGCCCAGCGAGATTGATTTGCATACCTCTCCAATAGTTAAGCTTGTTTTCGAGTTTGGCCAACACCCAGTTCCATCGCTGCTCCATAGAGACGCCAAACCCCAAGGGGATTCCAAGAAGTCGAAAGATTTGGCCCTGCGGAATGATTTGACAGCCATGATCAATGAGAAGGCCAGGATGATGTCCCATAATAGCCCTAAAGGCGGTCTTAGAGTGGTTGATTTTGGATCCAGAGGCATCACAAAAGGTAGCAAGACACCTCCAGAAAGTCTCCAGGCTGGTATTATCATTGTGAACGAACGCGTTCATATCATCGACAAAAAGTCTCATGATGATTTGACTGTGGTCGTGAGGCAGCCGGAGGCCTTTGGTATTGCCAGCCTCCACATGATGTGCCACGAGTCTGCTCAACCCCTCAGTGGCGATGGCAAAAAGAAGGGGGGCCAGCGGGCACCCTTGTCTAATAGATCTTCTAAGATGGATCGCCTTCGAAAGTTTGCCGTTAACGTTAATTTGGGTCATTGCGTTTCCGAGAAGGGTCGCGATCATCTTGGTGAATTTCTGACTACATCCGAGATCTTGGAGCGACTGCAGAATATAGTCCCATTCTAGCGTGTCGTAGGCTTTGTCAAAGTCAATCTTGAGGAAAACCACATCTTGATTAGACTCATTTGCAAATTGAATACCTTCCCAAATATCCATAATGGTTTCCAGGATAGACCTGCCTTTGATGAAACCTTTTTGGTCCTCACTAAGCCAAGACCTCAGGTGGCACGAGAGTCTGTTGGCAATGACTTTGGCGATGATCTTGTATCCTGTTTGGAGCATCGTAATAGGCCGCCAGTTTTCGATTCTGTTCTTTTCCCCCTTCTTGTGTATCAACTTGATAATTCCATTATTTAGACAAGAAGGAAGAGCACCAAACTTTAGCGCTTCTTGCCAAACCATCCGAAGAGGGGTGGCAACCACCAGCTTGAAGGATTTAAAGAACTCGTTAGTGAGTCCGTCGGGTCCCGGGCTTTTACCGAGAGGGAGGGCATCAATGACCTCAATGATTTCTGATTCAGAGATAGGGGCATGAAGCAGGGAGTGGAGGTTGGGTGGTATCCTCCGGGGGGAAACCCTAGAAATGGCAGCCATACAGTCCCTTCTATGGTGGGAGAGGGGGTTCGAGGTTCCCAGGAGTCTCGTGAAGTGCCCTTCGATGATGCCAAAATTATCTTCTTCCGAATTGCATACATTGCCATGAGGATCTAGCAGTAGGGGGATCGATTCTCTGTTGTGTTTCCTTTTAAGGATACGGCACATCTCTTTGGTGGGTTTGTCGGCTTTGCCAGCCCACCACTCCTTGAAGAAGATTTGCAAGTTTTTCCTTTGTATTTCTTCCTCGTATCTCAACACTGCTCTGATTTTTCGGAGACCTTTTTGGGCTTGGTGTTTTCCTTTGTTCACTTCCTCCTCGAGCCGCCAGAGTCTGTGGTAAAGAGCTTCCCTACGAGCCCGCCGCACAGTCTCGAGCATCTTCTTAGTTCTGATCATGATCTTACGAGACTTGTCGACCGCACTTCTCCAGCACTTGGCTGGGGCCAAGCCAGAGGTGAATGCCACCTTCCACACATCGGCAATTTCTTGATGGGTGGAGGGGAGAGAGAAGGTGGTTGCGTTGGCATGGAACCACGGAGCCTTGCGGATCTTGTTGGACGGTTGAAAAGTGATAACGATCGGGTAGTGATCAGAGATAGTGAGGTCAGTGCATTGCGTGATGGTAGGGTGGCCCCACTGATGAGTAAAACTCTGAGAGATGTAGCATCTATCGAGTCTAGCTTTCCTCAGGTCCTCGCCCGCTTGGAGATTCGACCAAGAAAAGCCATTCGAGTCTTTGAATTCAACCAAATCCAAGTGGAGTTTGGTCATGTCCCACGTTTCTTTCTCCCGACTATCGATGACCCTGCCCTTGCCCATCCATCTGTCCATAGGGTCCTCCACCATGTTGAAGTCTCCACATATAAGCACGTTGTGGGGAAGCGAGTCTAAGGAGGCCCAAGTGTTCAGTCTCTCCAAATCCCCGTTAGGGGCGTACAAAGAAACCATAGTAACACAAAGAGGAGCACCAAAAGAAACAGCAATCCAACGGTGACTTACATCTTCAATGGAGTTCTCAAGCTTTTCAAACCAGAGTTGTTTAACACCGATAACCGTTCCTCCAGACCCCCCCTGGTGCTTCGTTGGGATCCACACATGGGCGGAGGAGACCTGTCTGAGCCGTTTCTGGAGGTCTTCTCCGTCAATTTTAATCTCTTGAATACATATAAAGTCTGGGTTTAAGCTGATGTCGCGAAGCCATTGACCAATGATGGTCGCTCTTGAGGGGTCGGTTAGCCCTCTAGCATTTAGGGAGATGACAATCATTTTTGTATTGATCCCTCTTTGCGGGAGGGAGCTTTGTCCTTTCTTCTCTTGGCTTCATCTTTCTTTTTCGCTGGGATCTGATCCCGACTTAGAAATCGGTTCTTGTTGGGGCTTTGTGACGGTTCATTAAATGCCATATCACAACTGACCACAATAATCTTCTTTGCCTATGTGCTTTAGCTTTTCATGCTATCCTCACAAGGAACATTTTTCGTTTTTTGATCCTAACTTAGTTCTTTTCGATTTAGATATATGGGCATAACAAAAACATCCAAAAATTTTGAAATGGATAACTAAAGTTTTTTTATCAGAGTATGCTTCTTGCAATGTGATGTCTTGTAGTGCCTTTGTATAGCTCCTATTCAAAATATGACTATATTGATTGCTTCTACGAAAATGAATCAAGCATACCTTGAGCCCTTAGTATGAGCGTGCCATTTTAAATACTATCGTATTTCATCTTTCAACAACACCATGTTGTTGAGGTCTATGAACAATGGTAAGTTTCTTTTTGATTCAATGCTTAGTGTAGTAGTTGTTGAAATATGCTAATAAAAATTCTTCTCCTCCGTTAATATGAACCTTGTTCACTTCTCCACCTAGATTCATTCTCAAAAAACCTTTGCCACGTTTTAAATTTAATCAAAATAATTGGCTTTCTCCTAATAAAATACACCCTCATCAATTTCCTATAATCCTTGATCTTACCCAAAAAAGTAGAGAAATCCTCCCAAAGTAGAACTAGACACTTTACGATAGAGCTCAGCATGTACCAACTCTAGAGGATCCCTAGTTGCTGGCCAATCATGTAAGCTTCACATGGTTCCTAGCAATTTGAAAAGGTAGGCAAACGTGCTATTGTCCATTTTGTCTGCATCTCTTTGAGAATAGAGGTTACAAAAAAGGGAGACAATGTTAACCCCATTGCTATTCCAATAAGTTTTTTTTTTCATATCTAATTTTCATATTCTATAAAAGAAAAATTAAGAATGTTGGATTTTGATCCCATAAATTCTCAAAAATAAGGCTACTCTTTCTTATGTTTTGTTTTAGATAGTTTCCATTTTCTTTGTTGAGCCTCACTAGGTGCACACATTGGAATACACGGCACATGTGGCCATGGGGTGCATAAAGGTCTATAAAGGGTTCAAGGCTGGTGTATAATGTATGTTTGAAGTTATTCACAAAGCTAGAGTTCATTGAAGGGTGATTAGAAGCTTCAAGTGTGTTAGAGGAGCCCTTGCTTCCAATGGTTTGATTACTCACACCTGTTATGATTGGGAACTTTAGGATAGTCAGACATCGTCTTCCCTCCCCTCTGTCCACCAAGAAATTTCTGAGGTGTGGACGGAAGCCTTTGATTACTGTAATGAACCGGCTAAGTGTTGGAGAAGCGCAGTAGAAAGGACTCGAAAAATTTTAATCAGGACTCAAAAGGCTATAAGAGAAATCCAAAAAAAAGAAGAGAAACGGTGTACCGGAGGCTCTCACACCTTGAAGAAGAGGTGAAAAAAGGTAAGTTACATTCCCAACAAGGTCTTTTGAAAATCAGGGGAAGACTAAGATTAGAGGAGGAGGTTCAAAGGAAAAATCTTCAAATTTTCTTCAAAGATTGGTGGGCAGGGAAGGCCGACAAACCAACGAAAGAGATGTGTAACATCCTCAAAAGGAAACAAGCTAGGGAATCCATCCCCCTATTGGTCGATAACAATGGAACTGAATGTTGCATGGAAGTGGAGAATAGATCTATCATCGTCGAGCACTTTACCAATCTTCTCGGGATCTCGACTCCTCTTTCCCCCCACAGGCACGACTCCATGGCAACCATCTCAAGGGTTGCTCAAACGAGAATCCCACAGAACTTGAATGCTCTACTGGATGCTAACATCTCCGAGAATGAAATTATCGAGGTTATTGATGCCCTTCCCAATGGGAAAAGTCTAGGTCCGGATGGCCTTACCAATGAGTTTTTTCAAACATCAGGTGGCCACCCCACTGCGCCTTGTGTGGCAAGAGGCTCTCTCATTCGGTGCCCTCCCTGAGTGCCTGAATAATGGCGTCATCAAGTTAATCCACAAACGGGGAGATAAGAACAAAATTGAAAATTGGCGTCCGATTACCATGCTCCAAACATGATACAAGATAAACATGATGCAAAAGTTATCGCCAACAGAATCTCTTGTCATTTAAAGTCATGGCTATGCGAGGACCAGAAAGGTTTTATCAAAGGTAGATCTATACTTGAAGCAATTATCGATATTTGGGAAGGCCTTGCTTTTGCTGAGGAGTCTGCTCAAGATCTGGTATTCATTAAGATCGACTTCGACAAAGCGTATGACAGATTGGAATGGGACTTTATTCTTCAATCATTGAAAGACCTTGGATGCAGCCAAAAGTTCACGAAGATGGTTTCCACTCTTCTTGGAAATGCTTCAACTAGAATAAACATCAATCGTAAGCTCTCTGAGCCCATTCGTTTAAAAAGATCAATTAGGCAAGGCTGCCCTCTGGCTCCTTACTATTCGCTATTGCCTCGAATGGACTCAGCTGCCTATTAAAGCATCACATGGACGCTGGCAATCTCAAGGGTCTTTCCTTACCTCTAAATCACGGCCAAATGATTGTGAGACTTTTTGCTGATGACATGAATGCCTTTGTGCATAACAATATAAACAACATTGAGGTGTTTTGGTGGTGCCTCCACACCTTCTGTGTGGCATCAGGCTCAAAAGGGAAACACAATGAAAATAAAAAGATCTAGACTTCAAGAGGGACATAAGTGGAGACAAGGGAACCCCGAGATATTCTTCTCTGTCATTCTTTCTAACTTGTCCAAAGGAAGAAAACTCATTGAGATTCTTCGCATCTAACTTCCAAGGAGATACTAGTGAAGGCGCTCTTGCACCTATTTTTTTTTTTCAAAAGGAAGTTCGACTTTGGCCTATTCTCGAAAACTTTAAATAAAGAAAAAAGAATAGATCACAAGTGAATGGGACTAGTGTCCATGGGACCCCCCAAATCCCACAAAGCAGGGGCTGCACGTCTAGAGAGTGTTACAAAGGAGGTTAACAATTCTCTCGTCCCGCTCGTGTAAGGCCCACTTGTGTTTCTGCTTTTTATTCTCAATAAGAAACACTTTATGATGCCTAAAAGGTGGGGAACTCTTACAATTGGAGATTCTTTTGCCTAGGAGAAATAAGGAATTCTCGATCAACCACTCTTTAGGAGGATCTCCAAATTTTCTAGCACGCCTCTCCCTCCAAATCTTCCAGAGAGTTTCCCCTCTTATAGCATTCTAGAGTGCTGTAGAGGACCCAATCGCTTCTCCAAGGAGGGCTTGTTTCCATGTAATTTGTGTATGTAGTCTCAAAATATTCCCAATGATCTGCCATAACAGGAGAGACTTGGGGTAGGCGAAGAAGATGTGGCCTAGGTCCTCGATGCTGTGGCGGCAACGCTTGCACCACGACGGAGCCCCACAAATCTTGTTAGCCTTTAGGTTGATCCAGATGCCATGATGGAGAATCTGCCACATGAGAACCGATTTCTTGATCTCAATGAGGGGATGTCAGATGGACATGAACTTCAAATCCCATCGGAGCCTAGTCTAAGTCACACTCCATTTCTTGTTAAGCATGGTATGGTAGTCAAAGCTCTCCTTGATACTAGGAATTTTGGGAAGTTTATTGCCATTGTACCACATAAGACCCTCATGGAACAACGGATCCCTCCCAATGAGGAGCCTAGTTTTTTGAGCATTCCCAAGCGAGGCATCTGCTCCAGAGGAGAGTCCATTCTTCATAGGTCACTCTTACTTTGTGGTCTATATCCTCAAAGCTAATCCATTGGCTAGTTTCGTGTTTCCAGAGGTATTTCCACTATTTAAAACCCTTATTCTAGAGCTTTGTGGCATGTTGAAGGTTCCAAGGGGCTACTCTCCTGATGCCCATGATGGGAAACTAGATAGAGTCATTTTGCCTGATGCCAGCCACCCATTTCTAGTCTTCTTTGAATTTGATAAGATATTTGAACTTGTTCCAACTCTTCCATAGGGAGCACGCAAGGTTCGAGCCTTTAGGGGAAACCAGAGTTGGGGAGAAAAAAAGGGTAAAGAGGTCTAATTCCTTCCAACCTGGGAGTCCTACCAGCGTAATCATGGTCTTTTTTCTGAAAATGACCTTGGCCCAGGAGGTCTCATAGTTGCACCAAGCCTTTATGATCCATTTTGCTGCCAGCTTTTCAACCATGCCTTCGATATCCATGACGCCCAGACCTCCACACTCTTTTTGGTTGATGCAGGTATACCACTTGATTTTGGGAACACTTCTTCAATTGTGGCCCCCATTCCAAAGAAAGTTTCTGCATATTCTAGTGAATTTGCTAAGTTCTTGATCTTTCGGCCTCCGACAAGAGAGGAAGTAGATGGTCGAGGTGAAGAGGAAGGTATTAATTACCATAGCATGGCTCACGAGGTTAATTTTCATGCCCTTCCAATAAGCAACTTATGGTCTAGTTTGGACAAGACCCAATTCCAACATTGCTCCATATAGACACCAAAGCCCATCGGGATACCAAGAAGGCAAAAGACTTGACCCAAGAGGATAATTCGGCAACCATAGCAACCAGCCCTTGGGGCACAGGTCCAAGGATGGCTCTGAAAGTAGTTTTTGAGTGGTTAATTCGAGAGCGAGATGCCTCACAAAAAGTGTCAAGGAACCCCCAAAAGGACTCGATGCTTGTTGGCCCATTTCCATGTGATGTTGCAGAAGCCGACTGAGTCCTTCCGTGGCAATAGAAAAGAGCAGAGGGGCCAGAGGGCATCTTTGCGTAATAGATCATTTTAGTCTAATAGTCTTCGACAACTAGCTGTTGATATTTATTTGCATCATTGCGTTCCTCAACAGTGTAGCGATCATCTTCGTGAATTTCTGACTACAGCCAAGGTCTTTAAGCGATTGGAGAAGTCCCATTCTAGCCTATCGTAGGCTTTGTCAAAGTCGAATTTAAGGAAGACAATGTCTTGCTTGGACTCTTCAACAACATCAAGACCTTCCCAGATATCAGTGATGGCGTCTAGAATATATCTACCCTTGATGAATCCTTTTTGGTCCTCATTGAGCCACCACTTCAAGTGACAGGAAATCCTGTTGACAATTACTTTTGCAAGAATCTTATACCCTCTTTGGAGCATCGTGATTGGATGCCAGTTTTCGATCTTATTTTTGTCACCTTTTTTTATGTATAATCTTGATGACACCATTTTTTAGACACTTTGGGAGGGCACCAAAAGCTAGTGCCTCTTGCCAGACGAAGCACAGAGGGGTGGTCACCAGTTTTTTGAAAGAATTAAAAAAATTCATTTGTGGGTCCATCGTGACCCAGGCTTTTCCCATTGGGGAGCCTATCGATAACCTCAAGAATCTCATTGTTTGAGATGGGAGCATCAAGAGAGGCTTCAAATTATGGGGAATTCTTGAGGGCATGGCAAGATGGTGGACATGCATTCCTGCCTTTGTGGGGAAAGAGGCATCAAGACCCCCAAGATATTAGTGAAATGGTCAACAATAATGGCACTATTTTCTTCTTCCATTTTTCAATCGACCCCATTACAATCTATCAGGAAGGGAATAGAATCTCTAATTTGCTTACTCTTGAGGATGCCACACATCTCTTTGGTTGGTTTGTGAGCCTTACCTACCCACCAGTCTTTGAAGTATACTTGTAGGTTTTTCCTTTGAAGTTCTTCTTCGTATCTCAACATGCCTTTGATTTTCCGTAGCCCCGTCTGGCAATGGTAGTTCCCTTAGTTCACTTCCTCCTCAAGGTGCCAAAGCCTTTGATATAGCTTCTCTCTTCACCTTTGCCGAGTGTTTTGAAGCTTCTTGTTGGTCCTTATGAGAATTTGACGGGTCTTCACAACCACAACCTTTCAACATTTGGCCAGTGAGGCACCACTAGCGAAAGCCGAGTTCCATACCTGGGTAATTTCTTGATGGTTTGAGGGAAGGGAGAAAGACATAGGGCATGCATGAAACCAGGGTGCTGTTTGGAATTTGGGAATTGTCTTGAAAGTGATAATAATAGAGTAGTGGTTCAATATGCTAAGATCAATGCATTGAGAGATATTGGGTAGGCCCCAATGATGGATAATGTTTTGTGCGATGTAGCTCTTGTCGAGTCTTGCTTTCCTCAAGTCATCCCCAGCCTGGAGGTTTGACCAAGAGAAGCCGTTGGTATCTTTAATCTCCACAAGTCCTTGATGGAGTTTGATTTGGTCCTAGATATCTTTCTATTGACCGTCAATGGATCGCCCCCTGCCATCCCAACGATCTGAAGGGTCTTCCACCATGTTGAAATCCCCGCACAACATCACCTTGTTGGATAGAGAATCGAAAGAGGCCCAAGTTTCGATCCGTTTGGACTCCTTGTTTGAGGCATACAAGAAGACCACGGTGAACTAGAAGGTGTCCCTGAAAGAAGCGAAAATCCAGTGATGTTTCTGATCCTCATAGGAGTTGACGAATCTACCAAACCAAATGTTAATTATGCCAATAGCTGTGCCACCATCCCCCTTGGGGTGTGAAGTGGTGATCCACACATGGGTTGAAGATATACATTTAAGTCGTTTCTGAATCCTCTTCATCAATTTTAATTTCTTGCATAGATATGAAGTCTGAGTTTAGGCTATTATCCGAAAGCCGCTGGCCAATAATGGCCGCTCTTGAGGGGTCAGTCAATCCCTTGGCATTAAATGATATGATAATCATTATCAATGGTGTGAGTCTCTTCTAAATCCAATACTCTATACAGGCTCAATAGTTGCCTTTGTACAAATTTACTTAAAAAAAAAGCAACTCTGCCATATGGATAGGCCCTACACCTACAAATAGAAACAGTGACTTATGTTTTTAATATCTCTCTCTCTCTCTCTCTATATATATATATATATATATATATATATATATATATATATATATATATATATATATATATATATATATATATATATATATATATATATCAAAGACACTATAAATCCCATATGACACCTTTCAACTATCGACTTCCTATGATGACTCTTAGAGAATCAATATGGGTGTACCCATGACGCCCAATGTGATTTTAAGGGTGTCATAGGACTCCCAAAGGCCTTGGGATGCCCATTTGGGCTTCAAATTTAACCTATGATTGCCGTAACACGTAAAAATCTGAAATAAAAAGACAAACAAATATCACGTCACGTAGTAATAGTACGGGACTCCAACAATTAGATATACATGTGAGGATCATTTTCCTTCGAGAGGGGCAATACAAAGACAAACGTGTGCCTCCCCAAATAAAGGTCTTTATCCCTGCTGTGTACTTGAGGGCTTTGACATATTTTTCCTTTGGGAATATGAGGGTTTCTTCATGCTTTTGAGAGCGTTAGTTTTGTTTGCTTTGAACACTGAGTCATGTACGTGACTTTTATGTAAGTTCTCCCTCGTAAATGAACTTCATTTCACTGCTTGCAACATAACCATAGGTTATGTTGAACGCCAATGGGATTGAATGCAAATGGGATGAAGAAAATAGTACACTAATTGTCAGCTACTTTACCGAGTTCTTGGGGATTTCCATGCTTCTATCTCCTCATAGACGTGACTGCATTGCCGCCATCTCACACCTTAGAACAAATAAAATCCCACTTAACCTGAAAGTTCTTTGCGAAGCCTCCATTTTGGATGTTGCGATTATGGAGGCAATTGATTCCCTTCTTAATAGAAAGAGCTCGGGGTCGGATGGCCATACCATTGAGTTCTTAAAGACCTTCAAGCATGCGGTGGCCACTCCTTTATGTTTGGTGTGGCAAGAGGCTGTTTCTTTTGGTGCACTTCCCATTTGCCTCAATGAGGATGTCATCAAGCTTATTCACAAAAAAGGAGGAAAAATTAAAATTGAAAATTGGTGGACAATTACAATGTTGCTAATTGGTTACAAGATCCTATCATAGATGATCCAAAATCATATTAGTTGTCACCTTCAAGACTGGATCAGTGAGGATAAAAAAGGGTTCATTAAGGGGAGTTCCATCCTCGAGGCTATCATTGATGTTTGGGAAGGTCTTGTTTTTGCTCATAAGATTGGAATCATCTGAAGATATATGGAATGCATTGGAATATCATTTCCAAAGTACTACCAAAGCAAGGAAAGAAAGTCTATGTTCAGAGTTTACAAAATTCAAGAAGAAGCCAAGTCAAAGTATTAGTGATTATGTCACTAAGATGAAGGATCTAGCAGATAGTCTTGGATCCATAGCTGAAGATATTGAAGATCACAGATTGATTGCTCAACTACTTGTAGGTTTGAGAGGAGATGAAAGGTGGAGACCTTTTGTCTTGTCAATAGAACTTTCTTTGAATCATTTTGTTCCATATTTGAATCAATTGCTTGGTTTGATGCTCACATTTGAGCAAGACTTGAAGGGAGATGGAGATAAAGGACAAAGTTCTACAATGTACATGAAGAATAAGAATAAAGGAGATAAAGGTAAAGCAAAGGATGAAGAAGAGTCAAGTTCTTAAGTTTATTATGCAAGAGGTAGAGGCACAGGCAGAGGAAGAGCAAGAGGTTTTGGAAGAGGAAGAGGTAATCAGAATAACAAAAAGAAGGCTTGTTGGATCTGTGGATTGAGTAATCCTTTGGCTCATGACTGTTGGCACAATCAGCAAGGATCAAATCAAAATTAGAATAACAATAGCAGAGGCAAAGGTGGAAGATATCAAAGTAATTTTAAGAGAGGTGAAAAAAGTCAAAGGAGGAGGCTGTGGTAGAGGTGGAGGAAGAAGTTGGGGATAGAATCAATCCTACAACACCACCTACTACAACTATGCAAATGACACATAAAATGAAAGTCATACATCATTGATGATGAACTCAATCAGCACATCAGATAAAGAAGATCTAAAGGTATCTTACATTGACTCTAGATGTTCTAATCATTTGTCAGGAAACATAGATTTGACCTCAGAATTGGAAAAAGGCATTTCTAGTCATACAATTCAAACAGGTGATAATACAAGGCATAGTGTACATTCAATTGAAAAAGTGAAATGTAAGAGTGGAGCAGATTTGCTAACCAATGTTTTGTATGTTCCCACAATACCTAAAAACATGATTAGTGTGGGACAGATTGTTGAAAAAGGTTTTCAAGTCAGGTTTACAAATGAAGGAGTATTTGTTGAAGATCCAGAGAATGGATATAATCAAATTGTCTATGGTAAGAAAGAAGGTAGACTCTTTACTTTAAGAGTGCAAGGAAACATTGGTCAAGCTTTGCTCACACATGATGAAGGAGTGATTACAGAACTTGATCTCTAGCATAAGAGATTAGGTCATTTCAATGCCGATTTTTGGTTGCAAGTTGATTCTAGGCATCGAATTTTCATTTTTAGACAGTCATTTTTACTAAAGGAGGCAAAATTTCCAATTTTGGCAAGTCATACAGGGTGATCTTGTGAAGGCCATAACTTGAGTTCTAGAGATGTGTTTCTTGAAAATAATAGCTTATTGGAAAGCTCTGCTCTTCTACCTTCATCCACCAAAGGATCTTGGAGAAATAATATTTGTGCTAAGAGAAATTAGAAAAATACTGAAGGTATGTCATTTCAGTGACTAGAAGGTTATGAAGAAGTAAAGTTCTTGGTTTTGGCTATCATTTCTCAAAGTTTAGAGTGGCAATGAGTTAATGGTGACCATAGAGGTTGTCTAGTGTCACATTAATTCATTTCTTGTAATGTTCCATACTCCAACACTTGGTTCGAAAGAAATCACAAGGTAGGCCCATGTGAGGACTTGCATGTAGCCTTTGAGTAGTTAATTCTCAATGTAGAGGCCCACAATTGCCCAAACATTCTGTTAAACATGCTAAAATTTCTTTTTAACTGCCACAACTACCCCCAAACATTCTGTTAAACAACAGTAGACAAAGACTCCAATTGATTGCTCTCTCTCTCTCTCTCTCTCTTGATTCCCACAACTCTCCTGCTCTTATCTCTTTTCCATTAACTGCTCGTTCATGCCTTTGGGAAAAACTCCTATCTCTTTTTCATTAATTGCTCATTCATGCCTTTGGGAGCAACCTTAAGGCTAGCAAAATTTGTGGGATGCCTCCCTAGTGCAAACACTACTACCGGTCTATCAAAGATGTTTCTCACATCTTCTTTACTTGTCCCAACTCCAGCAGGCTCTAGTAGATTGTTGGAAAGAAAATTAGACCTTATAAACATATCAGTTGGAAACAAGCTCTACTGGGAAAAGCGATCGGCTACTCCGTGACTCTTTAGAACGCCATTAAAGGGGACATCCTATGGAAGATCTGATGGGAAAGATGTGCTTTTCACTTTGGAGACTCCAGCAAAGAGTGATCGATTGAGAAATCGTTCTTCCTCCTCAGCAAAAGAATTGATAATTGTAAGAAATCCCCCCCCCCCCCCTCATGCATCATCAAGTGCTCCTTTTGATCAACAACAAGCTTAAACCCAAGTGGACCCCGCATGAGGGTGATGAGAGGGTGATTAACCTTGTTTGTAATGCCATCTAATTTTTGTAAAAGATACCCTTGCTCTATGAGATTTGGGGGATCCTGTGGGCATGGTCCCCTTCATTTGTACTTTTCTTTTAATTCATTGAAGTCCAGGAGAGTAGACTAAGGACGAACTTCCTTTATTAAAAAAAAAAGCTTTTAGATCTTATCTCTTTGTTTTCTATTACAGCTCCCACTTGTGATGAAAACCTTCAATAGATATGCATTATAATAAAAAATTCTCCATAGCCATTAACTTCTGTCGATCTCAAATTTGTTTCAAGTTCTGAATGAGTTCCTTACGTTGATGGAAACCTCATCGGGTTGCAAAAAGAAAGAAAAAAAGCCTGATCGATTTATGAATTGGAAGAAAAATAGTCATACCGGAGTTCAGCGTAAGTTCTCTTGGATGTGCCAATCGATGGAAGAGCAACATCATTCATGGCATCTTCTATATATACTTTAAGTCAGTTAAGAACCTCTTTCCTGATTTATATACTTTAAGTGACTTAAGAATCTCTTTCCTGATTTATACAACGATAATCTTTAATTCCCATCGTCAACATGTAAGGGACATGTTATCATGGAAAGTTATATCTTGTGGCTGATGTACCACTGTTTGTCCTACTCCACGGTAGTTGTGACCAGAGTCTGACCCAGTTATGTAAACCCCTGTTCTTGTGGGATAAGGGGGTCCCATGGGTACTATGTCCTTCCTTGTAGAGTTGCAGTTTCAAAGTTAAAGCTTAGAGGAGTAGGCCTCGACCGAACCTCCATTTAAAAAAAAACCGATAATCTTCAATCTTCAAAGTTTTCAATGGAATATGTGTACCTGCCATAGGAATTTGGTAGCTCAACCGACAAAACCTCATTGCGTTCTTCAATTTGCTTCCTTTTATTCCAGCCAAACATTCCTTTCAGCAATGTGTTAAGTGATAGTCCAACACTGGAAGCAAAATGGTGTAGCTTCGAGTACGCCTGGGACCGCTATAAAGTATGCCTTCTCATGGGACACGACACATCGAGTTGCTTGGTCTCAAATGGCACAATGGGAATAGCCTATCAAATATCTTGAACATCAAAGAACCGATTGATTATCATGTTAACCTCAACAAGAAGTGGTGCATGTCATGGACGCGGCTTCGATGGGACATGAAGTTCATGGCTATCTGGCACCCCCTCATAGAAATAAAAAAGTCTGTCCTCTTATGGTGAATTCTTCATCGTGGAATCTGGACCAACCTTAAGGCTAGCAAATATCGTGGGATACCTCCCTGGTGCAAATGCTACTACCGGTCTATCAAAGATGTTTCTCACATCTTCTTTACTTGTCCCAATTCCAACAGGCTCTGGCAGACAGTTGGAAAGAAAACTAGTCTTTAGAAACATCTCAGTTGGAAGTAAGCTCTATTGGGAGAAGCGATCGGCTGCTCCGAGACTCTCTGGAACGCCATCAGAGGGGAGGTCCTATAGAAAATCTGGCGGGAAAGATGTGCTTTTAACTTTAGCGACTCTCCCAAAGAGTGGTCAATTGAGAAATCATTGTTCCTCCTTGGCAAAATGATTGTTAATTGTAAGAAATCCCCCCACCCCCCCTTCAGGCATCATCAAGTGCTCCTTTTGATCAATAAGAAGCTTAAACCCAAGTGGGCCCCACATGAGGGTGATGAGAGGGTGATTAACCTTCTTTGTAAGACCATCTAAACTCTATAAAAGCTTCCCCTGCTTTGTGGGATTCGAGGGTCTCGTGGGCACTAGTCCCCTTCTCTTGTACTTTTCTTTAATTAATTCAAGTCCGGGATTTATTCATATTCCGAATTTTATCCATGCATACGTACGAAATTTCCAATTGCTAAAAGGAACGTGCTTGTATAGGTCAAGCAATGTGGAATACAAAATATGCATGCATACTTGAAGTACAAAGTACTTCATGGTGTAAAAACGTGAACGTGTTACCCATGGCTTACTATTCACAAAGTTTTTTCCTTGGTTCCTCAATGTAATTCATCTCCATCACATTCCTCAAATCCCATTCAAGTCTATAATACATAGCATATCTCACACACGAAGCAATGTGCTACTCTCAACACAACATACAAAAATAATTCCTTTTTAACAATGAAAGTTGTAGGTCTGAAAATATACTGATATAAAATGATAAAGAAGATGAAGGTTTAGCAGAGAACCATATTCCTAAGCTCTCTACAATATCTGAAGTCCTTCAAATTGCGCTAGCAATCATCATCCATATGAAGATCTCTTCATCATCATTGCTGATATCTTTTTAGCTATCCACAATTGCGTGCTCCTTCTATATGCCCCCAAATATTCTATTAAACAATAGTGGACAAAGCCTCCAAATGATTTCTCTCTCTCTCTCTCTCCGTATTGATTCCCACAACGCTGCCTATTTCTATCTCTTTTCCATTATGTACTCATTCACGCCTTTGGGAGAAACTATGAGATCTTATCTCTATGTCTTCTATCAGAACTCCCACTTCTGATGAAAACCCTCCACTAATATGCATTATAATCACAAAGTCTCCATAGACATTAACTTTTGTTGTTCTCAAATTTGTTTCAAATTTTCAATGAGTTCCTTAAATTGATGGAAATGACATCAGAGTGCAATTTTCAATGAGTTCCTTAAATTGATGGAAATGACATCAGAGTGCAAGCAAAAATATATATTATACGCCTGATAGATTTATGAACAGGAAGAAAAATAGTCATAAGATTTCTAATCCAATATTCGTACAGATCGATGCTTGCAAGAATACCCTTTGACACAACACCATGCATTCTAAACATCCAGCAATCACCACTCAGCACATCAGATGAATAAGGACCATATGAACAATAATCTATGGAGGGATTTTTGTATAACTATGAATAATGTGAACAAGGATACACATAGTCTCATCTCCATGTCTATGAATGGGGAGAATGCAACATATGGTCTCTTCTCCATGTCTACGGATAGGGAGAATGTAACATAGAATCTCTTCTTCTCCATGGCTCTTGGCATGTAGACAACATATGTACTTGTGGTTGAAATGAGGGCCGTGAGAGAAGTAGGGATAGTGATGGGTTTCATCCATGAAAGCAGCCTTCAAAGCTCCCAAAGCCTTTTTCTATCGTCGTTGGCAAGAGTGAGCTATCATAGATGTAATGGTTTTGGTGGATTCTATGACCAAGGATATGCCTTGAACATCATATCTATGTCTTCAGCAATGGGGTTTGCCAGGATTGACCATGACTTAGGTATGCATGGTGTACGTGTTGGGGTTTGAGATGCGAGTTACACAATTCAGGATTTGGTTTCTTCCAGACTACCTTCTAATTCCGCAATTTTCTTCGTCCACTTTCATTTAACTCTTTCCCTAGTGTCTTTCCATGCTCTAGACTTCTTTTCATTTGACTCTTTGGTTTCACTTAACTCTAAATCTTTTTCTTGATCCCCTTGATTTGCTTGCTGCAAGTCTTGTGCTCCGGTGATTGCCTCGCTTCGAATTAATGTGGTTGTCTAAGGCACTACCATCATACTCTTTAGGGTAGAAATATCTATTTAGACCATTACATATAAACTTATTCTCACTATGATCAATAATTAGGATGTTGTTAGGGTAACCCAAGATTCTTATTGCTTCAGTCTTTGACAAATTGAGACATTTCTTGGGAAAAGGCAAAGCTATGATTCATGGATATAAAATGAATTACTGAGCTGCTCAATGAAGGGAATTAACTTCCTAGAGGTCATGGACAACCATATGTAGAATTTAAACTACTTCAATATGAACTAGAGGAACCACTCAAGGTATGGCCTCATAAAGCAATTCTTAAGCCCTTCCTTAGAGAAAGTTGTCTACATCAAAAGAAGTCCATTCGTGTTCAAAATGAGTAGTCTATGTATCCATAGAAATGGTTAAATGCTAGTCATGAAGAACATGTTTCAAACTAGTAATACAAGAGACTCTCACCTATCTTGCATTCGGTGAGTGAAATACATTTTAGCCCCCATCTATAGCATGCTTTTTCTACTGCTAGCCCTACCTTCTAGTTTCATCTTCCTCTCCTCTCACTGGTCATTTTATTCCTGGAGAACTAATCATTTTCATGGTGAAGTCCTTCCCAAAATAATCTAAACATTTTCCTATGCAGGTCTCAACATATCTCTATTAAATATTTAAACAAAAAATTCACTACCATAGTATGTCAAGAAATCCTCCATGGGAGTGATGCGGTGAACAAGGAGTTGACACTCATGTATGAAGTGCCAAGAAATATGTAAAGAAATAAATCTACAAAAGGAAGGCTTTTTTACCTCATCTCCCTTTTGTATTTCCTTCTAAATTGTGTCAGAGCTCCCCATCTCACCAACATGTCCATTACCATAACCATCATCATTGTCTCTTTACTAAATCTATAATTTTTTCTTACTCAGAGAGGTACTTGAAGACATGTGCTTGGTAAATGGTTTGTTATTAGACTACTACTGGCTATCTTATTTAAAAGGTATGAAAACCCAAAATCCATCTTAGTATACTTTTGTTGGTATATTTGGGTAGTGATGTGTGTGAACACACTTAGGATAGGTAGGGTACTTTTTTCCCTCCTTTGGAAGTTTATTTTTCTTTTTGTTGGCTTGTACACTAATCTATAACCCTAACATGTTACTTATCTTTGTACATTCACTTGGTAATACATTCAGTATTGTGTTGTGGAGCAAGCATCTTCTTCTTCCTTTTGTTGTTTGTGTACTTCTGCAAACCTCAAACTCCAACTGTTAGTATGAGAGTAAGTCACCACTTCATCTAGGGTGTTTTCAATATCCCATTAGTCATAGTCTCAAAATTGTACAAAAATTGGTCAGCATACTTGGGAGAGTAGTATTTGAAAATACGTTTACTATGTGGTGTCAAAATTTTGATTTGAGTTTATTTTGGCATTCGAACACACTATTTTAGTGAATATGTAGGAAATTTCATCCTATCATGCTAAATCTATATACATATTTCCATTTGTCAATACAAGTAGCTCACAAATACATGTTTAGCAGAGCTTGACATAGTCTTTCTATTAAAATCAATTTTGTGCATCAAGGTATTTAGACACTAGCCATGGTTGAAAGCAATGATGTATTTTGTATGTTGGTTGTTGAGGATAAGCTGGATAGTACTAATTACCCATTGTGGCATATATGATGCATCATATATTGGTAGAAAAAGGGCCAAGTAATATTGTACCTGTTGTTGAAAAAACATACTAATCCTCCAAATATATCGATGCACTACTTGTGTGTGTTTCTTGCTCTCTCTTGTTCTCATAGTGTAGTGTATGCTCTTGCTTGCTTAGTCTATGTAGAGCAATAGGAGACTTTGAGGAGCCTACACTCGCAAACCAAAAATTGTATATATATTTGGCATAAAAGGACAAATTTTCCCATATAATTATTCAAATAGTGCATATAGAGCCGAACTGAAATATCAAATCAATTTTTTGACACCATAAAACGAGGATGTTATGAGAGTTTATGAGAGGCATGTCAACAACACCCTAAAGAAAGTAGCAACATGCTTTGATCACATTTTTTGTAGTTTGAGGCTTGTGGAAGCAAATGAAGAACACAAAGAAGAAGAAGATGCTTAGACAAAAACAGAATTGTGGATGTATTACGAAGTAAATGTACAAAGATAAGTGACATATTGTCATCGAGAATTTCTCTCCTCTCTCACTCATGAAGGCCTACAAGAATCACATTTGGTGAAGGTAGAAATAATTCCCAAAGAAGTCCAAGATGCATCAAGGATGTTGTTCACATGCAAAGTTTGGAAGAAATTAAGAAAATACAATGTGGTAGTCAAAGCTCGTCAAATTTTGGAAATTTGGGCAAAATTTTCAATGTCACCAAAACACATGAAAATTCATATACTTGTAAAGCCTATCAAAGGCAGTCTATGGCCTGAATTTGACATGTAAATGGATTTTCTAGCACATCGCTATGCCATGTGCATTTTGTGAAAATGTATTTTTTTCACTTACATTCTACAAAATCTTGTATAGGAGTTTTTGTTAGCCATATGGCTTGGCATGTGTAAAGATCATGTGTGGCTATATATTTTTACAAATTTTAAAGGCTATAAGAGCTTCCTAGACACCTTAATACCACCTTGCAAACTTCCAAATGTAAGAAGGATTCAGATGGGAGTTTTTTCTACATATCCATAAAGGTGACCTTTCAAAACACAGCCCTAAAATTTTTCATCTTCATCAAAGGATAAATATGGAGGGTCAAAGAGCACAAAATCTAGTTTTCAAGGTCACTGCAATTTCCTAGAATAAGCAAATTGAAGGCTCCAAGGGCTACCACATGGCAAAGAATGATTGAACCATGTTGTATGGTCAAGATGAGCTCAAATTCAAGGGTGGATATGCAGTGAAGCTTAAAGCAAGGAGAATCCAAGATTTTTTTTCATTGGGTAAGCCTATTTTGATGATCAAAGTTCATCCAAGCAAAGTTCATCCAAGCAAAGTTCATCTAAAAATAGCAGCTTATCTTATCCAAATTGATGTCAGCACTGATCCGATCGTCAAGATCTTGCTCAGATCCAATGATGCACAATGAATGCACCTACTTTTTCCCTATTTGCCCTAGATATCATATAAAGAACCAATCCTAGCCATCCATTTGATAAATCCAATGATTGTATTAAAAAACAATTGATCTTAGGGTTGAGAGTTGATTTCTGTAGATCCAAGGACCCAAACTTAGTAAAAAAACTAGAAACCCCCCTCCAAACTCATAGAGCATCATTTTTAGGCATCCATAGGGCCCTTGCTAGCACATGGTTTCCTTGAGATGATCACCCTTAGTTGAGCATATGAGGATCCAAGGTGGGCTAATAAGAGCATAGTTTGTAGAATCAACTTTAAGTTAGACTTCCAATCTAGAATAGGCTCATAAACCCAATGGTTTCTCTATCTTTGCCCACCTCAGTGGAGTATGTGAGTGAGTTAGAGTTCGTTTTATGAGTCTTAGACTTGTTTAGTTAGACGTAATGCTCCTAGAAAGATATAGCAACAATGAACTGGAACCTATCCTCCTGCGTGTGACATTCGATTAAAATCTCATGGTGCAAGGGTCGTGCAGACCGCCTTTGACCAATATAATGCTTAGCTTGATGTATCACAACACTCATGTATATGTATTTCATTACAATATCTTTTAATTCATGTCTCTAATATCTTGTCCCTTAGACTCTTATGTATTTTTTTGTTTCTCCTTCTATCTATTTCTACATGTGAGAAGGCTATGCACTCTTGCATTGAACCAAGTGAGGATTTTCCATTGAGATTCTAAGGATATGATTCTTCATATTCATCAATCATGACCTACATGCATGCATATTATCCACAAAAACCCTTGCATATGCTTCAATTTTGAAAGTGTATAACAAGCTCCATTCTTGGACCACTCTTCCTTTCAAAATCAATTCATGTTTATGATTTTCGTTTTTTCTCATCATGCATACATATCATCCAAACGAACCCATGCATATGAATTAAATTTTGAAAGTGTATAAGAAGCTCCATTTTTTTTACCATTCTTCCTTTCAGAATCGATTCATGTGAATGGTTTTCTTTTATCCTCATCATTCATGTTCATGGGTTTATCTTGCATTCATATGTTCCCCTTCCCATACTCAAATCATGACATCTCTCATCTCCATACCCAACTTCATCTTCACCTTCACATTTTGATCACACATACCTTCCAACACTCACTAGCTTCATACTCTCTATGTGTGCCGCGACGGGACACGATCCACCCGGTTTGCGATCACCCCGACATTTGGACCTGATGTGAAATGCTTTGTGGAATTTTCTTTTGATCTTGTCGGGAGGTTGTGATTCATATCCTTTGTTGCATATTTTTCATCATCATCGTCATGCTTGCATGTTGCACCGAACTTGTAACAATATCGTGCATATCTTCATCATGAAGAAAACACATTTGTGAGAGATCTAGAGCATCATGCATCACTTGCATATTCACATAAGATGGAGGAAGGATTCAAATGCCTTATTGTTGAGAAACAAGGCCAAATAATAGTCTCTTCTATGTCTAGAGAGAAGGGAAAATTCAATGGCATCATCATTACAAGCTACTTAGATTTGTTTGAAGAGCAAGCTATGCTTTTTGGTCTTCCGAAAGATCTTTTGATAACGTTCTTAGAACGAATTGTTGATAGCTCTATCGTAAACCATATCATTCAATATGATAGTCTTCCTTAGAGTGATTTCAGAAAGGAGATGCTCAAAGAATTCTATCTTGAGGATTATAGCCAACATAACCAGGATGGATTCTTACGATGGGTCAATTCCCTAAAGCCTAGTAGCTCTATTACTCACTTACAAAATGAGTATATTAGACACTATGAACAACTTCCTAATGAGGATAAGCTAACTTTAGAACCTGATCTTGTGATCAATTTTCTTAAGCTTCTTCATCCTGAAACTCGTTGGGAAGTTCATGGGTGATTAGAAGAGTTGGATAAGCACTATGGTCTTACTAACAATTGGCAAAAAGTACGTAGAGTAGTAGAGGTTGTGGCCCATATGTTGGTGCAATTAAGCCCAAGCCTATATACTTGATCATCTCACTTATGCTCAACTTAATGGCATAATGTTTGGAAGGCTTCATATATTCAACCTCTTGTAATTCTACTTTGCATTTACTTTTGTAAAAGTATAAAATACTCGCGAGGAGTTAGGAAGCACAAAATCTCATATCATTTGGTAGTTGAGTCAAGAGAGAATCAGTCCTATACTTTAGCATTCACATTTAGGTAGCGATTTGAATTTGAATTCAAATCCTTTGGATCCAACAATAACTATTAAAAAGAGGATATGAAAGGCCTGCATATATCTCGAGGTTTAGAGATCATTTTGATGTACTTTCATTGAAAAGAGGAGCTCACCTCATAGTTCACTCACTTTCACTCATTGAGCAATGGTTGATTGCCAATGAAATTGTACTTTTACATGATTTAATACATACATGATCATTTCTTTTTATTCTCATTTCTCTCTCATAACTCCATGAGAAGAGTGATCTTGTCAGAGCTTGTTCTCACTCTATAGTTGATCATTTCTTATGATTTAAAGCATTATAAATCCATCATACTGTCTATATTTTTAGTCCTACAAAGTTTCGTTGCTAATACTTATTGCAATCGTCAAATATCACCTCGTCTTTACTCACTGGTCTGCACTCTATCATAGCTTGTAAATGTTGGGTTGCACGTATGATTTGCTAAACATATCTCTCTACATATAGTCCATCATTTTTTATGATATCACTCATGATTGGTATCTTTTTAAGCTAATTAGAGTTCCCCAAAAGGAATTTATTCAATTGCTACTATACTCAGAGAATGATTCAAAACACTGAATAGGTGTATCAACCAAAATAGCAAGTTTTGGACCTTGGATTATGTCCCTACCTATCTATTTTGATCCTACCATTATTAAATCATATTCTAAGCAACATATGTGATTATCTATGCTTATTATCTAACTGAAGAGGCCCACAACACTCTCTAGCCATCACGTTTAGTAGGTGTGAAGCAAGTTTTAGCTACACCAATTCATCTCTTGTGATTATCCACCATCTCCTCCAACAATGGTATCAGGGCAAGCACAATCAAGATGTGAGATGGATTTCCATCGTTCATTGACAAATTGGATAGGTACAACTACTCATCATGGTCACTTAGGATAGAAGCATACCTTCAAGGGAGAAGCTTATATGGATACATCTCAGGAGATGAAGACATGCTAGTTCTTAGGAGCAAGCAACAACCTACAAGGGAAGAGCAAGAAAGATTGACCACACGGTGTGCAAAGGATGCTCTTGCAAAGTCATATCTACTAAACTCAATCTCTGATTACTTGTTATCACATGTTAGGAATTGCAACACCTCCAAGAGACTTGGGAAGTACTTTCATCATATTTTTCCTCAAACACAAGAGCTAGGAAGAATGAATTGTGGATGGAATTCATAACCCTTAAGAAACAACCAAAGCAAGGAGTGGGTGATTATTTAACCAAAATGAAAGATATAACTGACCTACTTGCAAGCATTAGAGAAGAAATAGAGGAAGAGCACATAATGAGGTAGATCATCAATGGAATTAAGGCTGATGGAAAGTGGGAGTCCTTCACCACAGCAATGGATCTCTACATGTATATGCAAATACTTGATCTCAACACCTTGATGGGGAAACTCTTCACCGATGAGGCAAAGCTCAACAGAAATGGTGACAACTCAAGAGGTAACCAATCTTCTGCCCTTTATACAGATAAGAATAAAGCTAGGGATAAATGTAAAAGCAAGAAATATGAAGAAGAGGCTAGTACCTCTCAAGTTAATTATGCAGGAAGAGGAAGAGGTGCTAGAGGAAGGGGTGGAGGAGGAAAGCAAGGCAGGGGGAGACCCTACAACAATTCACCATGCAACATTTGTGGTCTCAACAACCACACTATAGAAGAATGATACAAAAATACAAGGAAAGAGAGAGAAAGAGGCTTCCATGGAGGAAGCTCTGGATGATCTAGAGGCAGGTACAACAATGGTGGGGGTAACTACAACCATAACTACAATCAAGGGTACAACAACAACAATTATCAAGGAGGCTTTAGAGGAAGAAGGGACTTCAAGAACTATACTCAAGACGAAGAAGACTCTCTTCTCATCATGAACATGACATCCAAGAAAGGTAAAGATGATGAACATCTCGTCTACATTGATTCAGGTTGTTCCAATCATGTGGCAGAAAATGTAGCTCTATTATCTGATATTGAAGAACCCAAAGGAAAGCATGAAGTACAAATAGGTGATGAAACTACACTCAACCAAGAAAATTCGAAATGTAAAAACATATGATGTTAGCATGAAACTTTTGAGAAAAGTTCTGTATGAACCTACTATAACCAAAAACCTAATTAGTGTTGGGCAGATTGTAGAGAAAGGTCTACAGGTGAGGTTCACTAAGCATGGAGCATATGTGCAAGACCCCCCAACAAGGCTTCAAAAGGATTTCCAAAGGTGAGAATTCAGGTAGATTGTTTACATTTGAACTTGAAGACACAAGGAACATAGCACTATTTAGTTATAGGGATCAAACCTTATCTAAGTTGGAAATATGGTGCAAAAGGCTTGAGCACATAGGAGAAAGAACTCTGAAACAAATTTGCAGGGATCAAAGTGTGCTTGGCATTGACGATGCAGCACATGATATACAAATGTCGAGCTTGCCATTTGGCAAAGGTCACAGGCAAACATTCAACAGGAAAGGATACATCCATGAAGACTATTTGGAACTTGTACACACTGATGTGTGGGGTCCTAGAAAAAATCCATCCATCTCAGGTTCAAGGTACTATGTCTCATTTCTTGATGATTACAGTAGATGGACAATCCTCTATTTCATGAAGCATAAGGATGAGGTATTTACATGTTTCAAGAAGTATTTGGCACTAGTTGAAAACCAAACAAGAAGGAGCTTGAAGAGAATCAGGTCTGATGGAGGTGGTGAGTAATTTTTACATGAGTTTGATCTATTTCTATAGGATAGAGGCATAAAGAGGGAAGTAACAACCAGGTATACTCCTGAATTGAATGGAGTGGCAGAGAGAAGGAACAGGTTAATTGTTGAAAAAGCTAGGTCTATGTTAAATGAGAAAAAATTACCTAATTATTTATGGACATAGGTTGTTTTCATAGCCATCTACTTGGTCGATAGGCTTCCATACAGATCATTGGATGGTTTGACACCATATGAATCATTGCCTACAGGTGCATTGCATATGCACACATTCCATCACAAATCAGAGGGAAGCTTGACCCTAAGGTTGAAAAATGTATATTTATTGGGTATGATCAGAATCACTAAGAAGGCATTCATAGTTAGTAGGGATGTAGTATTTGATGAGAATAATTCATGGTGTGAAGATGATTGCAGTAAACTCAAGTTACCGTATGATTTGGAACATGATTTTCCAACTCTCACTCAAGAAGATCAACACTTAGTAGAAGACATCAACTTAGCGGATGAGGAGCATATTGATTTCAAAGCTTGGAAGTCAAGAGGCAAGTTCAAATTCAAGCAATTAGAAGATCTACTTGAGTCTTATAATCAAGCTTTAAGGAGGTCACAAAGAGAAAGTAAGAAGCCCATAAGGTATGGATATGATATATCTTTAGTCACAAAACACTCTATGTACATCACTAAAGACTCTATGGCAAAAGAGCCTTGTTCATTTGAAGATGCTAGGAAGAAGAAAGAGTGGAGAGAAGCTATGCAGGAAGAAGTGGAAGCATTGCTGGAAAACCACACTTGGGATCTAGTTTCCAAGAAGCCAGATATGAAGGTAATTGGTTCAATATGGATATACAAAATTAAAAAGAACTCTGATGCTTCTATAAAGAGGTACAAGGCAAGGTTAGTGGCAGAACAATTTGCCCAAACACATGGAGTAGACTATGAAGATACATTTTCACTTGTGGCAAAAATGCCAACAAACACAGTCTTGGTAACTCTTGCTGCATCAAAAAATGGGAATTTATATCAACTAGATGTCAAGAATGCATTCTTAAATGGTTGGATATCAGAAGAAGTGTATATGGAACAACCACTAGGTTTTGAAGATCAAGAAAAAGAAGGTTATGTATGCAAGCTTAGAAAGCTACTATATGGTCTCAAGCAAGCTCCTACAGCTTGGAACCATACACTTGTTACCTATTTGCAAGACCAAGGCTTTGTGGCAAGCAAGGGAGGCTCTTCTTCATTTGTTAAGAACAACAAATCAGAAGTCATTTACTTATGTGTATATGTAGATGATATCATTATTAGAGGGAATGATTCTAATGGAATCAAGCAGGTCAAGGCTCAATTAATGAAGGAATTCAAAATCAGTGTTCTAGGGTTATTAACCTACTTCCTTGGATTAGAACTTGTGTATACAGATTCAGGTATATTCATCACACAAAGGAAGTACATACATGATATGTTGGTAAAGTTTAAGATGGAGAACACTAAAGTTGCAGGTATCCCTATGGAGCTCAACCATAAGCTAAGTTCACATGAAGATGAACTACCTGAAGATGTTACAAGTTATCAACAACTTGTGGGTAGTCTTAATTATGCTACTTCAACAAGAGTAGACATTGCCTATGTAGTAAGTACATTGACTCAATTTACCAAGGAGGCCTCATATGGAAGCTCCAAAGAGGGTGCTTAAGTATCTAAAGGGTACAATGAATGAGGGGTTGTTATATCCCTTCACTTCTGACATAGATATAAAGATGTATTCTGATGCAGATTGGGCTGACCCCAAGGATGATAGGAGGAGCACTTTAGGGTACCTATCTTTTGCAGGCTCAAAATTCATATCTTGGTCATCCAAGAAGCAACCAACTGTGGCCGTATCTTCCACACAAGAAGAATATAGAGGTTTGGCAAATGCAACTCAGGAAGCTATGCGGTTTAAACAATTATATGCAGATTAGGAGATACATTCCTACACTCTAATTATCTTTGGAGATAACACTAGTTTACTTCGTTTGGCTTCTAATCCTCTATACGATCCAAGGACTATGCACATTGAAGTGCACTATCATTATGTAAGGGAGAAATTGCTTAGCAAGGATATCCAATTATCCTATGTATCACCTTATTTACAATGTGTAGATATGCTCACCAAAGCATTGGATGGAACAAAGATGAATAGGTTCAAATTGATGATTGGACTGTAGGAAATCAAGGAGCAATAAAGACCAAACATGTTAGGCTTGAGGAGGAAATTTTGGTGCAATTAAGCCCAAGCATACATACTTGATCATCTCACTTATGCTCAACTTAATGGCATAACCTTTAAAAGGCTTCATATATTGAACCTCTTGTAATTCTACTTCACATTTACTTTTGTAAAAGTGGAACATACTCAAGAGGAGTTAGGAAGCACAAAATCTAGTATCATTTGGTGGTTGAGTCAAGAGAGATTTAGTCCTATACTTTAGCATTCATTTTTAGGTAGAGATTTGAATTTGAATTCAAATCCTTTGGCTCCAACAATAACTATAAAAAAGAGGATATGAAAGGCCCGCATATATCTCGAGATTCAGAGATAATTTTGATGTAATTTCATTGCGAAGAGGAGCTCACCTCATAGTTCACTCACTTCTCACTCATTGAGGAATGGTTTATTTCCAATGACATTGTACTTTTACATGATTTAATACATACATGATCATTTCTTCTCATTCTCATTTCTCTATCATAACTCCATCAGAATTGTGATCTTTTCTGAGCTTGTTCTCACTCTATAGTTGATCATTTCTTATGATTTAAAGCATGATAGATCTAGCATACTGGTTCTACTTTAGTCCTACATAATACTTATCACAATCGTCAGATATCAATTGGTTTTTACTCACTGGTCTGCACTCTGTCACAACCCGTAAATGTTGGGTTGCATGTATGATTTGCTAAACATATTTCTCTGCATATAGTCCATCATTTTCAATGATATCACTCATGATTGGTTGCTTGTTAAGCTAGTTAGAGTTCCCCAAAAGGAATGTAGTCAATTGCTGTTGTACTCAGAGAATGGTTCAAAACATTGATTAGGTGTATCAACCAAAATACCAAGTTTTGGACCTTCGATTATGTCCCTACCTATCTGCTTTGATCCTACCATTAGTGGATCATCTTCCAAGCAACATATGTGATTATTTATGCTTATTAGCTAAGTAAAGAGGCCCACAACACTCTCCAGCCATCACTTGCAGCAAGTGTGAAGCAGGTTTTAGTTACACCAATTCATCTCTTGTGACTATCCAACATCTCGTCCAACACCATAGACATCAAAGAAAATCCATGTTTTATGGGCAAACTAGTCTTCCTCAAGCTAGCCTTCCCCAAGCTAAGGAGAAAGTTAGAGAACAATCCCATGTTATTGTTTTTTACTCTACTCCTATTCCTCGAATGATGGAGCCTAGTCAAGGTTTTAAAGTAGAGCCAAATAAAAGTGTAATTGAACAATATCAAGTGGAAATTCTCACTAAGAAAATGGAAAGTCTTATTGCTACACAATCCGATCTGGCCAAGACTGTAGATGATTTACAATCTAATTACATCAAAACTTTCAAAATTAAATGAACCCAATGTCTTTACAGGATCCTAATCAACATGTTACAGCTCCGAATCAAAATCCACAAGTAACTCCTACTCAAGCATATCAAGTCCCTTAAATGCAAAATCCTCATTCTCATGTGCAAAATCCTCAAATGTATCAAAACATGTATCCTCAAGCTTCTCAAACAGCTTTTCCAAATCCTCAAAATCAAAATTTTCAAAATCATAAACCATATACTATGAAAGCTCTTCTTGCACCTCAAGTACCACATGTTGCTCCCCAAGCTCCTCAAATACATCAATTGCCTTATCAAAATCCTAATTATCATGTTTAAGCAATACCTTATGAACAAAATCCTCAATTTCAAAATTTTCCACCATAAGTTAATCAAACTCCTCAAAATCTAAATGGTTTTGTGCATGGTGCTCGTAGGTGTCCTTGGTGTGATTTGTTAAAGCACTTTTGAGAGATCTTGAACTATTGAAGGCCACTAAGGAGCAACGACTAGTAATAGACATAGATAAGAAAATTTGTGACTATCGATCTAGGCTACCTTTGCAAGGAAATTATGGTAAGGGAGGAATGAAAAAGCACTATGAAAATATAACCATAACGGGTTCAGGAACTAGAGGGGTGAAAGTAGAATCTCTTGATGAAAAGAAAGTAGAATCAACTAAACCCACAAAGGAGGTTGACTTTTCTATAGAGGCTTTAGTAAGATCACGAGATGAGAATAGGAGAATAACGGATTGGGAGTCACCGATAGAAGATCAATCTCTTATTTCTCACATATCCAATGCAGAACAAAAACAAAAAAGAGATGAAATTGAGCTTAGTGAAAGAAGAGTAACTCAAAACAAACCTTAGAGGGATTAAAAACCATTACAGAGCAAGGGGAAACATCACAACCCAAACATAAGAAACAAGAATCACAACCCAGTGAACAAAACCAAGAGGAGAAACAAAAAGGTAAGAAGACAAAGCAAAGGAAAAGAGAACCAAAGTCTTTAGAGAAACAAGAACAATCAAAACAAACTCAAGACCAAAGACAAGAATGTGAAAAAAGCAAGATCCTGAGCAAAAGCAAAAGAAACGAAAGAGAAAACCTAAAGCCATCTTGACTTTAGAATTTGAGAGAAAAATAGATCCTATGGAGATTTCAGATGACATTTATCTTAAGAGTCCTATGTCTTTAGAACAAGTCTTCTCTATTGCAAAGTTTGTTTTTAAAGATAACTTTATCGACCTAATTAAAAGGAAGAAGTTTCCACTCAATCTAGATAATGAGATGCAAGATTCTCTAGATCAAGATCAAGCTATGAATGAAGCCTTAAACTTTGATGAATTTGATGAAGAGGACCTTGATGATGATGAAGTAAATGTTAATAAAAGTTTCTTAGGACCTATTCAACTTGACCATGAAAATCATGAAAACAATTCTGAAATTCATTTTTAAAGAAAATTTTGGTCTAGAGGTACATCGAAGATGCATGTTAAAATAGGCAATGATAAGAACACTATCATTGTAAATGCATTAATAGATTGCGGCTCGGAAATCCATGTGATTTCAAGAGAAGTCTATGATAAATTTCGATGACCTATAGATAAAGATTGTGGATGGCATATGAGAATTGTAGATAATGGTGTAGGTACCTTGTATGGAGCTTGTGCTAGTGTGGCATATCCATATGAGTAATCATAGAAGAATTTCACTTTTTTATTCAAGATAATTGCTCCTATGAAGTTCTCTGAAGTCGGCCCTTTATTTGTGAGAGTCGTATGGAAACTAAAGCCATGGATGATGGGTATACCTATGCTAGAATTAAGTCTAAAGATGGAATGCAATCACTTCAGGTCATGATGGTAGGAGTGAATCATCCTAGGAATCGTACAAGAAAAAGGGGGCATAGCGACGCCCCCGAATTGAAAAAAAAAGGGAACCGTCGCTTATGCGACGAGGTCGTCGCATAAGCGATGGTAAAAATTTTGAATTTTTTTTCCGCGACCTTCGTCGCATAAGCGATGCTAGCGTCGCTTATGCGATGCTAATTAAAGAGCGTCACTAATTTCATCGTTGCCTAGCGACGGTGTGAGCGACGTTGGCAAACTGCAGAGCGTCGCATATGCAACGCTCTAGAATGTAAAAAAAAAAATTGATTTCTCCTGGCACATTTCTCCAGGCACATTTGTGCCGGGACTTGGACGCGAGCAAGAAGAGAGAGAGAGAGAGAGAGAGAGAGAGAGAGAGAGAGAGAGAGAGAGAGAGAGAGAGAGAGAGAGAGAGAGAGAGAGAGAGAGAGAGAGAGAGAGAGAGAGAGAGAGAGAGAGAGAGAGAGAGAGAGAGAGCGAGAGAGAGAGGGCCGCACAAACTAACAACAAGCAGGTATGCGCACACACACACACTTACACACACATACATATGTACACACACACATATACACACATAGACACACACACATACACATAGACACACACACACACACATACACACAAATACACACATACACACAAATACACACATACACAAATAAGGTTGCATACACACATGCACACATAATGCATACACATGCACACACATATACACATACATATACACACACATACACAGACACATACACACACACATACACACAGACATACACATATACACACACATATATGCATACACACACACATAGAGAGAGACATGCACACACATACACATACATGCATACATAATGCATATGCATATGCGTACATCCATACATACTTACATGCATACACACACATATGCATACATAATGCATATGCATATGCGTACATACATACATACTTACATGCATACACACACATGCATGCATAATTCACATGCATACATACACATACAGAATACATATGCATACATACACATACATAATGCATACACACACATATGCATACATAATGCATACACACACATACACACATATGCATACATACACACATAGACACATACGCACATAGACACATACACACACATAGACACATACACACACATAAACACATACACACTCATAGACAAACACACATACACATAGACGCACACACACATACACACACATATACACACACATACACACATAGACACATACACACATAATGATGCATTCACACACATACACATGCATACACGCATAGACACACATATACACACACACATAGACACACATATACACACACATATACACATATACACATATACATACACACTCATAGACACACATAATGATGCATTCACACACATACACATGCATACACACATAGACACACATATACACTTACACATCCAAACATACACACTCATAGACACACATTCATACACACACACATCCAAACATACACACTCATAGACACACACACATACACACAGACATGCACACACATACACACACATATACACACACACATACACACATAGACACATACACACATAATGATGCATTCACACACATACACATGCATACACACATAGACACACATATACACACACACATACACACATACACACATACACACATACACACATACACACATACACACATACACACACATATATGCATACACACACATAGAGAGACATACACACACATACACATACATGCATACATATGCATACATAATGCATATGCACATACACACACATAGACACATACGCACACATAAACACATACACACTCATAGACGTGTAGCGACACATACACATAGACACACACACATACACACACATACACACACATACACAAACACATACACACATAGACACATACACACATAGACACATACACACATAGACACATACACACATAGACACATACACACATAATGATGCATACACACACATACACATGCATACACATGCATATGCATACATACATGCATACACATATACACATAAACACATACACAAATACACACTCATAGATACACACACATACACATAGACACACACACATACACACACATATACACACACACATGCACACATACACACATACACATGCATACACACACATACACATGCATACACACATACAGACACATATACACACACATACACATACATATATGCATACACACACACATAGAGAGACATACACACATAACCACATACATGCATACATATGCATACATAATGCATATGCATACATAATGCATATGCATATGCATACAATGTACATACATACTTACATGCATACATAATGCACATGCATAGATACATAAACACACACAGACACATACACACATAGACACATACACACACATAAACACATACATACTCATAGATACACACACATACACACACATATACACACACATACACACATAATGATGCATACACACACATACACATGCATACACACATACAGACACATGTACGCACACATTCACACACATATATGCATACACACACATAGAGAGACATACACACACATACACATACATGCATACATATTGCATATGCATATGCATACATACATACATACTTACATGCATACATAATGCACATGCTTACATACACATACATAATGCATACACACATACACACATATGCATACATAATGCATATGCATATGCATATGCATACATACATACTTATATGCATACATAATGCACATGCTTACATACACGTACATAATGCATACACACACACATACACACATAGACACATACACACATAATGATGCATACACACACATACATATGCATACACACACATATGCATACATACATGCATACACATACACACACATAGATACATACATACACATAAACACATACACACACATAGACACATACACACATACACATAGACACACACATATACACACACACATACACACATAGACACATACACACGTAATGATGCATACACACATACACATGTATACATAGACACACATAATGATGCATACACACACATACATATGCATACACACACATATGCATACATACATGCATACACATACACACATAGACACATACATACACATAGATACATACATACACATAAACACATACACACTGATAGACACACACACATACACATAGATACACACACACATACACACATAGACACATACACACATAATGATGCATACACACATACACATGCATACATAGATACACATAATGATGCATACACACACATACATATGCATACACACATATGCATACATACATGCATACACATACACACATAGACACATACACACACATAGATACATACATATACATAAACACATACACACTCATAGACACACACACATACACATAGACAACACACACATATACATACACACATACACACATAGACACATACACACATAATGATGCATACACACACATACACATGCATACACACACATGCATACATACATGCATACACATACACACATAGACACATACACACACATAGATACATACATACACATAAACACATACACACTCATAGACACACACACATACACATAGACACACACACACACACATATACACACACAAACACACATAGACACTTACATGCATAATGATGCATACACACACATACACATGCATACACACATACAAACACATATACACACACACATACACACATATATGCATACATACACACATATATGCATACATACACACATATATGCATACACACACATAGAGAGACATACTCACACATACACATACATGCATATATATACATACATAATGCATATGCATACATACATACATACATACATACATGCATACATACACACACACATATACACATACATACACACACATATACACACACATACACACATAGACACATATACACATAATGATGCATACACACACATACACATGCATACACACATACACACATATACACACACATACATACACACACATGCATACATACACATACTTAATGCATATACACTTACATATGTACACGTATATATATTGATTTCTAACCATTTTGTTTTATATGTTAGGTATTATGGATCCCAATAGAGAGAGAAAGGTGAAACTCACTCTCATAAAAAGTCTTATGAGAGCAAGAGTTCCGTCTGATACTCTAGGGGCCATAATGCGTGATTACTCAGAGATGTCTGATGAGGAGCTGGATTATACGATCCAGATGCTTACCCAACGATCAGACGAGGGCTCTTCTGCGGCTCCATATGTAGGAAGAGAGCTAGCTGCTCATAAGTATGTTTTGTTTTCATAAACTTTTTTAATGATATTATAACACATATTTTATCTATCTATTTTCAGGACACCTATACGACCTCCAGCACGTGATAGCAGAGCAGAGTTGCCTATGAGGACATGCATAGGCACCTTAGGACTAGAGTGCGACATAGAGCCAGAGGGGAACATTGTGTACATTGGGAATGGATTGGAGTTCAAGAGAAGAATGCGGGCACTATGCGACTCTTACCTACGCTTTATCCACTTACCATGGAAGTAAGTAAAAGTTTTACATATAAATTGAAATATATATCTTATGTTTTATTTACATTATGTTTTTTATTTTTGTAGTGAGCATGATGAGAGGGATAAAAAATATGTGTTTAGTTCACTTGAGACAGAGTTTGGGACATGATGGTCGCTTAAGTGGTGTTTAAAAGAGATGCGGACACTTATGGCTCATCGTCGCGACAACGCACGGTACGCACTGCTTTTATGTATATATATGTGGATATGAGTATGTGTGTTTATGCATGTATGTATGTATATGAGAGAGAGAGAGAGAGTGAGTGAGATTAGAGGTATAAATACATGCATACACACACATATACAAAAACACATGCATATGCACATATAGATACACATACATACACAACACATGCGTACATAGAAATAAATAAATAAATAAATCCTATTTCAAAAATCCTAAATTGAAAACACTAATTTCGATATTAGGGTTTTGAAATCCCTGATTTAAAAACTCTAATTCAACCTTTTAGCCATATGTTTGAAGTATATGTACACCTCCGACATCCTACTAGAGAGATGTCTCTCCTCCCAACCTTATGCCTCTATATATAGCTACTCGAATCAACGAGGATCATAATATATGTAAAGATATATACACATCGTGTAGATAGGATACATAAATATAAAATGGAGTAGATATAATATGCATCATAGTGCACACATACATGCCTAAATGCACACATAAATATATATATACATACTAACATATTTACATGTACACATTTACACATAGACATATATACATATATACATGTACACATCACATATACATGCCTACATGCACACATAAACATATATATACATGCATACATATTTACATGTACATATTTACACATAGACACATATACATATATACATGTACACAATTATAAACACTTGCATATATTACATGAATACATGAATATTTTACATAAATGCATATGCATATATACACATATGCATATTTAACACATGTATACATATATCACACACATGCAAACACATACATATACATGAAATACATATATATGCATACTAACATATGTATACATATAATACACATGAATACACACACATATGCATACATGCATGATAAAAATTTGCTCCTCGAAGATAAAGCTATATATAAAATAATTAGGCATACCCCCGAGCTTCATGTTCTAACTTAGAAGAACATGATTTCATCTCTCTAATAGGATTCATCGTTATTCAAGTTAATAAAAAAACCTATTATCTGATATCCATTTAGAAGCTTCAAGTTATTGATCGATAACTAGAGTAGAATTTACTATCTAATCTGCTCATATGTTTTCATTATTGCCATCATTTTGGTAAGACATCAATATAGTCTCATCTTCATTATCCTTATTGATTTCATTTATTTCTTCTATTGTTAAATCTATGTTCTCATGAATCACATAATCTATTGATGGATTAATATCTATTTCTGGTAATTCCTCTTCCTCATTAGTAGAATCAGCATGTAGAGAATTATCCTCTTCATCAAAAAGATTAGTATCATTATCACGTATAATGATTCTAATTTCTATTTCAGATGTTTATGTATCAGTATCTGATGCTGAATCATCAAGAGGACTTTCTTCGATCTCTCTAACAATAAACTGTTAAAACAATGACCTACCTCTAGGTTGCACATGAATGACTTGCCACCAAGGATGAGCATATGGGTTTTTATAAAAAAATGCTTGTTCAATATGCCTAGGAAGAATATATGGTTCTTTAGTAGATCGCATTACCTTGGAAGAATCAATTGCCCAAAACCCAGATAATTCCTTTCTTAATGTAGAATTACTACCTTTATACTCCGCTCGAAACCAGTCAACCTTCAAAATGACCTATCAAAATATATAACAACAAAAACCCATTATTAGGTGCTTAAAAAAAAAACTAACTCTAAAAAAAATATATAAACTTTTTTCTACCTGTTTGAATGTACGAAATGAAATTTCGTAGATACCAATAATAGTTCCTACGTAACCAAGTTCGCTATCTATAAGGTTCGTGTCTTTTGAGCTAGCACGTGATAGTTGCTTGAAAGAAGCAACAATACTAGAATCCTCTGTTTTACGTAAAGAATCAATGGCTTTGATTCTAATATGTTGTCCAAAAGCCCATGTATTAGTGAACATTCGAGCTTGCAAAATAAATTCAATTAGTAAATAGAAACTAACATACATATATGAAAAAAATAAAATATTATTTTAATAAAATTACCTTTCATTCACAACCTATCATTAACTCTCTTTGCTCATCTGAGATTTCTTCATTATTTGCGTTGGCACATTGCAAACGACTATATAGCCAATCCGTGAAAGAAGGTATATCTGTAATCTCATTATTATCGAGATTTCTTCTAGATCTTTTGTTTTTTTGCCTTTTACTTCGGAGACTTTGAAGTTCCTCGTACTCGCTAAGGAATGCTTGCATGCATTCGCTATTATATGCTACAAAAGTAGAAACATCATGTTTTTCTTGAAATGTAAATAAGAATGGAACCCCCTTACCTGATAATACCTCATCTGTTATTTTTGGAGAAGACTCGTTGGTCCATGCACGTGGAGCTTCTTCATGAACTCTTTCAAGGTACTCACTAACGTAATACATGCACTCTTCAAGCATCCGACCCTTTGCCATGGATCCTTCTGGTTTTGCTCTTTGTCGCACATAACCTTTTAGTATTCCCATAAATCGCTCGACCCAAAACATCCATCGAGTGTTGACAACACCTGCAATCTCTATCTCATCTACAAGATGGACTAATAAATGAACCTGAATATTAAAAAATGAAGTAGGAAGTTCTTTTTCCATCGAACATAGTAGCTCTTGGCATTCACATTTTTTTTGTGGGATCGAATTTTTATCGATCTCTTTGGATGTAATCCACCTATACATATCATAAAAACAATTATAAAGAAATTAATTAAAAAATAAAAGATATCCAATATTCATACATATTAAATATAAAAGTATCATAATTACCTTACAAGTGATCCAAGACGATAGATCACATCTCGTACTCCTTTCTTTGTACATCCATCGATAACCAAAGGTAAAATATGTTTCAAAAAGTTATGCCAGTCATGGGTCTTCAACCCAGATAAGCTCTTATCATCCATAGTAAACATGTTTTGAAACGATGCTCCATATCCTGTAGGAGTCTTAATCAATTGAATTCTATTGTTGATAGTATGTATATCTTTTGTTGTAAGTACCCAAGGAGCAGATGCATAAGTCGTTTCTTGTTGATGTCTTTCAAAAACTGGCCATAACTTTGGTTTGGATTTTTGATCTTTCAAATCATTCTTGATGCTGTGGTATCTTTTAGTCCAAGAAGATGCTTCCATAGTGAATAACCAATATTTTTGAATATATGCATAGGATCAAGAAGATGACATACTTTTAACTCTTTCCAATACTCCAAAGTATACCATGTTGATATGTTCTCTACGAGTGCCAATTTTCCTTTACCTCTATTCACATACTCATTATCTGAATCATCACTGAAGATTTCTGCTTCTGGATCTATCAGAGGTCCATCTGTCCATTTTTTATACCAATCTATAGGCGTCATAGGTTTTGGATACTGGCGTGTTTCAAGCTTTCCATTAAAATGTATCGCTTCTCTTTTAGATCTTAATGGATGATCATCAGGCAAGAATCGTCGATGTCGAAGATAAATATTTTTGTTGAGATTCTTACTATAGATTGATCTCAACCAATCACCACAATATGGAGAAGCTTTATAACCCTTAGTAGATATTCCTGCATCATGGAAAATGATAAAAATATAATTAGATTAAATCATATTTATTTACATGCATATTGAATAAAAAAGTTACATCAATACCTGAACAAACGCCATATCCAAGAAAATCGTGAACAGTCCAAGTCACAATACCATGAACCGTAATATGTCTTTTTGATACATCAATGACATTAATACCTCTCCATAACTCTTGAAGATCGTCAATGAGAGGAGCAAGATATACATTCATATCTTTAACTTGTCTTTATATATATATATATATATATATATATATATATATATATATATATATATATATATATTTATATATATATATATATAAAGGAAGTTTGGCAATAGCCTACTCTCCCGGACTTGAATTAAATTAAGAAACAAAGGTACAATAGAAGGGGACTAGTGCCCACGGGACCCCCCAAATCCCACAAAGCAAGGGAAGCTTGAATAAATCCTAGGTTGCGAAGCCGCGTCCAAGACAGGCACCACTTCTTGTTGAGGTTGATCTGGTGGTCAGCCGTTTCTTTGATGTTCGGGATTTTGAGTAGGCTATTCCCATTGTGCCATTTGAGACCAAGTGAGTTCGGTGTGTCGTGTCCCATGAGAAGGCGAGTCTTCTGACGATCCCATGCGAGGCATCTGCTTTGCAAAGTGTTCCATTCTTCGTAGGAGATGTTTATGCAAGGGTCAATATCCTCGAAGTTGATCCAGCTATTGGTGTCATGTTTCCAGAGGTGTTTCCATTTTTTGAATCCTTTGTTCCATAACTTCTTGGCATTTTGAATGTTCCACGACTCCACACTCCGGATGCCATGTATCGGAAACCAGATAGAGTCGTTTTGTCTGATTCCGGCCGCCCACTTCCAGTCCTCACTAATTCTTGTGAAGCTTTTGACTTTATTCCAGCCCTTCCAAAGGGAGCACACGAGATTGGAGCCTTTCGGGAAGACGGGGATCGGGGAGAATAGCAGGGTCATGATGTCAAGATTCTTCCAGTTTGGGAACCCCATGAGAGCCAACTCATTCGTGTTTCTGAAAATCAGCTTGGCCCACGAGGCCTCCCTATTGCACCAAGCCTTAATCATCCATTTGGCTGCCAGTTTGTTAGCCATACACCCAATGTCCAGGATACCAAGCCCCCCGCTATCTCTAGGGCTAGTGCAGATGGCCCATTTGATTTTAGGCACCCCCCTTCTGTTATGATCGCCCGTCCAAAGAAAGTTTCTACAAATACTATTCAGTTTGGACAGGCCTTGCTCATTCGGTCTCCAACAAGAAAGGAAATAGATGGTAGAAGAGAGGAGGAACGTGTTGATAACCATCGCACGCCCAGCGAGATTGATTTGCATACCTCTCCAATAGTTAAGCTTGTTTTCGAGTTTGGCCAACACCCAGTTCCATCGCTGCTCCATAGAGACGCCAAACCCCAAGGGGATTCCGAGAAGTCGAAAGATTTGGCCCTGCGGAATGATTTGACAGCCATGATCAATGAGACGGCCAGGATGATGTCCCACAATAGCCCTAAAGGCGGTCTTAGAGTGGTTGATTTTGGATCCAGAGGCTTCACAAAAGGTAGCAAGACACCTCCAGAAAGTCTCCAGGCTGGTATTATCATTGTGAACGAACGCGTTCATATCATCGGCAAATAGTCTCATGATGATTTGACTGTGGTCGTGAGGCAGCCGGAGGCCTTTGATATTGCCAGCCTCCACATGATGTGCCACAAGTCTGCTCAGTCCCTCAGTGGCGATGGCAAAAAGAAGGGGGGCCAGAGGGCACCCTTGTCTAATAGATCTTCTAAGTTGGATCGCCTTCGAAAGTTTGCCGTTAACGTTAATTTGGGTCGTTGCGTTTCCGAGAAGGGTCGCGATCATCTTGGTGAATTTCTGACTACATCCGAGATCTTGGAGCGACTGCAGAATATAGTCCCATTCTAGCATGTCGTAGGCTTTGTCAAAGTCGATCTTGAGGAAAACCACATCTTGATTAGACTCATTTGCAAATTGAATACCTTCCCAAATATCCATAATGGTTTCCAGGATAGACCTGCCTTTGATGAAACCTTTTTGGTCCTCACTAAGCCAAGATCTCAAGTGGCACGAGATTCTGTTGGCAATGACTTTGGCGATGATCTTGTATCCTGTTTGGAGCATCGTAATAGGCCGCCAGTTCTCGATTCTGTTCTTTTCCCCCTTCTTGTGTATCAACTTGATAATTCCATTATTTAGACAAGAAGGAAGAGCACCAAACTTTAGCGCTTCTTGCCAAACCATCCGAAGAGGGGTGGCAACCACCAGCTTGAAGGATTTAAAGAACTCGTTAGTGAGTCCGTCGGGTCCCGGGCTTTTACCGAGAGGGAGGGCATCAATGACCTCAATGATTTCTGATTCAGAGATAGGGGCATGAAGCAGGGAGTGGAGGTTGGGTGGTATCCTCCGGGGGGAAACCCTAGAAATGGCAGCCATACAGTCCCTTCTATGGTGGGAGAGGGGGTTCGAGGTTCCCAGGAGTCTCGTGAAGTGCCCTTCGATGATGCCAAAATTATCTTCTTCCGAATTGCATACATTGCCATGTGGATCTAGCAGTAGGGGGATCGATTCTCTGTTGTGTTTCCTTTTAAGGATACGGCACATCTCTTTGGTGGGTTTGTCGGCTTTGCCAGCCCACCACTCCTTGAAGAAAATTTGCAAGTTTTTCCTTTGTATTTCTTCCTCGTATCTCAACACCGCTCTGATTTTTCGGAGACCTTTCTGGGCTTGGTGTTTTCCTTTGTTCACTTCCTCCTCGAGCCGCCAGAGTCTGTGGTAAAGAGCTTCCCTACGAGCCCGCCGCACAGTCTCGAGCATCTTCTTAGTTCTGATCATGATCTTCCGAGACTTATCGACCGCCCTTCTCCAGCACTTGGCTGGGGCCAAGCCAGAGGCGAACGCCACCTTCCACACATCGGCAATTTCTTGATGGACGGAGGGGAGAGAGAAGGTGGTTGCATTGGCATGGAACCACGGAGCCTTGCGGATCTTGTTGGAAGGTTGAAAAGTGATAACGATCGGGTAGTGATCAGAGATAGTGAGGTCAGTGCGTTGTGTGATGGCAGGGTGGCCCCACTGATGAGTAAAACTCTGAGAGATGTAGCATCTGTCGAGTCTAGCTTTCCTCAGGTCCTCGCCCGCTTGGAGATTCGACCAAGAAAAGCCATTCGAGTCTTTGGATTCAACCAAATCCAAGTGAAGTTTGGTCATGTCCCACGTTTCTTTCTCCCGACTGTCGATGACCCTGCCCTTGCCCATCCATCTATCCATAGAGATTAAAAGTGGGATTAAAAGTGGGATTAAAAGTGAAAGCATTAAATGTTCCTTTTTAATGCTAAGATATGGCGGAAGATTGTAGTTTATGACTACCACTGGCCATGTTGACCATTTACTGGATTTTATGGAGAATTGATTAACCCCATCTAATGCAACTCGTAACTTTAGATTCTGTGGATTTTGTGCAAATTCACGCCATGTAGAATCAATATGCTGAAAAGCAACACTATCATGAGGAATTCTGATTATTCCATCAGTACTTTTGTGATCATGTCCCCAAGTCAAAAACTTTGATAATTCGGGGCTTTGAAACATATGTCTAATCCGTGGAGCCAATGGAAAATGTCTCAATACCTTTTTTGGGATTTTACCTTCTTCACCCTTATATCGAGGAGATTGACATTTGGGACATGTCAAAGAGTCTGCATATTCACCTCTATATAAAATACAATCATTAGGACATGCATGTATACATTGATAATCTATACCAAGATTGTTGATTATCTTCTTCATTTCATCATGTGAGGTGGGAAGAATATTCTGACTTGGTAAAAACTTTTCAGATAATAACCTGTAAGTTTATCAAAAAAAGATATATTAAAAAAGGTAACTAGATAAATATACATATATACATGTAGGTTTTTATTCTTACTTTAGATAAGGTAAGAACAAGAACTTGAATTGAATGGACACTTTTTGTCCGCGCATCTTTTAAAACTATTAATGCATCTTTCAAAATATTTACACAAAATTTGATTGTTTTGGATGGCAGGATACGATTGTTTGTTTTGGACACATGAAATATGTACCTTCATTGAATGATTTGTCGATTCACACTTTCAAACTGAACATATGTGTGAATCGACAAATCATTCATATCCTCCAAAACAAACAGTCGTATCTTGCCATCCAAACAATCGTATCCTGCCATCCAAACAATCGTATCTTGCCATCCAAACAATCGTATCCATTCAATTCAAGTTCTTCTTCTTATCTTATCTAAAGTAAGAATAAAAACCTGCATATATATATATATATATATATATATATATATATATATATATATATATATATATATATATATATATATATATATATATATATAGAAAATTGAAAATTATACCTTAATAGTGTCGAAACAGATACATTACTCCATCCACAATGATTTTGAAGGTTGAGAATAAGTAAGCTCGCACTTAGTCGTGTCAAACGACTTCCTTCATATACATGCTTTAGACATTCCTCTCGAAGATATTTCTCATTTTTAGAAATATCAATCCTCTCACGGTCATTTTGATACCAATCCTCAATAAAATCTGCCATGCCATCATCTTCATCATTGTCACACAAATCTTGTACTTTATCGTCTTTTGAATATAGATCTTTCAACTTTGCATATTGCACAGGATTAGTTTTGCGTAGCCTCCTCATGGAAGCTTTTGATCATCGTGGTCTTACTGGTAATTGTGAATGATGTGGATGAATATCATCAACATCATACATTGGAATCTACACATATAAAATAAAACTCATTAGTATTCCATAAATGAATAAAAAGTAAACTTCAAATATAAAATTAAGTATATAACTTATTAAATGTGGATAGAAAATTTTTATTCTCTCAAGCTAAAAGGTGCTCTTGGAGGTCTACGCCATCCATAATTCACTAATAGTTCATCACCAGCATGTAATGTAGTAATAGCATTGACAACTATGTATCTTGATACATCTCTACTCATGTATGGTGATTCATGACTATTTTCACGCTCCTCAAATGTACAATTAGTCCTTGAACTATTATGTAACCCTCGACTACTATTTATTAAACCTGCTATATTTCCATGTGTGTAAGGTCTTCCATCAATATATAATCTTTCATTTTCTGCATGTAAAATCCTTCTACTAGTAAGGGATGCTGCGTTCAAGCATATTCCATAAGTACTCATGCTTTGAACATAACGTGAAAGTCAATGCCAATCTCCCCATCCATATATAGGACCACAAAATGACATAAGAGTGACTTCAGAGTTCGGAGGCACATACAAATCCTCTACAATAAAGAGACCACGACCAGCATTTGTAATAGTGGATGGAGCAATCATATAGCGATTACCCCAAAAGTTGAAAACCTCTCCATCTAAAGGAAGTGGTCCTCTATTCCATCCTCCATATCTTCTTCTATCATATGTTTGTACTAAAGAACGATCACAAGCTGGCAATTGATAATCTCCAGCCGTTTCATTCTCTAAACCAGGAGGTAGAGGATTTCTAGAAACCTCTGCTTGTAATTGATGAACAACAAGTCCATGACATGTACGAGGTATATTAACATTATGAGAAAAATCATCATCATCATCATCGAGCAAGTATTCCTGTATATCAACAATAATTTGATTTTATATATGGTTTTTAAATAAAATAATGACATTAATATATATAGAAAATACATACCCAAGCATTATCACGTTGACTAGGTGATGGTGCACGCTCAAAAGTACCATACTCTACCTCATGTTCAATACATTCCAAGCGTGGTCTTCGATATGTGCCATTAGAAGAGTTACACCAACATATAATATGCTCTTCATAGTAAAATTCATCATAATTCCTATCGGAGGACACATGTGAAGTCGTTGCATGGGTAGGAGGTGGTGGAGTACCCTCTGATTGATTAGAATTAGCACATACTAAGAAACATAAAAAAAAATATAAGTTATGTATCCATCAAATATATTTAAAATTAAATATTTCATATACTTACAGTATAAAGTCATTGCACAAAGAGGAGATGGTGGTGGAGTTCCATCTGATTGATCAGAATCTACAAATAATGGTATTTGATATTAATAATTTGATTATCTACATAAACAAAAAATTCACATATACATATTTACACATACACACATATTCACATATACACATTTACACATACACACATATTCACATATAGAAAACTACATATTATTGTGGGATAAATGCATGTATTTTGTATGAATGAGTGTATATGCATGCATCTGTGTGTACGTATATATGTGGATATGTATATGTATGTTTATGTTATATGTATGTATATGTGTATATGTATACATATATGCATGCGTATATGTTTGCATGTATATGTGTGTGTGGGTATGTGGGTATGTGTATGTGTATGTGTGTGTATATATGTGTATGTATTCTGACTTTTTTTTTTTGTTTGAGATTAAATTAACACGAGATATTGTATGGTCGAAAAAAATAAGAGGCGAGCTAACATACCACCTGAGTCGTGCCAGTTTTTTCGTAGACAGCTACGTCTTCAGGAGTCATTTCCTTAGCAGAAGGTACACAAATTAATACTTTATATTTATAATTTTTATATATTTTAGTAATTTTTTACATTTAATTTATGTATTTTTTTCTTGAATAAACAGGCTGCTTCAAAGAAGAGAGTGGAGTCGGGCCACACATCGCACCTAGGCCAAATGGGCCATAATGGTTTTGTAGCTACGTTTTTAAGTATATGTGTTATTGTGAGTATATTTTTTATTTTAGTTAAAATTCAAGCAACTAATGTTTTTTATTTGTTTCATTGCAGCGGAAGGATTATGGCTGATATCCTACGAAACAAGAGATCGAGTATGCTACACATTTTGGATATCGGCGTTTGAGCGAGTATATGCAAGATCATCCTGATGCCTTTGTGAGTATTTTTAAATTTTATATAATTATTTTGTTTTTATGAATGTTTTAATTATTTTATTTATTTATGTTTGTTATATGTAATACAAGAGTAATATGGAGAGACAAATATGGATGAGGTGGAGAGACAGACACAGGAGGGACGATCTCGATCGTCACAGGGTGATCATGACGATGAGGATGAGGAAGATTAGAATGATCATGATATTGCTGATGATGATGATGATCATGATGATGATGATCATGATGATCATGATTAGG